>JALPQD010000400.1:600000-1006762 GCA_023101885.1 Typhlomys cinereus
ATAATTTTATATTTGATTTGCTCTTGTTTTTCCAGTGTCTTGGGTACATCATCTGGTTGTTTGTTTGCAATCCCTTTGATCTTCTAACAAAGGCACAAGTTATGAAAACCCCCTAAGGGTTACGTCATAGCATCCCAAGATTTGGGTATGTTGTGTTTACATTATCACTAGCTTCTGTGGTTTTCTTTATTTCCTTTCTGATTCCTTTAGTGACCCAACAGTCATTTAATATAAACAGTCATTTAAAAATATACCATTTTATTTCAGTGAGTTTTTTTATTTTCTGTAGTTTCTCATAGTGTTGGTTTGCAGTATTATTCCATTTAAATCTGATAATATGCATATTTTGCATTTTCTCCATTAGGTATTTTGATTTTTCAACTGTATATTAAATATCCTTCCTTTAGAATTATATTAATATTTCATAATTTTAACAATAGGAATTTGATTAGAAGAAGATGGCCTGGTATTTTCATTCCATATAGTTATCAATTATTTATATGTTCTTGTTTTGAGCATTGGTTATTTCTAAAAACAAAATGATCAATAAGAAAAAAGTTAAGGAGCTTTTTGAATCATAATAGTTTTTATTTTCATTTATAAAATGTTTATTGACAATTTACAAGGCACATATTTCAGGCATTAGAGATAGGATAGTCCTTAAATTCTTTTCCATGTTCAAAGAAAAATAATTGAGTCAATTTAATTACTATAAGGATGATAATTTTTATGTAGACTTCAAAACAAAGCAATAGTCATCATCAAAACTGGCCCCTAACAGCATTATAAGAAAAACAAGATCCTGGCTGAATGAAGCAGCGACTTTTACAGTTTGAAATTCTCTTTCCTTTTACTGTGCTCTGTAAAAGCAATTTGTTTTCTGGGAGAGATAAAGTAGAGATAAGATTAGAGAAGAACTGGCTGAGGAGGGCATTGATTTCCTATGAACAAACTGCTTGCGAAAGTTTGGGAGGATGAATTTCTTCTCCTCAGCAGAGAGGCCTCTTTTCCCTGAACAGACGTGAAGTCTCCGGGTTGCAGCCTCTGCACCGATTACTGGATGTCTTTCGACAAATAAAACCTGTCTCTTCATCAAAACTCAAGCTCTATATGAGAAAAGACAACACCTTTGGAGCTAAGAATGCACACAGGGGTAAATTTAAGCTGTTTCTTTCTCCAACATGGTGAGAGTAGGGATAGTCACATTTCCTGAGTTATTATCAGGAACGAGTCTCTCTGTGGCATCGAGCTGCTGTTAGGTTTGTCTCTAAAAGAGGAAAGGGATCTCTCTTCAGTGCCGGCCCAGCTACTGCCGGCTCCGCTGGCAGAGGACTCTCAGACTGACACCAGGAATCTGGCCAGCACAGGACTCGGCTTTTCTTTAGAAAACCAAGCTAAAACACTTCTGCTGATTCTTCGCCCATTTGAGTTTATTTTTCTTCTCAATTTACAAAGGATGTCCTTGGTCACAATTGTGAAAGTTCTGAGGTTTTACTTTGGATTCTAACAAAAGTGTCATGATTTCCTGAATGTGACAGAAGTCAAAAATGCCAGAAGTCAAGGTGTTGGTTCCGTGTAGCATGACAGACATCTTACTGCCACAGGTTCTAATTTCCTCTGTCTTGTGATGTGATGGTGAGTGTCTGCTCGGTGCTGGATCTAGCAGGTGTGCAAAGCAATGGAGATCTCAGAAAGCAAACCCTCTAGTGCTTAGGAAAGGGCTACAAGCAACCTGCAGGATGCTGGAGGCAGACATGACCTTAATTTACCTTGCACACACCGTAACTGCAATCAGACCTAAGACTCCACAATATGTGATACAAACATGAAAGAAAAGAGTGCAGGGGAGAAAAGACTACATGTCTGTGCAGAAGGCATAGAGAGACAAAAGATCCGGGAAGACTGATCTAGTAATTAACTGGGTGTGTCTCTTTCAGAACATCGCTACTGTGTTTTTCTTGCTCTTCTGCTTTACGTTGCTCCTGTTCAGCTTAGTTGCTACTCTTTCAAATGCTATTTTATTTGTTTCTGTTTTAAGACAGTCTTTTCACATGGCCCAGGCAAGGCTTATGGTCTGTCTCCAGCTCAGAAATGTGTGACAGGCCTACGCTACTGGGCTGGACCTGCTTGTTGCTTCTTTGAATAAAATTCATCTTTTTCTTGTCCACTTAATGCTCTCTTAAGTCATTTTTTAAGCAATTTCTCTTTAAAGCAGTGAGCTGTAGTGTTTGTATTTTATCTTCCATTTTTAAACTATTATGTGAATATTTATTCTTAATTGCTAGGGTCTGATTAGACTTTATAAATCTCAAATTCAACTCTCCCCTTGCAAGATTGTGTTGTCTTTGGCATGTCTCATTGCCAAGGACTAGAGAGATCACCGGCTGGGTTTAGTTTAGTAAAGTATTCTGTCTCTATGCCTGGGTGTGGTCCGGTGGTTCTGTCTCTGTGTCTGGGTGTGGTCTGGTGAAGCAGTCTCTTTGTGTCTCTGTCCTATGTCACCTTCGTGTGTGCACTTTCATCTTAATCTTCATTAATCTCAGGCAGATAGAAGCATTCATAATATAATTAATACAATCTGAGAAGTTTCTAAATTATATATATATTTCTTTATATATACTCAATAATTTAATACTAAATTTGTTTCATATTATCAATATATAGCTAATGTGTGAATATATTATTGGTACTATGCAGATATAGCTTGTATGTATATGTATACATACACATATATGTAGCTTATATTAAACAAAAGTGAATTCATTAGAAAGGACTTTATAGTATCTTCTGGAAGAATGTCCCTCATTTACAATTTATCTCTTTTGTCTGTAGATAAAACTAGCTTATACTTTGCTAATAGCAAGACTTACTACATTGGTTTCACAAGTCTTCAGCTGAAACAGAACTTATACTGAAAAGTTTGGTGTGATTTTGTGCAATAAATATGACAGTGCAGAGTTTTCAAGAGCAAGTGGGTAGAAGAGAAAGTGTTATGTGCTGGAGAACTGAAGGAAATCAGAGTGCAGCTATCACCAGCGACTAACATTGGTTTGCTTTGTGGGCTGCGAACGTACTTAGTAGTAACATAACTCTTACTGTGGGTTACATTCAGAAAGTTTGGAAGTAATAATAAGTCCAGCATAGTCCCCCAAAACTCACAGGCATTTATAAATATTAAAATGATCTTAAAATTCACAAGGAGCCACAAAAGTATGTCAAACAATCAAACTTAACCTGGATCAAAACAGTAAAACCATTTGAAGAACATACCACCTGAGTACAAAGTATACTGCACAGATGTGATAAGTAAGATACAGTCCTTGCATGAAAACACAAACCCAGTGAGAACAGAGACCCAAAGACTACGCAGCAGCTCAGTCAACTGATATCCAATCAAGGTGTGAGGCTGCCTTGTGGCGAAGGGTCACTTCCTTAGTGATGTCATTGTTCTGAAAGTTGAACACCTACTTCAGAAAGATTAAACTGGACCTTTATGTAATATGTGAGAGATCAATTAAATTTGAGTAAAATAAAATGTAAGACCTCAAATTACAAATACATTAGTAGAAACACAGGTAAAATTTTCATGGCATTAGTCTGAGAAATGATACTTTGAATACATTTCTCAATAGAAAAGTGGAATTGCACCAAACTGAAAAGTTCTATTTAGCAAAGAATCTCCCAACGAAGTGAAAAATCAGCTCGAGAATGAAACTACACGTCTAATAAGAAGAGATTAATCATCAAATTCATGAGAAATATAACTCAGTTACAAGAGATTAATCCACCTATTCTACAAGAGAGTAAAAGAGGGCATGGAAAGTCAGGTTAGCTGGCAAACATGCTTCTTACTTTGTAAACAGGAGGAACTTACATCTAACAGTCACTCTCATATTGAACAAATATTGAAATCATTTTGTGAAGGAAATGGGAAAATTGGTTTAGTGAAGAATTTTTCTATGCACCTAGTGTGATAAAATTTGAAAATAGCTGGGCAAACATCAAGCTAAGCATATGTCCTCTTACAGTTGTTAGGTAGACAGGTAACCTTACACTATCATTTTGAATGAAGCATTGTGGAACATCTAATCTAATATATAAGGCAGAAAGTTATTGTCTTTGTGTTTCTGTTAATGAACGCAATCCTGCCGTTGCATGCAGGTCTCTGTAGGAGCACGGACAGCTCTGCTTGCCTCTGCACTAGGAGCTGGGGAGTGGCTAGCTGGCATAAACTGGGGTGTCACAGACAGTGGGCTCCCCAGAGTAAGGTCAATGTACTAAAGTTTAGATCCTGAGGGTGTTCTGTGAGAAGGGGGCGGCACCTTTGGGCCCTGGAGTTTAATGAAGGTTGCTATGGAGGTGTTTCCTCAAGGGGCTTTAGGAATTCTTGGCCCCTTCCTCTTCCTCTCTTCTCTGCTACAAACTTTTGACTGTGCGTGGCATAGGACGAATTGCGGGTGCGGTTACATGTGTGAGGACAGTTGCTGGGTGCGTGAGAATGTGCACACTTGGAAATACACATCAGTCATCACTTTCAGTCCCTCTTCCTACCATATCTCCTTGAGACAAGGTCTCGAAGAACCCAGAGCTCGCAAATAGGGGCAGTGTGGCCGGTTATCTTGATCTGGTGATTCCCAGACTCTGCCCTCTACACGATGGAGTTACTTGTGGGGCTCTGCACCCCCACAGCATTTTACTTGAGATCTGGTGACCAGAGCGCTATTCTTTAGCTTGCATTGCAAGCGTGTTAAACGCTTGAGTCATCTCCCCAGCCCTGCACAATTTCTATGCAATGTAAACCCATCTTCGCTTTCCTGATTTTGCTTTCACCGCACACAGCTGTTTCAAGTTGGTGTTACTATCCAGTGGAGCTTATTTTCCTCCCATCAGCACGCACCCAACAGCAGCTATGGATACAACTTCCCTGTACATCTGACTGCTCATGGCCATTCTCATACATTTATAGTTTCCTCCACCGTTGAGATCCATCTGGCCACGTGTGCCTGTGAGCAGGTCTTTTTGTCACTGTCAGAACTTATCCGAGTTAACCAATTGAAATGGAGGAAAGGGAAGCTCCAGGCTGCAGGTTCAGGTTTCTCTATGATTGGTCCAGTTCTTTGGAGCTGAGTCAGCCTTTCACGCTATGGTGGGGATGTGTTGTGAAGGAGACTCATTTTGTGGCCAGGAAACAATGTCACAGAAAGGAGTTGGGGTCTCAAGAGTCATTCTAAGGGAGTATTCCCAATCCCTTAGCTTCCTTCTGCCAGATCCCATGTTGTGACCGCTGCACCCACTACAAAGACGCAAGAAGTTGGCAGCAAACCTTCAGCATGTTGGCTTGATGCTCACTTTCTTCATTTTCTCTGGATCCTCTACCTTCAGTTGAACAGTGAGCCACAACCTTAGGGACTGCATATCAATCGCAGGAGAACAACTTCAATTCCAAATCCTTAGGGTTCAGGAACTGCTACCTCAGTATGGGCTGCTCCAGCCTAATCTTTAATGTAAAGGAAAAGGAAGAATCGATTACCTAATTAGATGTTTTCAATCTTTATTGAAATAGCAAAGACAATGGAAATAAAAGAACAGAATGTCTTGTCAGCCTCGAGTCCTTTCACATGGAGTGACAGCTCCTGTCAGCCTTGAGTCACCTCACGTGGAGTGACAGCTCCTGTCAACCTCGAGTCCCCTCATGTGGAGTGACAACTCCTGTCAGCCTCGAGTCCCTTCACGTGGAGTGACAGCTCCTGTCAGCCTTGAGTCACCTCACGTGGAGTGACAGCTCCTGTCAGCCTTGAGTCCCTTCACGTGGAGTGACAGCTCCTGTCAGCCTCGAGTCCCTTCACGTGGAGTGACAGCTCCTGTCAGCCTCGAGTCCCTTCACGTGGAGTGACAGCTCCTGTCAGCCTCGAGTCCCCTCACGTGGAGTGACAGCTCCTGTCAGCCTCGAGTCCCCTCACGTGGAGTGACAGCTCCTGTCAGCCTCGAGTCCCTTCACTTGGAGTGACAGCTCCTGTCAGCCTCGAGTCCCCTCACGTGGAGTGACAGCTCCTGTCAGCCTCGAGTCCCTTCACATGGAGTGACAGCTCCTGTCAGCCTCGAGTCCCTTCACGTGGAGTGACAGCTCCTGTCAGCCTCGAGTCCCCTCACGTGGAGTGACAGCTCCTGTCAGCCTCGAGTCCCTTCATATGGAGTGACAGCTCCTGTCAGCCTCAAGGAGTCCCCTCACGTGGAGTGACAGCTCCTGTCAGCCTCAAGTCCCCTCACGTGGAGTGACAGCTCCTGTCAGCCTCGAGTCCCCTCACGTGGAGTGACAGCTCCTGTCAGCCTCGAGTCCCCTCACGTGGAGTGACAGTTCTTCTTTAGGCAAACTTGCAACATCATGTACCAAGGCTCCCCTGCTTCCAGGAGCATGTGACATGATGGTGCTTACACTGATGGGCCTGCTTCTGCTGGGGCCTCTGGGTAACTGATCTCAGCTCTGCTTCCAGGAGCATGTGACATGATGGTGCTTACACTGATGGGCCTGCTTCTGCTGGGGCCTCTGGGTAACTGATCTCAGCTCTGCTTCCAGGAGCATGTGACATGATGGTGCTTACACTGATGGGCCTGCTTCTGCTGGGGCCTCTGGGTAACTGATCTCAGCTTCCTTCCTCCTGATGTGTGGACAGCGAGGCTTTCTAGGGACCCCTTCACTGATCTTCAAGTTCAGTTCAGGCTTCCCAAGTAGTTGACGTAGAACAGCTGTGAACCTGACTTTCAGAAGCTGAAGACACCTGTGATGTCCCATGCACCATCTCTGAGCACTTGAGAGGCCGAGCAGGAGGACAGTTGTGAGTTACAGTTCAGCCTTGGGTAACGGTGAGACGCAGGCCTGTCTGGGTTAGAGAATCATACCCTGTCTTCCCCTCCACACAATCGAACAAAAACATAAAACCTCAAACATAACCTTTTATTTTTTTGGTGGCTGAATCATAAATGAGCTTTGCACAAGCCTGCAAAAGAAGATTTCAAAATTCTTACTAAGTTAGAGGGCCAGGGAACACGGTCATTATTTTAAAATGAATTACACACATATGAATTTTATTAAAATACACTGACAACCACTCAATGCAGTGCTTCTCAGTTATCTTCACGCTGGGATGTCGCACATACTGTGTGCGAATGGTGTTGTGGCGCTGAGAACGTCTTCCCGCCTCGATTCAGCGACGTGATGCTGGCATTTGAAATCAGTCACGGGGGACGGTCACACCACTGGCATCACGAAATGCCGTAGACCAGAGAGTGCACGACTGACCACTGACCAACCCGTTTTCAGCTTTAGCAGACGTCACACAGACTAAAGTGCATCCATGGTCTTCTGCCCCTTCAGATCACTTTGATCAGCACACACGCCTCATGTCTGAGGACTGCTGTGAATTAGAGTGGCTCTTCTCCAGCGTGCTCGCACCCCAGCCTCTGCAGGCACAGATGTCTCATCCATCTCATCCGATGCACCTGCTTCTGGCTTCTAGATACAAGCAGCTGCCCGCCTAAGGGTGCCTCGGGTTTTGCCTGCATAGCGGAGGAGCCACACAGCCCAAGAGGATTCTGGTCCTCACCACGTTTCCCTCCACGGAGGACTCTCCATGAGCTGTCAGTAGAGTTAACCGTGGAGCCGTGTTGAGTCCCACGTACTGAGCAGCTTTGAGTCCTCGTTGGCTCAGTGGGTTCTTTGGGAGCACGAGGCTTTCTCTTCTGTGCAGTTTCGTGGTGCATCTCTCGGGACCCAAGTGTGCACCGACTCGTTGGCCTCTGTCCCCAGGCACAGGGTAACGAAACTCCGCAGAGAATATTGAAGCCAGTGGGCCAGGAAGTCCTTGGCAGCTGGTTTACAAGCTGCCAGCAAGTTCTAGTGGCCATGTCTGAAGCAGATGTGTCATTGCTCTCATCTGAGCGATGCTGACTTTGGAGTGTGTGTGTGTGCCTGTGTGTGTGTGTATGTGTGTGTGCATGTGTGTATGTGTATATTTATGTATATACGTGTGTACATGTGTGTATGTGTATATGTGTATGTGCATGTATATATGTGTGTACATGTGTGTATGTGTATATGTGTATGTGTATGCAAGTGTGTGTGCATATGTGTGTATGTGTATATGTATATGCATGTGTATGTGTATATGTATGTGTGTACATGTGTTCATATGTGTGTATGTATATGCATGTGTATGTGTGTATGTGCATGTGTGTATGCATGTGTTTATGAATGTGTGTATTTGTATGTGTGTATGTGAAAGTGTGTCCATGTGTATGTATGTATGTGTGTATATGTGTGTATGTGTATGTGTGTATGCATGTACACGCATGTGTGTGTGTGTGTGTGTACTTGTAAGGAAGGCCAGGTTTCCTGTAAGTGAAAACTGTCTTTTCAAAATAACTTTCTATTCATTTCTCCTTTAGCGTAAAGCTTTTTGTCAACATTGAAAGCGGAAGCGTCTTAGAACTTGGTGATCTCTGACTTGGCCTTTGTCTCGCCACGGTTCCAGGTGGGTTACCACACCTCATTCTGATTCCATTGTTTTCTATTTGTCCACATCTGAAGTAATTTAGTTATGATAATCTTTGGTAGAGTTTTTGTACTTATTCTTTGCCTGATCTAAAGCAGGACTATGGGCTCGTGGATTTATAATTTTCACCAAATATCGAAATGTTTTCCAAACATAGTAATTGTTTTTCTTTCTCTGAGACTCCAAAATGCACTGGGCTGATGTCCCCCGGGGGTGATGCTTTGTTACATTTTAAGGACTTTTGTCATCGCCTTATTGCTAGGTCCATTTCATCTCTTCACGGGTAAGACATTGTCTTCCAAGACATTCTTTTAATACCCACCACTGACTTTTTTTGAAATGTAGTATTTGACTCCTAGCATTTCCCCTTTTAAAGCCCATGTTCTGCCTTTGCTGACAATTTCCCCCTGCCCTGAACACTG
Organism: Typhlomys cinereus; assembly: GCA_023101885.1. Classification (NCBI taxonomy): domain Eukaryota; kingdom Metazoa; phylum Chordata; class Mammalia; order Rodentia; family Platacanthomyidae; genus Typhlomys; species Typhlomys cinereus. The sequence continues at coordinate 608,972 of JALPQD010000400.1, forward strand.
GGCATGTACTAATTGTGACTCCTGAGCTGTGTGATGCCTTTGTTTGCCACAGGATGTGAGGCAAAAGCATCAGATGCTGGCCTAACCCTGTCTCTCTCTGCTGTCTTCTGTTTGCTGTAACTACCTGTTCTCATTTGTTTGACTACTAGACCTTGCCTAGATACTAGATGTGGATTTTGAATTTTTATTCAATTTAAACACAATGCTCAATTGTGTTTATTTCTCTGTTGTTATGCCTTGTTCCAGAACATAATTCAATAAATTATAATTAGATGCTTGTTCAATTACAGAAAAATCTTAAGGTGATTCAGAGCTACAGACAGTATCTTCGACATTATGTTTGATGCTTCCACAGTGTACACTTGCTTCTTAGGATAGGTATCTCTGCAAGCTGCAGAACTGGGCTGCCTGGTTCACACTTTAGACCCAGCTAAGAGCAAAGGGTGTTATCCTGTGCCTGGAGCCCATTTCTATGCAGCACCCTGTCCTCCAGGGTTGTATAACACACGTTCTGGCTTCCCTGGTTCTGAGAGGATGAGTGATGTGAAGGTGTCAGGAATGCTGGTTCCGAGAGGATGAGTGATGTGAAGGTGTCAGGAATGCTGCTCAGGTCTTCGCCTCATCCCGACCGTCACACTGTGAGACAATGGCGGCTGCTTCCTTCAGTGTAGCGTTCATAGCTCAGGACTTACACTGCTGTCACTTGTTCTACAAGAAGTCACTGCGCCAGAGGTTTTTCTGTTTCCTCATTACTCTGGTGAGTTGTTACTATAATAGCTCATTACGTTCTCTCAATCTGCTGTTTCAAGTCCAATGTTTGTATTCCCATGTATTGAAATATTTTCTTTGTGGAATGAAATATTTCTGGGCTCTAAGTTAACACAAACTTCTTCACAAGAACACAATTCTAGCAATATAGAGAGCAGGTTCCTGTGATTTAATAATATTATACAAAATATTCAGCACATGAGAATACAAATTTAAAACATTTGAAACTCCAGTGCGACTCTGGAGAGGGGAAGGCAATCGGCTCTTCTCTACGAATGTGGGGAATGAAGCACTGTTCTCAAGTTAGCAAGTCTCAATGGAAAAACAGCATTCTTGCATACCTAGCATCATCACACAATGATGATATTTCCTTTATTTGTAATTATTATTATTAGCAGTTATATCATCATAATTTTGATATAACCTCTAATGTCAGGACTAGCATGGTATTGTGGAAAAGTCTAGTCTTACAGTAATGAATGTCTCTTGTTTTTCAAAAGCCTAGATTCTTACTAGAATGATTTCTTACTTCAATCATTTCTGAGCATATGTATCTTTTCCAAGCACTCTTCTGATAAAATAGGAATAATTATATTGGTCTCGGGAGGAGGCAACAGAAATATCACAAAATAACATCTCAATGGAAGATTGCGATATGGCAATTTTTCCTTTGCTCCCTAAGGCAGATTTTCTGGGATTATATAAGATGAAAGATGGTCCTTTAGAGAGAGCAATGTGACATAATACAAGTAAATAACTTGACAGGGAGATGCCATTGTGCAAATAACACAAATCCAATGTGTTCCTCGGGGAACTTTCCTGTGAAGACTTTGCATTTTCAAAATAAAAGTTCTATTTATAGGTAGAAGAGAGGAGGAGTGTAGCAAGCTATAAAAATAAAGATCACTTATACTTGATGCAAAATGGTTTCAACCAAAGAAGCACATGCATAAATCTACATCCCAGAATGAGCAAGTCATGAGTCAAAATGAAACATGACAGCATTGATAATTATCACATTCTATGAGCAGAACTCTAAATAGCACCAACACATTTGGAAATTAAACACATTAACATGTGCTTTCGAACAACAAAAATATTCTGTGTTTCCCTGTTGAATTGGCTCTGCTTCTTGCATATGCACAAGGTAAGTTCACTTTCACCCACTCACCTACAAGGACAGTGGTGCAGAACTGTGATCTGCGCTCATGACCCTGGGCTGGAGACTCTGCGGCGATGGGCAGCACTGACCAGTAGACCAGGCCGGCCGCACCGCCCAGGGCCTGGCTGATCCATGATACTGCTGGTACATTCCAAGGAATCATCAGGCCACTGATGTGCTGAATAGAACATCATCAGTCATGTCCTGCTGATGAATTGCAACTTACTTCAAAAGCCAAGCCTCGAGCCTACTTGAAGAATAGAATCAATTCTTTGATTGTATTTTAAGATGGCAACGAGTGTCTGTGACAGCTGCATCTTCTGTCAACACAGACCTGCAGATGTGCATTTTCCTGAAGCACAGCTCGCTTAGAAAGGACCACAGCGAGAGGCACACGGTGCGTCAAACGGAAGGGACTGTAGCCCAGGGTTTTACACATGAACACATTTTGCTGAGACCAGAGAACAATGTGGGAATCTTTTCTATTGCCTTACTCTTCGTTCTTTGAAACAGCGTCTCTCATTGAAAGTATAAACTCGTGATTTGGCTCAATGATCAGCTGGCTTGTGAGCTCCAGTGATTTACTTGTCTCCTACTTGGCACTAAGCTTAAGACAAACACCATCTGCCCATGTCTTAAGTGCATGCTGGGGACATGAAATGCGCTCTCATTTGATGCATGCACATTATCGCAGAACCATCTCCCCAGTCTCTCCCCTCCTTGTTACAGTGGTCAGGAATGAATCCAGGTTTTTATGTGTTCCTGACCAGCTCACTCAATTGAGCTACACTGCAGCCCCACTTTTTGCTTTTTATTCCACCCAAAAAACTGCCTTCTTAATTCTAACAAAACTATCTTACCGACCAGTGGAAATATTGAACGTGATGTGAAATGGGAAAACACTGGGCAGTGGGGATCTCATGGATAAGAAGAGTGTTAGTATCAGACTGCAAGCTTAACCTCCTATTCTTAGATGCCAGAGTAGTCTAACCCATGAGGACTCAGAAAAATTTGGTCGTCCCTGGCTACTACTGCACATTTTGATGCTTAATGCTTAAAATACATTGCATCTTATCTAATTTTTTCCATAATTTTTAAAATTTTTTAAAAAAATGTATTCAATTGTGTGTGCGTGCATGTATGTATGTATGCATGTGTGTGTGTGTGTAGAACCACGGAGGAATTCGGGAATCACCATGGACGCCTCCACCTCCTCCTTGCTTACTCTGCCCCAGGATTCACAGGCTCCGCCTTACCAGGACCAGAAACACAGGTGCCCGTTGTCTATATGTGGGGTCTAGGATCCGAACTCAGGACCTTCCACCTGCAAGGCAGAGGCTTAACCCTTGAGCCACCTCTCCAGCCCCCCTTTTCCATAATTTTTATAACCCCCTTGAATTTCTAGTTACTATCTAAAACTGTTTATTCTCCTATATTCAGCTTTCCTTAGTGCTTAACTTTTGTCTTGTAAGTCTGTTTCCCCAGAGAAACTAGACAAGGTTTGTCTCACCGGCCACATTGTTCTGACTTTGGTGAGCCTGAGATGATATTTTTTTAAAAAAATGCAGTTTCAGTATACAGCAAGGATATGTCATAATGCAGCAGAACTTAGCATTGCCTGGAGTACATTTCCAGTGGATTGTAAAGTCTGACACAAGCATGGAAAAACATCACAAACACGGTAGGCGAGTTACCCTGAAAGACTTTTAGCCCTAGTGTTCCCTTTTTGCTAAGAGTATAGCCCCACCATGCCATCCAAACCTATAACTCGGTCAGAGGTCACTGGCTGGATATTAGCTAACGTGGAACACAGGCCTTTTCTACCTTTCTGTTCATTTCACTTTCTCTCATGATCCCTCACATTCTCATTATTCCCTGTCCTTTTATTTTTTTATTTTTTGTACATTTTTATTATTATTTCAGTTCATACAAACTTAATAGGTAGACCAGTTCCCTCCCTCCCTCCTGCTCCCCCCGAACCCCTTGCTCCCCTTCCCCTCACCCCTCCCTCCCCATCCCCCCATGCCTCCCGCCCCAATTCCCAGAGAGTCCTTTCTTGTGCATGCTTGACTCTCCTCTGGGCCCTCCTCTCCGATGACGTACAAGGACCCAGTGGCCTTTCCCTGAACCCTTTCCCGTGTTCCCCTTAAGCATAGGAACACTACTGTGACTGCCAATTCCTTGCCTCCAAGGATCTTGGTGCCTTTAGCAGATGCTAGACTTTGAGGGGTCAATAGTGTGTGGGACATTGTGCCGGGCATGCAAAGTCCAATTATGATTGCTTCGGCCCTAGCTTGTGTGGAAAATCTTGCAAATCATTGCTCCTCCCATCCTTTTGCTCTTACACTCTTACCGCCCCCTCTTCCGCAAATTTCCCTGAGCTTCAGGATGGGGAGAGATTAGTCTGGCCTAGTTCTAGGTGGTCAATATAGAGTCTCTGAAGTTCTGGATTGTGGTTTGTTGATTTTGTTTTGCAGTTTTGCTGCTCCTGCAATGCCCTTTACTCCATCGTGATGGGCACTGTATGTCACCCCCTGGCCAGAGACAAAAAGCTGTTAAACTGGAGTCTTATTATAAGAGCACATTCAAGGGTAGATGTAATAAAAGTAGGAAACCTCAGTGAGGGAGGGGTCAATCACCCATTTGTAAAATGGTTACTTTTTATCTGCCAGACTATATGCCCTCCCCTTCTGGTGAGATCATACCCCCTTAGTTGTAAATGATCAGGAACGAACGTCTGTGAACTTAACCAGGTGTCACATTGCTTACTTGCAGACCTTGATGGAGGCCTATTTTCTCTACTGTAACATGGTCACTTCTCTCCGTGTTTCTGGTGTGGCCCTCCAACCCCATCCCGCCTGTTCATAATCCTTGCAATTACTGTAGGTAATACATAGATTTACCTATGAGTGTCTCAAGGTGGGCTGGGTGGGTTGGGTACTAGGAGCCACCTATTAGGGAGTACATATGGCACTTAATTTTCTGGGTTTGGGATACTTCACTTAATATAATTGTTTCTAATGACATCTATTTCCCGGCAAATTCCAGTAATTCATCATTTTTGATGGCTAAGTAGTACTCCATTGTATAGATGTACCACAGTTTCCTTATCCACTTGTCAATTGTTGGACATTTGGGTTGATTCCATGACTTTGCTATTGTAAACAGTGCTGCTATGAACATGGTCGTGCTATCAAGGTGAACCTCTGCTGTATGGGGGGTTATTCCCAAAAGTGGAATCACAAGGTCATATGGCATTTCAATCTTTAATTTCTTAAAGAATCTCCAGACGGCTCACCAGAGTGGCTGTATGAGCCTGCATTCCCACCAGCAATGTAGGAGAGTTCCCCTCTCTCCACATCCTCTCCAGCATTTGTTGTTGTTTGTGTTGTGGATTTTTGCCATCCTGACTGGGATGAGATGATATCTCAGGGAAGTTTTGATTTGCATTTCCCTCATGGCTAAAGAAGTGGAGCATTTTTTAAGATATTTGTTAGACATTTTAATTTCATCCCTGGTAAAATTTCTTTTAAGTTCCAGGGCCCATTTTTTTTTTTATTAAAAATTTAATTATACATTTTAAAAATTTTTTACCAGTTCCCTCCCTCCCCCCTCTTCCCCCTCCCCTTCCCCCAGTGCCTCCCCCCCAATTCCCAGATAGTCCTTTATTGTGTGTGCCTAACTCTCCACTGTGTCCTCCTCTCCGATGACATACAAGGACCCAGTGGCATTTCCATAAGCCCTTTCTCTTGTTCCCCTTAAGCATAAGATCACTACTATGGCTGTCAATCCCTTGCCTCCAGGGGTCTCGGTGCCCTTATCAGATGCTAGACTTTATGAGGGCAACAGTGCGCTGGACATTGCGCAGGGCATGCAAAGTTCCATTATGATTGCTTTGGCCCCAACTATTGTTGAGAATCTTGCAAATCGTTGCTCCTCCCATCCTTTTGCTCTTACAATCTTACCGCCCCCTCTTCCGCAAATGTCCCTGAGCTCCAGGATGGGGAGAGATTAGGCTGTCCTAGTTCTATGTGATTGATATAGAGTCTCTGAAGTTCTGGATTGTGGTTTGTTGATTTTCTTTTGCAGTTTTGCTGCTCCTGCAATTCCCTTCACTCCATTCTGCTGGGCACTGTATGTCACCCCCTGGCCAGAGACAAAAAGCTGTTAAACTGGAGTCTTGTTGTAATAGCACATTCAAGGGTAGATGTAATAAGAGTAGGAAACCTCACTGAGAGAGGGGTCCATCACCCATTTGCAAAATGATTACTTTTTATCTGCTAGACTATATGCCCTCCCCTTCTGGTGAGATCAGGAAAGAACGTCTGTGAACTTAACCAGGTTTCTCATTACTTACTTGCAGACCTTCATGGAGGCCTATTTTCTCTGCTGTAACATGGTCTCCTCTCTCTTTGTTTCTGGTGTGGCCCTCCTAACCCATCTCTCTTGTTCATAATCCTTGCAATTACTGTGTTACATAGGTTTACTTTTGAGTGTCCCAATGTGGGCTGGGTGAGTTTGGTACTAGGAGCCACCTATTAGGGAGTACATACGGCGCTTAATTTTCTGGGTTTGGGATACTTCACTTAATATAATTCTTTCTAATGACATCCATTTCCCAGCAAATTCCAGTAATTCATCGTTTTTGATGGCTGAGTAGTACTCCATTGTATAGATGTACCACAGTTTCCTTATCCACTCGTCAACTGTTGGACATTTAGGTTGATTCCATGACTTTGCTATTGTAAACAGTGCTGCTATGAACATGGTCGAGCTTGTGCTATCGAGGCGAACCTTTGCTGCTTGGGGGGTTATTCCCAAAAGTGGGATAGCAGGGTCATATGGCATTTCAATCTTTAATTTCTTTAAGAATCTCCAGACGGCTCGCCAGAGTGGCTGTATGAGCCTGCATTCCCACCAACAATGTAGGAGAGTTCCCCTCTCTCCACATCCTCTCCAGCATTTGTCGTTGTTTGTATTGTGGATTTTTGCCATCCTGACCGGGGTGAGATGATATCTCAGGGAAGTTTTGATTTGCATTTCCCTGATGGCGAAGGAAGTGGAGCATTTTTTAAGATAATTGTTAGACATTTTAATTTCATCCCTGGTAAAGTTTCTTTGAAGTTCCAGGGCCCAGGGCCCATTTTTTAATTGGGCCATTGGTTTCCTTGACGTTTAGTTTTCTAAGTTCTTTGTGCACTCTGGATAATAGAGCTCTATCAGACATGTGGTTAGTGAAGATTTTCTCCCATTCTGTGGGTTGCCTTTGAGCTCGTGTTACAATCTCTTTATCTGAACAGAAGCTCTTTAATTTCACAAGATCCCAACTGTTGAGAGTTGGTAGCAATGACTGTGCCATTGGATGTCTGTTTAGGAAGTGTTGGCCTAGCCCAATCAGCTCGAGGGAGTTCCCTATCCTTTCAACTATGGTTTTTATAGTCTCTGGCCTTATATCAGGTCCTTGATCCATTTGGAATTAAGTCTTGTACATGGTGACAAGTACAGGTCCAGCTTTAATCTTCTGCATGTGGAGATCCAGTTTTGCCAGCACCATTTGTTGAAGATGCTGTTCTTTTTCCATTGGATTCTTTGGTCCCCTTTGTTAAAGACCAAATGGCTGTAATTTTGTGGGCTTATATCTGGGTCTTCAATCCTTATCCATTGATCTGTGTGTCTATTTTGGAGCCAGTACCAGGCTGTTTTTACAACTATGGATTTATAGTATAGACTAAGGTATGGTATGGTGATACCTCCAGCAGTGTTTTTGTTACTCAGGATTGTCTTTGCTATCCTGGGTCTTTTGTGCCTCCATATGAACTTTGAGATTGTTAGGTCAACTTCTTTGAAGAATTGCTTTGGGATTTTGATTGGTATAGCATTGAATCTGTATATTGCCTTTGGTAGGATGGTCATTTTTACGATGTTGATTCTGCCAATCCAGGAACATGGGAGGTCTTTCCACCTTCTGGTGTCTTCTGTAATTTCTTTCTTTAGGGTTTTAAAGTTTTCATTGTAAAGGTCTTTTACCTCCTTGGTTAGGTTTATACCAAGGTATTACATTTTTTTAGGGGCTACAGTAAATGGGATTGTTTCTCTCAAGGCCTTTTCACTTCTTCCATTCTGGGCATATAGGAAGGCCTCTGATTTTTGCACATTTATTTTGTATCCTGCCACCCTGCTGAACTTCTCAATTAGTTCCAGGAGCTTCCTGGTGGAGTTTTTGGGATCACTCAGGTATAAGATCATGTCATCTGCAAATAGGGATAGTTTGACTTCTTCCTTGCCGATTTGAATCCCTTTTATGTCCCTTTCTTGTCTTATGGCTTCAGCTAAGACTTCAAGTACAATATTGAATAGAAGTGGTGAGAGTGGACAGCCTTGTCTAGTTCCTGATCAAAGTGGGAATGCTTTCAATTGTTCCCCATTGAGCATAATCCTTGCTGTGGGTTTGTTGTATACAGCTTTTATTATATTGATAAAGGTTCCTTCCATTCCTACTGTCTCTAGCATTTTGATAATAAAAGGCTTTTGGATCTTGTCAAAAGTTTTTTCTGCATCTATCGAGAGTATTATGTGGTCTTGGACTTTGGACTGGTTTACATGATGAATTACATTTATTGATTTGGGTATGTTGAACCAACCTTGTGTGCCAGGGATGAAGCCTACTTGGTCCCTGTGAATGATCTTTTTAATATGTTTTTGAATCCGATTTGCTAAGACTTTGTTGAGAATCTTTGCGTCTGTGTTCTTCAGAGAGATTGGCCTATAGTTTTCTTTTTTAAGTGAATCTTTATTAGGTTTTGGGATTAAAACGATATTAGCTTCATAGAAGGAATTTGGTAGTGTTCCTTCCTTTGCTATTTGATGGAACAGTTTAAGGAGTATTGGTATTATTAACTCCTTAAATGTCTGGTAGAACTCTGTGCTGAATTCATCTGGTCCAGGACATTTTTTGGTGGGAAGATTCGAGATTACTTCCTCAATTTCCTTATATGTTATGGGACTATTTAAATAACTCCCGACTTCCTGATTCAATTTAGGTAAGTTGTGTTTACTTAGAAATTCATGCATCTCTTTTGTGTTGTCAAACTTCACAGAGTATAAGTTTTTGAAATATGATGTTATAATTCTCTGGATTTCTTGGGTATCAATAGTGATAACTCCATGTTCATTTCTAATTTTGTTAATTTGGGTTTTCTCTCTCCTGCTTTTGGTTAATTTAGCTAGGGGTGTATCAATCTTATTGATCTTTTCGAAGAACCAGCTTTTTGACTGGTTGATTTTTTTCTATCGTTTTCTTAATCTCGAATTCAGATATTTCTCCACTTATTTTGCTAATCTCCTCTCTTCTACTACTTTTGGGATCAGATTGCTCTAGTTTCTCTAAAGCTTTAAGCTGCATTGTTAAGTTGTTTATTTCTGATCTTTCCATTTTTTTGATGTAGGCATCAACAAGGGAACTTTAGTTCCACTGCTGAGTGACTCAAGGTGTTTTCCAACAAAGGCAAAGACTTTTGTAATAGTAATAAAATCAGACAATTACAAATTCTCTCTCTCTCTCACACACACACACACACACACACACAAATACACATACACATACCACCTACTATATATATACACATCCCCCACACTACCGACATGTACACCCACCCACACCATACCACACATATCACCCTATTCACACACACACACACACACACACACAGACACACACTAATCTATCACAGAGGTTCCTTGAGAAAAGAAATATTTTAGACCATCAAATGCAAAGTTCCAACAGTTAAGAAATCTGAAAGTTCTATGATCCAAGTGAAGAATACTCAAACAGGAAGCGTACACTATTTGCCCCATATTTGTCATTTAAAGAAAAAAATTTATAGCTGTGTGTCACATAGACACTGAATAGCAGGAAGCTAGTGTGCACACACCAGGTCCCATCCTGAATAGTAGGAAGACAGTGTATGTACACAGGTCCCATCATGAATAGCAGGAAGCCAGTGTATGTACACAGGTCCCATCATGAATAGCAGGAAGCCAGTGTATGTACACAGGTCCCATCATGAATAGCAGGAAGCCAGTGTATGTACACAGGTCCCATCATGAATAGCAGGAAGCCAGTGTATGTACACAGGTCCCATCATGAATAGCAGGAAGCCAGTGTATGCACACAGGTCCCATCCTGAATAGCAAGAAGCCATCTGTGGGCTGCAAAGCAAAAGCATGACCACAGGAACTTGCTTCTTTATAATAGACCAGACACTTACTTCAACATTTGTGTAGTATAGGTTTCAGAGTATCGAAGACAAAAATCTAAGAAAAAAGTAGGTAAGTCATCTAAATTATGTCAACATATACATAGACTTTCAATTTTGTGATTTTTAAGATCACATATTCATGTACATATATAATACACTGAACTAAAAACTGCAAAACTTACACAATATATATTCTTCTCAGGGGACACCAAAATATCTCCTAAAATGGCTGTGCTCTGTGGAAGAAATTACGTTGACTGAGTGATAATCAAAATATGGGTGTCACAATTCATGGACCCAGCTGAAGCCATAGTTAAGGCAGATTTACAGCTATAGAAGCGCATATTTCAAAAGAGATGAACATTATCATCTGCTCTTGTGGAATCCACATTTTCTTATATGTGGAGAAAAAAATTTGGAGACTGTCAAATACACAAACACAAAGACAGCAATACGAGACATTTTGAACATCTCCACAGAAAAAAATGATAGCACAGAATGGAAAAAGAATAAGTTGGGAAATTGAGCAATAAAACTCGCAGTGCCATGTTCAATGTAATTTTTCATCAGACTCACAGAGAACAGAAGCAAATGGAGGAAAGAGAGGGAGGGAAGGTTTCCAAGCTGAGGGGAAAGTGCAGAACCCTGGGGTGGAGGCTTGCTTGAAATACCAAGTGAGCACGAGGCGCTGGGGATTCGTGCAGTGTGGGAAGAGCAGAGAAAATTCCAGTCAGTGAGAAGAAATGGAGTCCAAATGCGACGAATCTTTGCAGGTATTTTAAGAACACTTAGTATTCACTCGGGCAGATAGAGCCGTGGGGCTTCTACCAGAATGCTGACACGGCCCCTTAAATAGAGGACTGCATTTTGTTGAAAGTAGATTCCTCAAAGGAACACTGGCTGCAGACAGGACGTGACGGTCCAGAGCCTGTTTCTGAGCACAGAAACTGTGGATGGGGCTGTGAGTTAGGAAGGATGAGCTTCAGTGGCCTTTTCAAAACTGTTCTACCTCATGCTGTTAATGTGCTCATGCAGATTTGCACAGATGACACAGACTAAGCAACCGAGGACAGAGTCAGTCAGAATTTGAGCTTTCAGAAAGCAACGAAAAAATTAGCTTTTATGTGCTTCTTTGACAGACAGAAACAATGCCAACTATATTTCATGTGGAAAACAAATGTGCTTGAAGAGGAACAAAATTTGATTCAAATAATTTTAATTGAGCTGGTATCTGATGGTCTGTGTATGTGCCATAGAGCTGAGTTGCCAGGAATGCTCGGTCAGATCATAGCACTGGCATGGAAAGTGCTAGTACATTCTCCCTGCTGCATGTGTTAGTCACGGAACCTATATCGGCAGCTATCAGGAAGACATTAGGCTAAGAATGCCTTCCGGAAGCAGGAAGAAAACAACTGTGTGCTCTCAGTTGAAGGAAGAATCTTTAAAACCAGTCATTAAATGCACAGATAATAGCTGTGTTTGCCACAGGAAGAAAAGTGCACTAGTTAAGTTATTATACTAAAGATTTCATTTTGCTGCACAAAACATTATGTTGTGTTATGTTACATTCTTGGAGAGGCATAATAAATTGCACACCCTACAATTGCTTACAGAAGCACCTCCGGCCTCCTCATGGCCAAAAAACCACTATGAGGCAGACACAGATCTGTTCAGCTAAGATATCAGCCTCGTTCATGCAAGTCTGAGGAAACAACACTGCCAAAGACGCCCTGTGCATGCAGGGCGATGATTAATTACAGAGAACTGAGATTTCAAACTTTGTAAAGCTGGGCCAGCACAGGACAGCACCTGCTTTTTAAAATCCTATCAAATGGTTATTATGATTGCAGTCTTCATATTTTCTGTCTGATGAAAGACTTCTGCAGAAAATTACAAACATTGTCTATTCTGTCCCATCCTTTGAGCTAGCTCTTCAATAAAAAACCCACAATCAAATGACGTGTAAAGGATTAAAAATGTCATAATGCCGTTGTTTCAGATGACCTCAACAATGAGTATTTTTATCTTATATTTATCTTTTGGAGGTTTGCTGACCATTATACAGTGGTTCACTAACATTTTCAAATTTATTTCAAATTTCATGATTTATCTCAATAGTATGCTATAAAAACTAAACATTTCTACATTACAGCAAAAGTAAAATTCATTCTAAGCACAAAGTCTAGAACAGAACTAATTTTAACATTTTTGTTCTATGGAAGATAAAATCTTATAGGTTTTATACTAAGGATATTATTAGATTGTTACACATGTGTATTTTATTCCCAAGAGGCCTGAACTATAAAGTCACGTTTTGTCCACTTATTTCAGTCACTGGTTTCTGTAAAGTAATATTCCTTCCCTGTAGGAAGAGAAAGACTTCAGAACGCTGCTGAATCAACTATTTGAATATATTCAGGCATCTAAAATCCACCCACTCCGTGGCGGGGCAGCAAGCAGCACCTTTGTCTGCGTTACTTAGGAAACGTACCAACCCATTTTCCAGTCTGAGGAAAGGAAAAGTAATTGCGCTGAAGTTCTTGAGTTCTTGCTCAAAAACGTTTTTTTTTTTCAACTTTGATCTTAAGGTACTTTCATTTGTTTTTGTTTTAAATTTTTTTATTTATTTTTCTGCTCATACAAACATAATAGGTACCCCTGTCCCCTCCCTCTCTCCACCCCTCCCTGGACCTCCCTGCTCTCCCTCTTTTTCCCCTTCCTTTCCCCCTCCCTCCCTTTTTCCCAGTGCCCCCTCCCCCCATCTCTGAAAAAACTTCTTTATTTGTAGATATAGATATAACTAACTCCATCAAAGTGTAGAGAAATATTTCCTTGGCCATAATGTCCCTTCGCCTGCACCTCAGTCTGTCTGTTGTAGGATTCTCTGCTTTGGGTTCTCAGTATCCTGATGGATAGGAATCGCATGCTTTGCCATGTGATTACATGTACCATGAATCGGACTGCACTACCATTAGTTTCATTTGTCTTAGAAAGATCCCAATCAGCATTTCAGTGTCTGAAACATTGGTGGTCTGAGGGAGGCCTTAGGAGCACATCCAGTAAACACTTATCTGTAATTCATTAAATTACTTTCTTTTAGTTGTTGCTGCTTGAGATTGAATCTACAATTTCATGCATGTTGGGGGAGTCTGTCCCTTTGAACTTCCCCAACTTGCAGAAAGAACAAATCCTTCCTGAATACTTACTGAAGTTCTAGGTAGATCGCCTCAGAGAGATGTACCATTTCTCCTGGAAAAACCAACATGAAAGCAATTCTTTGAGAGTTTGCCAAGTTATTTCTGTCTTTACAAATTCATATATCGATTTCTGGGGCCAAAGACACCTCTTGAGCACAAGGAAACTCTTAACCTGCGGAGAATGTACACATGGTTGGCCACACTCAGTTCATAGTGATTTTCACCCAAAAACTACATAAAGTCATTGTGGTGATCATTATTAACTTTAAACCTGGAATCTAGGAGCAAAGACTTTGGTTCCACCACTGCATCCTGATGGCCTTAACTGAGAGAGAAACTCTCCTGTTGTGGATGGCATGCTTTCCAGTCAAGAGATGTGATATATGTTTCCATCTCACAGAAAGATGGGAAAAGTTAGCTGAGAGCAAGTAAGCAAGCGTGTGAGGTTCCCAGCTTCCTCGAGCTCTGGTTGCTGTGGTTTCCCTACAGTGATGAACCAAGGAAACCCTTGCTCCCACTGGTTGCTGGCTCAGTTACTTTATTTCAGCAACATGTAATGAAAATAAAACTCCCACCCCAGGTATAGATTGTTTCAATTTGTGAACTGTATAGCTCTTTCATTAAAACATATATTTTAGTAGAAATTCTCTTCTTGTTTTCACACATATAAAACTAAACACAAATAATTTATTTGCATTTATAATTTAACTCTGAAGAAAATGAGCAATAAAATATTTTTAGATTCTAAAGCATTTTAAAAGAACAAAATACTTTCAAATGCATAAATTTAAGAGTATTGGAGGCAAAGCAATTACCAAGAATTATTATACGTAGTAGTGATTATAGTCTATGCTTTTGATACTAATACAAACATTTGTTTGTACTATTAGTAATAGTGCAATGAAACGCATGAAAAAGAAAGTTGCTCGGACGCTGAACAGTATTTTACTGGTTCCCACAGATTATAATAATAATCTCATTAAAATCTTGCCATTCACATTGCACTGCAGACATTTTCCACACAAATACAAAGGAATTTATGTCCCACCATAATCTTTTAACAAACTGCTGTGAGCAATGGCTGTAGTAACTTGATGAAGGCTCAGTTTGCTAAGATTTCTTTCCATGGAAAACATAATTCTAACGATCAAAATATATAATATATTCATTAGGATTGAAGAATTATAAATAAGATAAAAGAAACCTTAGGTATGTTTAATAACATACGTTTGGATTTCAAGAATTTCCATGCTTTTATATCAATCAAAATATTTTCTAAATGCTGAATTGAATACCCAGGAAAAATATAGAACACTGCATCATGTAGACAGAATTAGATGGTCATTTCTTATACTTTAGGTCACCTTTTACCTCAAATGGACACATATGCTCTCGTGGAATCTGTGTGATCGCTTCTGAATATGAAAACAACTCGTCTAATTAAACAAGGCAACTGACATATTAAGATGAATGTTTTACTTGACACATGCGTTTTTCAATAAAAGCATGCATTACAAGCAGACTGAAGCACTTTGTTAGTATATTTGTGCGGAAACTCCCTTTTGGTTTTTCTTCTTTATCTAAGGCTAGATTTGATTGAAACACTGGACCCGCTGGACTAGAGAGATGGCTGTTAGTAATGCACATAAACCATCAGGAAAACCTGAGTCCAGCTCCCCTACTCCCGAGAAAGGGCCGCACACGACCTGGCATCCAGACTTTTCTGAGTGCCTCAGTGCAGTCAGCAGGCTCTGAGATCTGCCTGGAGAGTATCGGCAACCGGAGAATCATCTTGAAGCAGCTGCTCAAACTGACCCTGGCTTTACCTTGTGAGCTCATAGCCTGTCTCTCAGATTCACAGCTTCTGATCTAAGAGTCCTAATCTCTGTTTTTCTCGATATAGGTCCTTCTCTAAGAAAAGAGAAAAAAGGTCGAATATATGGGGAAGAGGAAATTACATAAAACAGAAGGGGAAGAAAGAAGTAGGAGAGAGCTGTGGAAGGAAAGGAGGGAGAGCTGGGAGCTGGGAGCTGGGAGCTGGGAGCTGGAGCTGGGAGCTGGAGCTGGGAGCTGGCCTTATGAGTCAGCACGACCCTCTCATCTCACCCAGGCGGCACCCCGGTCTCACCCAGGCGGCACCCCGGTCTCACCCAGGCGGCACCCCGGTCTCACCCAGGCGGCACCCGGTCTCACCCAGGCAGGACCCCGGTCTCACCCAGGCGGCACCCGGTCTCACCCAGGCAGGACCCCGGTCTCACCCAGGCAGCACCCGGTCTCACCCTGGCGGCACCCGGTCTCACCCAGGCGGCACCCCGGTCTCACCCAGGCGGCACCCGGTCTCACCCAGGCGGCACCCCGGTCTCACCCAGGCGGCACCCCGGTCTCACCCAGGCGGCACCCCGGTCTCACCCTGGCGGCACCCCGGTCTCACCCAGGCGGCACCCCGGTCTCACCCAGGCGGCACCCGGTCTCACCCAGGCGGCACCCCGGTCTCACCCAGGCGGCACCCCGGTCTCACCCTGGCGGCACCCCGGTCTCACCCAGGCGGCACCCGGTCTCACCCAGGCAGGACCCCGGTCTCACCCTGGCATCACCCGGTCTCACCCAGGCAGCACCCCGGTCTCACCCAGGCAGCACCCGGTCTCACCCAGGCAGGACCCCGGTCTCACCCTGGCATCACCCGGTCTCACCCAGGCAGCACCCCGGTCTCACCCAGGCGGCACCCGGTCTCACCCAGGCAGGACCCCGGTCTCACCCTGGCATCACCCGGTCTCACCCAGGCAGGACCCCGGTCTCACCCAGGCAGCACCCGGTCTCACCCTGGCAGCACCCGGTCTCACCCTGGCAGCACCCGGTCTCACCCTGGCATCACCCGGTCTCACCCAGTTGCTTTCTGTATTTGCACGACAGTTAGCTCTTGGCTTCCTAAGGGTTACATACATAAATGCATATGTTTGCTTTGTTAAGATTCTTCCTCCTACTTACATGGATGCAACTGATTATTTTTCTAGCAACCCGAGCCCCTCTGGATATTTTTTCTGGAGTCACCATTATCTGAGTTTCTCAAAAGCCTTCTGCAGCTTTCTATTTTCTGCACTTTATTCAGGGGCAGTAAAGATGTATGAAATTCTTAACGAGTGACTGAGGAAAAAACAAAACAAAACAAAACAAAAAACCCCAATCTTTTAAATAAAAAAAAATCTGAATTCATTGTGTGCCTATCAGCCCTCTCTAATAAGTCAGCTTTAAAACATGTCCCAACACTGTCTCCCACCTACAGTATAACAGGTGTTGAGGTGAATCCCTCCCTTGGACAGTGAGATGGTCCGTCCAGCCACATCATATTTTTCTTTGACTTTGAGAATGATAGACAGTCTTTCTCTGCTTAAAGCAATGTGTGACGTGCTGTATATGAAGCTTAAAGACTTCAAAAGAGGCGAAAGTAAAGTTCAGGTACAGCTTTCATTACTTATTTGAAGAATTTAGATTGACATGTTGAACCAGCTAAATAAAAAATCGAGACATACTAAGTTACAAAAACCTAAAGACTGCAAAATACCACTGTAATCCTGAAAATCAGAAAGAACAGGATATATGGCTTTGCTTATGACCAAAAAAAATTTCCATCCTTATTCATTCAATAGCAATGTGAATTGCAAAGCATATGTAAAAGCACTTATTTTTCGAAAAAATAAAATGAGATGCAAAGAACTTTTCTGGAGGAAAATGACATGTCAGCCTGCAGGCTCTGTACTGTATAAGAAAGAAGTTTCTTAATTTGCATGATATTGTAAATCATCTGAATATGGAGGAAAGGAGCTGAGATTAGCAAATCTTCATAATAAAGGGAGATTGAAAGACCAAGATATGAATTTATCTGCATTAATATTTTATATAAAAACCAAAGTGCTTTTCGTGAAGTTCCACACGAGTTTCTCACAGAGCAGAATCTTTCCCGGGGCCGTCGCAGGGTCTGTGATGGTCTGTCAGAGAGCAGCTCTGTGCTTCCCCTGAAGAGCTCAAGCATCCCTGTCACCCAGGGTCACCAAACAAACAAACAACCAGTCCACAAGTCTGATCTTTGTACATTTCATGGAATTGAAAGAAAAATTTTATTCGTATAAGATCTTTCAGGATTTGTAACTTGTTTTGCTGCTGTGTAGGAATGTTATTGGTTGGTTCATAATTTTTATTTACTGAACCATAAGAATTTTCAAAAGATCGTTAGCAGTTTTAGCCTTATATAATTTTTCCATGTAAGCAAAATAGTAATACTAAGGTCTCTTACTTCCTAATCTATTTCTAATCTGCTTTTCTTTTTATTTTTGTATAACGTGCACTAGTTGTACATATTTGTGTGATTTCCATGTAGGCAGCCTTCTGTTCTCTCTTCATGTCTGTCCTCCCAACTTCTATTGGGTAGACGCTGTCACTTTCCACGACAGACAGCCGAGATGTTTGTCTTTCTGTGCTGTTTCACTCGACATAAAGCCGCTCACTTCCAGCCACGCGCTTTGATCCCTGGGAGGATAGGAGTGTCTGTTAACTCTTGCAATTAAAAAATCTCCAAAGCTTTCTAGCGTACTATTATGGCTAATGCTTTCTTTTAAATATAGATCATAACAGAATTTCCCAGTTTTTCTTTTTATATTGTATTTTAGGAGTTTAGGAGTTTTCCTGAACGATTATCTTTCCCTGTTACTCAGAAGTATTCAGCTCAGCTATTTAGTAAAATCTCAAATGATGTGAGGATTTTAAATAAAGCACATCATATAATTGGAAACTTTACCTTTTAAGAAAACACACTTCTGCACAGCAATCAGTATTTTGATTAAAATCTTGATGAAAAGAGTCGCTTGCCCTCAGGACAGCGTGTCCTGAACAGTATCTTGTGGACCCTAAAAAGTCAATAAAGGCTCAGAAAGAAAATTGAGGAAGGAGAGATGTAATTTTCACTTACAGAAAACTGTTTTTAATCTTTGAAAACTTGTTAGGTCTTATTTAAAATTTAAACTTAAATGAATAAGATATCAACTGATAGACAAAATTTAATGATAAAATATTTAATAATTTTAGTTCACTAACAAACACACACACCAAGGATTGGAGTTAAAATACTACAGAGAATTCAGTGAAAAGCTGTAGATCTTTATACAAAAATTCTGTGACGGTATTACAGAATTAGTGACATTTCAATCACTGAAAAGGTAAAATACTACAAGAATTCAGTGGGAAGCTGTGGAATCTTTATACAGGAATTCTGCAACTGTATTACAGCATCTATGAGATTTTGATCACTGAAAAGATCTATGGCATTTAGGAATAACTTAATGCCACAAACTCCCCTAAAAGAAAAATATAAAACTGCCAACCTGTAAAAAAATTTTGAACATTTTCTAAAGTGTCACACAGAAAAAAAAAAACAACAGCTGATGAACACTCACTTTATTGGGACACAATCTTTTGATGTCATTGAACTTTAGATGTTATTATGTGCGGCAGGCAGGTGCTTTTCAATGTAACCTAAGTGCATATGTCTTTTAACGTTTTTTTATTTGCATGGATAACACGTTGTGATTGCCAGTGTATGTTCAGTTCAATATCACTTTGTGTGTCTTTTGCAAATTACACTTGCTTGTGAGTTTTGTACTTTATTTCTTTGCTTTCTGTTTTTTCCTTTTCTTTTTTATCCTCCCACATTTTATTTTTTTCCTAATCATACAAGCTCAATAGGTATCCCTGTCCTCTCCCTCCCCTCTGCCCTCCCCCAGCTTCCCCCATTGCATTCTCCCCTCTTCCTTCCTCCTTTCATCTCCCTCACCCCCTCTCCCTCTCCCAGTGCCTCCCCCTTCCTCCCTCTCATCCCCTGGAGCATCCATTGATGTGGGCACCGAACCTCCCTCTGAGTCTTCCACCCTCATGAGGATTTAGGACTCAGTGGCATAGGCCGGGGCCCCTTCTTGGGCTTCCCACTAGCATGGGAAGTCTATTATGACTGTTTAATCCCTTGCTCTAAGGATCCTACTGTCTAAAGCACAGATCCCCTGTGATACATGCTGAACTTTGGGGGGATCTTTGACACGTCAGGCATTATGCAGGTCAGGCAAAGTCCAATCTTGGCTGGTGTCCTAACTTGTGTGCAGTATCTTACACATCATTGGTCCTTCCCATCTTTAGACTCTTACAATCTTGTCAACCCCTCTTCCACAAGGTTCTTTGAGATTTAGGATGGAAAGAGATTTGGCTGGTCTGGTTAGGTGACTAATATAGAGTCTTTGGTGTTCTGAATTATGGTTTGTTGTTTTCAGTTTTGCTTTT
Source organism: Typhlomys cinereus (assembly GCA_023101885.1). Classification (NCBI taxonomy): domain Eukaryota; kingdom Metazoa; phylum Chordata; class Mammalia; order Rodentia; family Platacanthomyidae; genus Typhlomys; species Typhlomys cinereus. The sequence continues at coordinate 628,675 of JALPQD010000400.1, forward strand.
TCTGCACTGCCCTTGGCTGTGTCCAGATTGGTATCAAAAGTCATCTCCTAACCAAAGATAAAGATAGATAGTTTAAATGAAGATCTTAATATAAGAGGAGATGGTTACTATCTGCCAGACCCTATGTCCTCCCTGATTGGTGAGATCAAACCTGTTCAGTCCCAAGTGACCAGGAAGGGAAATGAGAGTGAGTTGTACTAGATGTCTCGCTAGTTACATGGAATACATAACCATGGCCTATTTTCTCCACTGAAGCATGTTCCCCTATCTCCTTTCTTTTGAAGTTCTCCTTCCCCTCCTTCTTGTTTATAATCCTTTGTGACTACAGTGGGTATTATAGAAATTTACCTTTGAATATGTCATTAAGTTTGTAACTAGGATCCACTTATTAGGGAATACATGTGGCATCTAACTTTCTGTGTCTGGGATACTTCACTCAATATCATTTTTTCTAATTCCATCCATATCCCAGCAAATTTCATTAATTCACCTTTTTGATTGCTAAGTAGTGTTCCATTGTATAAATGTACCACATTTTCATTATCCATTCATCAACTGTTGGGCGTTGGAGTTGCTTCCATGACTATGCTCTTATAAATAGTGCTTCAATGAACATGGTTGTGTTCATGTCACTGTAGTGAATTGCTGCACTATGGGGGATTATTCCCAGTAGTGGTATAGCAGGGTCACGTGGCATGTCAATCCTTAACTTTTTAAGAAATTGCTCTATTGATCACCAGAGTGGTTGTATGAGCCCGCATTCCCACCAGCAATGTAGGAGAGTTCCCTTCTCTCCACATCCTCTCCAGCATTTGGTATTGTTTGCCATCCTGACCAGGGTGAGATGATATCTCAAGGTAGTTCTGTTTCACTGGTGAAATAACTTTTACCTGTACTTTTCACTATTATTCCATTTTCAGGAGAGATTTAGAAGCCATTCATTACATTCCTTTGTTTTATTCCTATCTTTATTCTGATACAGATACTTGATTTAATATATAAATCATTCAGTAACCTTCCTTTCAGTATCCTGAATTGTCATTTTTTTCACTATTGAATCATTTAGCATTCTTTGCAGATCACATTTCTACTCCTAACCCCCCCCAAAAAAATCATTGCACCTTCTTAGAAGTCGATCGAAACACATTTTATTACAGACATATCATCTCTTTGCCTCTTCCTGAAGGTGAACTTCTGCTTACTGAGATCATTAGTAGTTCCTTCAGTACAGGGTCATGTGCCATAAGCCACTTATTGTGCGTCTGGAAATGTCTTTAGTTCTATTTCAGCTTCCTTTCTTTGGATTAATCAGTGTAGCCCACAGTCTATTACTGACCAACTATTCTGAACTAGAAGCAACATCAAGCATAGACTCAGGCTCCATCAGCTCAGACCACCCTACCCTGACGGATCCTACCTCTGTAATTACTCTTATCTGCGAACTGGTGGGATGCCAGCAAAAGACAAATTCGAGCTCCAAGCCAGGAAGGGCGGCCTGTTGGCAGCCTCCCTTTATCCACATCCACCACAGATGGTCTTGAGACACCAGGCTTACATGCTGTCATGTTTGGGGGACCCAGGCACACACACTGTCACGTCACTAGTCCCGTGACTAATCACAGTGAACACGTATTTAAGCCTCAATCATGTTCTGTTCTCCGCTTGTACAAGAGCAACAACTGAGATCTCCAGGATGGCAAGCTGGCACCATCCCACGTTCATATCCACAATCTGAATCTGTTGGTATTTTGTATGAGACACAAAAGGAATCCAGACAACAAAGGGAATTCCTGCAGAGACACTGTACTGTTTGGTGTGGTGACTGCCTCGGAGCCCTAGTAATTCTCACATAATGCAGGTGCTTGGCATTTTAAGTTCTTCAATCAAATGCCACCAAAGCAGAAAAACCAGTGTGATCATGAGCATATTGTGCTGCCTCTGGTCTCAGGGTCTCTATGTACTTTCTAGCAAGTCTCACACTTTGTTCATCTAGTGAAGCCTAATTTATGTTAGGCAAAGTCGACATTAACAAAGTATTGTGAAAGCTGTGACATTCCCCAGCCGTGATTAAGACTAACAAGGAAAAGTGAATAAATATCATACCAAAAAAACAGATATTCAGATGTATGCAATTCTTGGAAGCCTACTTGCATTTCTGCACATGACCTATTTTTGTCCAGTACTCTATTTTGAAGTATAAATTCAATTGTGCCAAGGCTAAGGAGTCTGAAATAATGTTATCAATGTGCTGATGAATAAAGTCATAATGTAACACAATTTCATGGTCTGGATAAAAGATATAACCATTTCAAACACATTCTGAATGAAGTAAAATATACTTGAGTTATGAGAATCAATGTGCCACCCAAAGAGGTGGAGATAACTGCAAGCAGGTTCAAAAACAGGAAAAAATTAATCATAAATATAAAATTCCACTTTCAAACATTGTACTTGAATGCTAAAGAATCTGGCGTATGAAATGTAAAAGTAGTTTCATAAAGTAAAGAAAAAGAGAGACTGTATAAATGTCAGAGTATGATATCAATTGTAGATGTAGACAGCACACACCAAGTTGTTAATACGGTATGGTTCAGGGTAGTGATTCTTAAAACACAAGTGTTCTTGAATGATTCTTAAGATTAATATTTTAAAATTATATATGTAGCCAGGTGTGGCTATAGGGGCCTGTAATCTCAGTGGTGGCAGGTTTACATGTGAGGATTACAAGATCAAATGAAGTCTGAATTGGAGAGTGAGCCCTATGCCAATAAATGAAACACACATGCACATATGTATACATGCCACACACACATACACACATACATAAGCATAAATACACACACACACATGCACATGTATGCACACACACACATAGAGATAGAGAGAGAGAGTTAGAATATTTCTTCTGATTGAAGAAAGGCCATGGTCAGGGTGTTTGTGTTTGTTACTAAGGACTGAATTCAGGTCAAAGTGAACACTTAGTTCATAAAGTAGTTTCATAAAGTAAAGAAGAAAAGAGACAGTGTATAAATATCAGAATGTGATATCAATTGTAGATATAGACAGCACACACCAATTTTGTTAATATAGTATGGTTCAGAGTAGTAATTCTTAAAACACAGGTGTTTGTGAATGAATCTTAAGATTAACTAATATTTTAAAATTATATATGTAATCGGGTGTGGCTCTGGGGGCCTATAATCTCAGTGTTGGCGGGTTTACATATGAGGATTATAAGATCAAGCGAATTCACACCCTAGACCTAACCGTATCTTCGATGATATCTGCTCACTCACCACTCCAAAATAATATTTGAGCTTGACATTACACTTGAAATGTTTTTCACAGAAAAAGAATTTGAATAAATGAATGTTCAGATATTTTCCAGTAATTTTGACCCGCACTTAGACACACTGTGAAACAGAGTATTAATGGCAGCGTTGTTCAGCTGCTTCTGAGTGAGATGTGACGCCAGTGAGCATCGCTTGGCTTGCGGAAGTTGGCACGGCTCGAGGGCTTAGGCGTCTTTGCTGCAGTTGCCAGTCAGGCTTGTCCTCTGGCCAATCAGCTACAAATCCTGCTGCTTCTGAATAATACTCAATTATCTCAAAGAAACATGGAAAGTAAGTAAATCTCCTTTCTTTCACAACTGGCAGTGGTTTCCTAGCAGGAGTCACCGATTTACTCAGTTATGAAGATCAATAAGACGGTTATCCTCTGTAACTACCATTTACTGACCACACAGATGGCTCTGAAATTTATCCACAGATACAGCACTGATGTTTGTGCACAGTGATTTTGGGAGAAAAGTAACAGCTTGCTTTAACTTTACAAAGATCAATGCCCCTGCTTGGGGGCGGGAGGGGCTGGAAGAGAAAGACACACCACCATTTTGTCTCCATTGGAAAGAATCTGGAAGTGCAACCCATGTGGTTGTCTTTGTAACCTAAGCAGGCAACACATCTTCCACTTCAAACATGCATTTTTGTTTGCTCCCTCGGGATAAGGGTTATACTGTAACTGTACTGAGGTCAGACTTGGGAACAGGGAAAATTTAACTGATTATTTTTCTTAACACTCACAGGATCAAAAAGACTTTTAATTATATTCCACAGGATACCCCTCAGGATAGAACTTGAAGTGTCTACACCAGGGATCCGCCTCACAGAACCAGGGTTCTGCCTCACAGAACCAGGGTTCTGACAAAGTCCAAGAGATCACAGACCCTCTCAGTAGCAGTTCAGCACCCAAGAGATAAGAAAACTCTTAGTGCCAGATGCCTGTCACCTCACAAAAATGAACCTTAAGTGTTTCTGCTCTACCAGTTGTAGACGGAAAAAAATGGCCATGATCACGGACCTGAGCTTTGGCATGCCTTCACTTGAGGGAAGGCCATGTTCAGGAGTCCAGCAGCTAAGGCAGAAAGGAGCCAAGGTTTCCAGGGAGAACGTTCGCTGCAGAACTGGATACGGTTCCCAGAAACCTGTCGCCTGAGACTTAGAACAAGGACCTTGATGCAGTGGCTGGTCAACGGCTGACCATCTTCGGAAGATCAAAAGATCAGTGAAACTTGCTCAAAGGAGCTGAGCAGAAAGAGTGCAGCTTCCATTACCTGAAGTGGTAAGTTGTGCCTCTCTCACGTCAGCAAAAGCGTCTCTTCCTGGGTCGCCGCTGCCTTACAGAGTTTCTTTCTTTGCGGTTCTTGTGGTCCAGAGCTGAAGATGAAAGCAGAACACAGAGCGGCTAAGGCAGACTTTATTGAAAATGAGAGGAAAAGGAAAAAACCCTTGGGTGGGTGAAGGGTCCAGGAGGAAGTCATAGCCTGCCGGGGAGAACAGCAGCAGAAGAGAAGCCCGAGGTCAGAGAGCAGGCAGAGCCACCTTGAGTCATGGCAGGAGAGGGCAGAGCCGCCACGGTGTGACCACATGCAGGAGAGCAGAAAAAGAGAGAGGTGACGAGGAGTCATGGTCTTTTAGCGTCTGGCACTGCTAATCAGTGGCCCGGGAGTTAGGAAGTGAGGTCAAGACTGCAGGGGTGGCGGCTGTGATTCCTAACTGCACTAGCTGTCCAACAGAAATTCAATTATTCCTTTCCCTTGATGTTGACACGATCTTTGCTGCCATGGTAGAGTCTCACCTGGGATCGTGAGGCTGTGAAATTCCTTGTTTCCCAAGTTGTTTGAGTCTTTGAAATAGTGATGAAGTAGGAAACTCAACCGTACTGTAAGTACCCCTATCTTCTTAAGATTAAAAGCAAATAAAATTTGCAAAAATGAAATGAGGTACCATATAAATTGCTTAGAATAGTACTAGGAATGTTCAGGAAATGTTCTGCTACTAGGTCAGACAAAAGAGAAGCACGGAGCAGGAGTTTGAGAGACGGCTGAGAGCAGAAGAGTCAGTCGAGACCCGGAGCTCCTGCAGCCGTCTTCCTGTTTCCTGGGCCTTGCTTTCCCTCTCTATCATCGATGATTTTAACATCTTGCAACTTCCTACAAATGGCAAGAGCACAGAGCAGTTCAAGTCTCAGCTGCCTTCTGGCAACTGTGAAATCTTGAGGAAATTAAAGTCCGTCTACTTCAAGAGACCATCATGAATATGGAGATAACAATGATCAGGAGAGGAGATCTGCTGTGCTAGCAGGAGATAAATGCAATAATTGAAGAACTTAAATATGCACTGTCTACATAAACTCTATGTGACACAGTCATGATTATTATTTACCACTTGTTTGGGGTAGTGATCCTAACAGGGTAATTTCTACTGGACAACAGTGCAGTTAGAAATGTCTGGGGCTCCCACACTTACATCCAATCTTTGCTACCTCATTTCCCAAGTAATTCCTAGGCCACTCCTTAACAAAGCCCGAGACTATAAAAGACCACAGCCCCCCTCCCCCCACCATGTCGTCATGGTAGTTCTCTCCTCTCGCCACGTGGTGATGGCAGCTCTCTCCACATTCTCTCTGACTTCAAGCTGTCGCCTCTGCACCAATCATGTGCTCCCATCCTAAGGCCAAACTCTCACTTCCTCCTTGGCCCTCTCCAACAAAGCATCTGAGAGCTTTTTTCCTTTTCTCTTGTTTCAATAAATCCTGTTTTACTTCTCCACATGTGCTGGCTTCAGTCTTTGACTCCAGGATGTAAGAACTCCCCCAAATGCAGTTTCAGTCCAATCTTGGTAATGTTGTATCTTCATTATAGATACTATCTCATATAATTTATGAACTCTTCCACATACCTATAGTAAGTGAAAAATCACAACTCTCACCTCAAAGGGATAAGAAGTAGTTCATGCTGAAGACAAATATGAATAACCATGGCCCAGGAACACAGATTCAGGTTGCTATAAACTCCGTGTTTCACCATGGTAACAGTTTCTTAGTGTTTTATAAGCACACAACAAACAAAGTTATACATGAAGACACTCTTCAAATGGTAAAAACATCAGGTAAGCATGTAAGAGCAAAGCAAGAAGCTACCTGTGATGGGCTATAAATGCTGTCTGAAGACATTCTAGCCTTTTGGTTGGTGGGAGCTACTGGTTTCTAAAGGTTTTACCTGAGAGTCACAGGATGCTCACAGAGAAGGGTGAGGAGAGGCTATAAAGGAGGTGTGAAGATCACCCAAGATAAATGTCATTAGGCTCTGAATCTGCAACATTCCAATCCTTTCCATAGCCCTGGAAATTCTAATCAATGGGATTAGCCTAGTTAGTCATGTTTTAGGAACTTACTGTCACACCAAATAGCAGCCTTTTGCTAAATGTCAAAAAACATTACTTTTCTGATATTGTAAGATGACTGGAGTATTTAGTTTTATAGTGACAAAGACTACATAACTATGGCAACATTACTCAGTATATCTGTTCCTCTAGAGTAAGTTCTTGAATCCCAGCATTAATATCACAAAGGTATTTGAAAATCTTATTGCACTAATGGTCATAATTTTCTTCCTTGAAAATCCATGGTGCATTTTTTATATAATAGTCAGTGAATTCTCTAAAGTTTCTACTTTAAATGTGAGCATGGTCAGGTGCTCTGTGCACATGTTTCACTGAAAATTCTGAGGAATGTATATAGAATTTAAGTACTTGTATGCTTCTGCAGGAAAACACCACAAAACATTATTGAGAATGCAACTATTCACTATAGTGAATTTTGTACCAAGAAATAGCTTACACATTTCTCACAAAGATCCACCGAGTAACTCTTCAGTCATGAAGCTGTTCAGCTTCAAAAGTAGAGGTACTCCTGGGATCCAAAGGTAGTGAGGTGTCAGCGCCAAGCCATGAGGTCTGTTTCTTGAAATGTCTTACAGGTGCAATTCGAGATGTCTAGAAGCGAGGAGCTGACAGGCTGCGATGGAATTCGAGATGTCTAGAAGCGAGGAGATGGAATTCCCTCCCTCCATCCCGTGCTCAGGGCACAGCTTCTATCCGTTGGTCACTGGCCCCTCATGGCCAGCCAGTACTTCCAAATGCCTGTCCTTATCTGATCCTCCGTTGCAGTGGGGGGCTCCTCAGGGACTACCTCACACTTTCTGGTCTGGGCAAGAGACCAGCATATCACCTTACAAAAGAAATGACTTCCCCAATGCACTGCAGCCCACCGACCCTGAGGTTATACCTTCCCTTTTCCTCTCATCCCAGCCTTTCTCCGATTGGCTTGGAGGCTCTGGAGCATCCTTACAGACTGGAGAATTTGGACAATTTCATACACCAACACTCCAGAAAAAATAAGCAGAAACACAAAGAAATACCTTGAATTGTAAAATTAGCTTCTATCTATGTGGTATCATTTGACATTTTATTTCATTCAGTTGACAAAGTGTAAAATGTTCATTTCTTCTTCAGTTTACTTTTTCTATAGAAAAAAAGACAAGAATTTAGAAACTGATATGAATTTAGTATAAATATGTTTAAGGTTACAACACAAGTTAAGCATAAATGTAACTAAGTTCAAAAGAACATTTTTGAGCTATTTTACCTGGACAAAGAACAAAGATATCCAGGAAGGACGTTTCATTAAAACATTGTACAATGCAAGCAGCCGGACAAGAGGTGGTGTAGAAATAGCTTCATGACTTTTTAAAGCATCAGACGATTTTATACATGTTAAATCATGTATATCTACATATAAGGCATATGAGTGATGTAGTATAGAGAAATTGATTGTTGGAGAATGCTTACAGTAATTCATGAGGGAGATTATTTGGTCTGTCTCAGTTCCATATTTTTGGTTTGATTGAGGATTCATTTATTTGTTTGAGATAGAGTCTTGTTATTTACCAATGCTGTTTTGGAATTTGAGGGATGTGATTGGGATTTTGCATCGCAGCTCATAGTTCAGTTGGTATTTGAGGACTTCTTTTTAATTATTTTTTTGCCTGGAAGGTTTCTCACCACTTACCAGTACTAATTTTGTGTTTATCTCTTTATTTAAAAATGCCTGAGAACTTTTCCTACTATTTCTACTCTTCTTACTTGACAAAATGCTTTTGGAATTAACATTCTGGCTGATGAACTATGATATCTTTTGAAGCCTGGAAACCTACAATTTAGAAAACTTTAAGAAGCAAATTCTGGGTATGTGGCTAGAGTCCCAGCTCCTCCTTGGAGCCCATTACAAAGGATCCTAGTCAATGCTTTTCATGTACATTAGAAATGGTCAAAAGTCAAAACATTTAATTTTTATTTCTCTGGGATGTATATACTATAACATTAGATTTAAGAGTTTTAAATTTTTATTTCATTGGAGGAAGGGACCCAAGGAGCCACTCATTCTGCAACAATTTAAATTCTCTTAAATATTTTCTTCACATATTTTTGAAACCACAGCAAATTATACATTATAGGTCTGTATTTTGTGTCTAACCTGACAGCCTAGTGGCCTGAGGGCATTGGCTGCACGTGTTAGCCTGTGAACTTGGCCTGTAAAACAGTAATGTCACCAGGCAGAAACAGACATTGTAAATACATGTAGATGAGTAAAGAATTGCCAGTGAGTACTTACATTTAGTTTCACTTCACTTTTTAAACTGACATATAAAAATTGCTCATATATAGGCAACAGAGTATTTTGTTGTCTAATGTTTAAGATAAGTATACATGTTTGTTCATGTATTTATCCTTTGTTAGGGTGAAAATATTCAAACATGCTCCTCTCACTTGTTTAAATCTACTGTTTAAACCACTGCTGTACAAAATTCCAAGTTTACTTTCCTACTTATCTGTAATAACATTCAATAGTGTTTTGAAGAGCATAAAGCAGTAAAATCACATGTGGAATTCACTACCATGAGGAGTTCTCTGTCTGAAAGCTAGGAGAGCCGTCTCTACTTCAGCCACCCGGGAGAGGTTCCCTAACTCTCAAGTTCTGTGTTTTGCTGGGCTTCCCAAAGCTGTGGCTTATTACAAGCAATAGAAAGAACACAGATACAAGCCAAAAACTGACACAAGGCCAAATCTAGAAGAGCACTCCATTCCTCCATCTCTTTTTCTTTTTAAATGGCATAAAGACAGATTGTTCTACTGGTACGAGGTAGGACAGACACACAGACCTGCCACAAAGGCCCCACCCAGACATGGCATCTGAAGTTTTGTAGAGGTTGTGGAAGATTGGCTGGCTGCTCACTGGCTGGCTTTGGGTCTCAGGCTTTCAGTAATTTGGCTTATATATCACCTGTGACAATGATACAGGATTTTGTACCATTTGATAATTTAGATTAGGGCTTAAGACAAACTCTCAGCAAGCCTGTAAGAGATTATTTAATACACGTGAGAGGATCCAGTCCATGACGGGTGGGGCCATTCTCCAGCAGGTAAATTAGTTGGAGAGCACTCATTCTGAACCCTGGCATTCAGGCAAACTGGCATGGACATATTCCCTCTCAGCAATTGCTATAGATATGGTGCGACCAGCTCCCTGACTCTCTTTAGTATGAGGTCTCCTGACATGCTGATGAACGCACCACAATCATAAGCTGGAATAAACTGCTGGTTCTCTAGCTGTTGGGTTCTGCATTCGGTCGGCAATAGGAAGATGAAAGCAGTGAACCATCCCCAACTAAGTAAAAATAGCATTGAACAGAAAGGAAAGTGTAAGACAAAAGCCCAAACACACCATGCCAAGGACAAGGGATGGAAAGACTTTTATTATGTGGCAACATGGGCTAACTCTAGAAGGGAGAAAAAGCAACATTTGAGGGTGGTGTGAAATTTTTGTAGTCCTTGGACTTGTGGGCAAGGTAAAGGACAGAGCAGCCTCTCACCTATGGGGTGTGTGATTAAGAATCTTGTGAGCTTGGGGGGAGACGGTGACCAGCAAGCACAAAATGGGGGTTGAAGGAAAGGGAATTTTTTATTCTAGCCTGTAATTGATAAGGGGCGACACATTCATTCTTCACTATTTCCTGGGCAGGTGTGTGTGGGAAAGATTGCAGGCCGGAGTGATAGAGTCCCACCTTAGCACCCCATGGTGCAGTGCAGCAGGAGAATTCGGAGCCTGACAGATCTTAACTGAGGAGAGACAAGACTGACAAGAAGATTAAGAAGGGAACGTCCACATGCAAAGACTAAAAATATTATAATCAAGGGTGTGATCAGGAGACATAACCTACTGTATCCGGAGGGTGGGAAAGAGGCTAGTATTGAGCTTCTAATGATCAGGTTTAGCTTATCTAATAACATTCTATTCTCCTGGTTGGAACAAACCAGAGGTCTGTGTATTTGTTTCAAAGAATGTTAGGCCACAGGCAATAAATGGCAATGAGGGGCTGAAATGGACTTTCAGCATTCCAGGTCTCTACTTCACTGACACTCCAATCTAGTCGATCAATCTTACTTTTCAGGAACTTAACATTCAGTTCCCCAGTGGCCAAAGAGCACACGTTTGTGCATGCAGAGACCACATACAGTCAGTATCCCAGGAAGCAAGGAAGTCTTCAGGAGAGGGAGATAGCTAGTTGGCAGAGCCATTAAGAAAGAAACAGGATCATGTTAAACTTAGCCATGATGATCCAGATCTGTTATATTTTCCCCTTTGTATCTGACATAACATTTTTATGTGTCCTATATTGTCTGGCCTAATGAAGTAAAGGCAATGGTCATCCCCCACACACACACACTCACTGCTGGGATTATTTTGAAGGAACCTCCTACCAATACGGAGGGACTGGTTCTACTCCTCCACAGAGATAAGGTCCCAATTTCCCCCAACCCTTTGTTCAAGAAAGAACACAGAGATGGGCTCTCCATTGTAGATAAGCTAATTCCTCAGAAGACACAGCTCAACTGGGTAACCACAATGTCGACTAGGTTGGCCCTGACCAATGAGATGTAGGGGGCTAAAATCCCCAACCAGGTTTGTACCAACTGGGCTAGCCAATAAGGAAAAGTCACTTTTCCCGGGACTGCCTAACCCTGTAAAGACCCCTGACCTGCCAGCCATCTTTGGCTCTCTGGCCCCTCATGGACTCCATGTCTGTGCTTTCCATTCTTTCTCTCCTCTAATAAAATCTGGCTTAATCCTCTTACACGACTCTCCCACTTCAATACCCAGACACAAGAACACCACATTTTGGCACTCCTGGAATCGATGTCCTGAGTTCCCTTCTTTCTTTTCTGTAACGAAATCTGCCTTAGTCCTCTGTGTGTGTTCTGGTTTCAGTCTTCAACTCCAGAACACAAGAACCTGAACATAAAAACCCTTCAACAGCCTGGAATGGAGCTGAGAGGCAAGAGACTTTCGTACAATATCCAGAGACATCTTTAAGTTTGTAGGTAATATTAACATTGCTTAATAAAAGATATTTCTTACAGGTCACCTAGTTTCTGTAAAGTATCCCAATTCTCTGATTCCCCAGTTATTTGAGACTTTTCAGCAGGTGCTAATAATAATTGAAGATTATTTAAATTTCTAGAATGAAATTATGCTTTGCTAAATAACTAATACCAGATTCTATTTTCAATGTGGTTTTCTTAAATGCTAATCTGCTCTTGTAGGATGTCTGAAGGAAAGTAGATCAGACGTCAGGAGTTTCAGTCAGGTACCAATCGCCTGTACGGACCCAATGAACATGGTGAGCATGGTATCATTATGTAAGATAAAAGCCAACACACCACGCCACGGACAAGAGATGATAAAAGCTTATTGGTTCAAACATAACAATAGGGGCTAACGCTGAAGGGAGAAATAGCAACCAGCTGAGGGCAATGTGGAATTTGCATGGTTCCTGGACTTGTGAATGGGATGCAGGACAGAGGAGAGTGAGTTATCAGCCCTGTCCCCATGAGTGTGAGGCGCATGAGTAAGGATCAGATGAACCCTGCTTTGCAAGCTCTGACCTGTCATGGGGGCAATGACTAGCAAGCAGAGCTTCTGTTCTGAATATGGGGGTTGGAAGAAAGAGAATCAACTTCTGTTGATGAAATCTAAATCCAGCCATTTTACTACAGGTGTTCCAATTTTCTTCTCTTTTTGAATTTTAAATTTTTTGGCATTTCAAAAGATTTTTATTAAAATTTGGCCTGAGAGAAGATGACTTTCTTGGGGGGGGTGTAAAGAAGGGTCAAAAATGGATAAGGAAAGACGCCATGTCTTTAGAGTGAGGTTTGGAAGTTCCACAAGAAGCTGCATGGCGGTGCTGTCCAGAGAAACCCGGAGGGTGCAGCCTGGGACTCAGGAAAAGCCCCGAGTGTCTTTCGGAGAACACTTTGACTTTTGGTGGCACTTTAAAAAGAAGATATAGGAAAAGGAAAAGTTAGGCTTTTTGAATTCTAAACAAACTTGGCAGTGAAGACCAACAATTGTGGACTGTGCTCTTCTTCATGGATGTTTATTATATTGCTATGCACTTGCGAGCGGGTAGGAAAGATTCCTACAACAAACAGATGCACAGCAAAAGGACATGTAACAGTTTAGTGAATGACAGAAAATCCCAAGTATGCTAAAATTTGCTAAGATACATGTGGAAGGGCCACCTTTTACTGGAGTTAGAATTAAGAGTTAAAGTATTTTAGATATTAAGAACTTTTGGGTTTATAAATCCAGCAATATTGTGTAACTAGAATCTTGCATACAAAATGGTAATACAATGATGTGATAATGTCTATTAGGAACTTTTATTAAGTTGTCAGTAGTTATTGTTTTTGAGGTGATTAATGATAGTTATACAAATTAAAAGATGGCTTTCACCAAATATTGTAATTTATCTCTCAGGGACTATTACAGTCTACAGTAAGAATACACCACTTGCTACCATTCTGTTCTGAAAAAATGTCTTATGGGCATCTATTTTCAGATTGTTTTAATTACATTTTAGGGTAACTTTAATTTGATTAAGATTAATGAAATCTAATTCATCACCCTTCAGAGAAAATGAAATACTCAATAGAGCTGAAATTAAATAGAAATCAAAAAAAGAAGGCAGCAAAGTGAAAGCAAGGCAGGTCTTTTGGATACCCACCCTCTGTCCAGCAAAGCAGGTCCTGTGGCTTACCCACACATCTGTCCAGCAAGGTGTGTCTCCCGGATACAAGTAGGAAAGGAGTAAGTTGCACAAAATGATGTCCACTCTTTTAAATAAGGAAGAGAAGACAGAAGAGAAAGCAAACTTGCTTTGCATGGCACAGACTTGTTTGAATGCCTTGAGAAAAGAGGAGAAAACTGAACAACTCTATTCATGTCAGATACATGGGAGTGAGTCGGTACTGCAAAGATGGCACGTTTCGAAATGATAGTAGCTCACATAAAATGCTTTATAAATGTGCATTTCATATCCACTATAGGAAAACTTTCAGTCAGCAATTTTAAGATTTATGCTCGAAAAGAAAATACTGACTTAGAGACTTGTATTTCAGTCTGTTGTAACTCCTGCTGAGGCCTTAAATAAATGAAAACCACATACCGAGACCCTATTGCTGCATAAAATGTCACAGTGTTTAGTCTGTAGATGCATGGAGCTGAGGAAACTGACAATAAGTGCCTTTATATTTCAGAGAAGCAAATTCAGGCGAATTTCAACTTGAGAGTTTGCTGTCAGTCTTGAGTATTAAATTTTAATTATAGAACCATTAATTATCTTCCAAATACATTTCCCCATAACAAGCAAAACATCATGATCATGACTTTAAAAATAACAATGCTTTCATATTTCCAAAAGAAAGCAAGTTTTGTTTTGTTAGCATTTGCTTGCACAGAAGATAGATGTAATAACATGAAATAAATTATTTTACAATTTTGACATCAAGTGGAATCAAATCATGTATAATAATAGTACATGATTAGAAAAGGTCTGACCAAATAATGAGAGGTTCTGTATTCCATTTCCTCCATCTTGGTAATTCTAAACTACACTATCCCTGCATATGTAGCAGAATGTTGACCATTTGTTAAACACAGCTTTGTGTGGAATTTAACTTGTCTATTTCTCCTAAATAATTATTTTATCAGTACCTTTTCATTGATAATTATATGCTGGCAAGTATATCAACAAGTTAGCCTAAGAAATAAAATCAGTGTGATCAGAATTCAGTTCCAGGAAAATCTTGAAGTGAAAATGGATGTTGGGTGTTAAGAGGCATCAACCAACCAACCAAGAAGACAGCATGTCTTACCACCAAAGAGCAACTGTCTCTGGAGCTTCTGTCAAGTGTTGGTGACTAACCCTGATGAAGAGGTGGACGCCAGTCAGGCATGGTGGGGCCCATTGATGATACCTACACCCAGGACTGCAATTCAGGGGCTATAAGCAAGGCTCTGACACATGAAGTCAAGAGAATACAAGTAAGGATGGAAGAGATGGAAAGGAGAAGGAGAGAGAGGAGTGCGAAAGAGAAAAAAAGAGGTGGGAGAAAGAATGGGAGAGAGGAAAGAAGAAAAGAGAAAGAAATAAAAGGAGAAAGAGAGAAAGAAAGAAAGAAAGAAAGAAAGAAAGAAAGAAAGAAAGAAAGAAAGAAAGAAAGAAAGAAAGAAAGAAAGAGAGAAAGAGAGAAAGAGAGAGAGAGAAAGAAAAAAGGTGAGTGGAAGTTTCTGGGGGGAAGTCGCTGTACTTCAAGGGTATTGGCTGGCAGAGCCTCAGGGATATGGAGAGGTCCAGAATATTCCAAGTCCTGAGCCAGATTATTTCGGGCCATGTATTAATCACTTCTGTATTGTCCTAACATTCAGGCGACTGTTACGTACATTCTTCGGTTCGCCCAACCAGATCCCTTATTTCCACCAGCCAAAAGGCTAAGAACATCATTGGTTCGCAACTCTGGTTTGTAGCAGAGAACTCCCCACGTTGCTTTAACGTGCCTACCTAACCTTTCCACCACTGTATTTGAAAAATGTCTTGATTTCTGGTTTACTTTGTTTTGTGATTATAAAACCACAAAAGCCTATTCCAGAGATGAACACATGACGTTTGGGACACTCTGAATTTGTGCTCCTGGGACATGTTCCCTCGAGCCATGGGGGCTCTAACATGAACTCTTGTCCCTTTGAGATGAGAACTGTGATCTTTCTGCTCATACAAACAAACCAAACAGTAAGTTACGTGACTACCCAACGTGCATTTCTTATTCTTCTTCATAAGCTGGTCGAATTGCTGTGCTTGCTGGCTCTTTGTGGGTCTTGGCGGAATGGAAGGTGCTGGTAACCTTGCCTGCCCTCTGTCCAGATGCTGACTCTGAGCTGTGCTGTGTACGACTGTTCTCTCTTACAACAAAGTCTCAAAACTTTACCTTTCTCAAGCTATAACTAGATTAGAACATTAAACACATGATTTGGACTGTGATAGGTAAACAGTTTTCTTCTGAATTAAGCATTCATGTTTAACGTACCTTGTAGTCAATCAGGATTCTATAACAGTCTGTATTCCTGGACTGGATACGATGACGCAAACAAGTTTAGGGTCAGGGAAACGTTTTTGCTATTTTAATGTTATTCATAAGTTTAGGCAATCTTTCCATGTCTTACATTTTGTCACCATTTTAGAACTTTGTTTACAATATTGTATAACTTCTTTAATAAATTATTCATCAATTCTTATACCATTAACCAGCCCTAAGAAAGAAAATATGCAAATTTTATTGACTATTACAATAGTTTGAATTTAATTTTGTAGAATTTTTTAAATTACAATATTCATTCCTTCATACAACTCAAAGTGTCAAAGATCAAACTCAAATTGTGTCCTATTTATGTGTGGTTGATGATATCTGATTTGTCCACAGATTATTAGCATGTTAGATGAGGACCACCTTAACTATTTCTAGTGTCTTCCAGTTTGGGGTCCAGAGCGGTACTGCAGGTAGTTAGATGATAATACTTTCCTCTGTTGTATCCTGCTCATATTATGTGTAATTTCATAGTAACTTTTGTTCTTTTAAGCAAATTAAATTGGTGAAATGTCAGTATCTTTTCAGACTGAGGTATCTTATAGTTTCCATATTTTAGGTCTTGTATTGATAAGCTGTTGAAAAGCTTCATTTGATATCTTTGATTTAAAATTTTGGTCATTACTTATACTTTGAATTTGTACATTGTAGATTTTTTTGTATTATGGGTTAAATCTCTTAAGACAATAAAGAGATTTTTCTACAAGAATGAGCATGCCAGGAATTTCATGCAATGCTGGAGGCCATTGCTTTAGTTGAATTTTGCTTGAACATATTTGGTGGATGTATGAAGTTACTTTCCTCCTTAGCAAAGCCAGATAGGCATATGTGATAGTGCAGTGTCTTTGTGTCTCGTTTAAGATTAATGTGGCTTTAACCACTTTATTCTTCTGGAAATCACAGTCTACCCTGAAATGGTCATCACATCCTTGCTGAGATGACTCCTTGGTAGCTCACAGAAGGCTCTTTTGCATAAAGTCTTTGAATCCTATGCTTGCTAGAATAAAGATTTATGGGAATAAGATTTGGGGCCACCTTGGTCATTGAGGTTGGTAGAATCCCTCCTGTACCCTACCTTTCTCAGTCCTCAGATCTTGTCTGTTGTGTGTTGATTCTACTTTGCTGCCATTTTCAGGCCTGGCTGCGCCAGGGTGCTGACCATAGCAGTGTGCAATGAAAGGTATTTGAATCAAGATTTTTTTTAATTCCAATGTAGTCCAAATTTTTAAGATACTTGGAATTTTCATAAAATAATTTTTCATTATAGCAGTTATTTATCTCACTCATTTTAATACTTAAAGAAATAGGGGCTTTTGTCTTCAAATTTTTGTCAATTTATAAATAATGCTTCCAAATATTAAAATAAACTTTTTTCAAAAATAATGCCTTTGAAACTGTACAGATAGCTGCATCATTATTTCCTAATGATGCATATTCTTATGTGAAATGTGACAGATGCTGCCTTCTGCAGTCAATAGGACAGAGATGAGTGTGTTCCTATGAGAGGTGTGGAAGTAGTTACCAGCCACATACCAAGTGCATTTGTCTCACACTGTGCTGTGGCATTAATGATAACGTGCAATTTGGAGTTAACATTCTCTCCCAAGAGACAGATAGGAGCACATTCACCTGGGCACCAAGCCACACAATCTGCAGGCAGCTTTTCCGTGTTGGCTGATATAAAAGAGATCCTTAGCTGCCAGTTCCTTTCTTGCACCCTCAGTGCTTATTTTATTCACAGACAATGTTCCCTGATCTGTTGCTTAACACTTTGTCCAAATTCTGGTTGAGTGTTCTAGCCCATGCTCTGTCAATTTAGAGACAAGGCTGGGTGGCCCTCTGCCGTGCCAGGTGAATGCCTGCCCAGATGCTCAACCATTGTACCAAGCACGAGCTTGAGAGGTTCCGATCTCTCCGGAAGGCCTTCCTCCCTTGATGGGGACCACATCATGTTTAGAAAGGGGGCTGGCAGTAAGTTAAATCTTAAGGATTTATAGTCTGCTAAATTAGGAAATTTAAAAGGAACGATGAATTTCTAAACAATGCACTCAATCAAATCCAAACCACAATTTCTGTGACAGTCCAGGTTATTTAGTGAATTCTGGGTCCACTTGTGTGACAATGACACACTTGTCTCAAAAAAAGTAGGGAAGTGGGGAGCGAAAATAATGTTTCTAGAAAGTCCGCAACACCAGAACAGTAGGATGGAATGTAGGTGCTGTGTGTGTGTGTGTGTGTGTACGTGCGTATATGTGTGTGTGTGCGTGTGTGCATGTGTGTGTGTGTGCGTGTGTGCGTGTGTGTGTGTGTGTGTGTGTGTGTGTATCAGAGGACACTGTGTGTCTCTCTGTTGCACCCCAAGGGGAACTTCAGAAATCATCCTGCTTTGCTCTGCCTCCTCCTCATTTTGCTCTGGGTTTTCCAGACTTTGACTTTTAGGGCCCCAAGTGCAGGCTGCTGCCATTTCTGCCTGTTTTTACGTGGACTCTGGAATCTGAACTCGGAGGCAGAGGATTAACCTCTGAGCCACCTCTGGACCCCAGAATGCACATGCGCAGAGCGTCAGTCGCCCAGCAACCCTCGCTTCTGGAGATCAACGCATCGCCAGCTGCCAACTATAAAGCACGTTTCCCCAGCCCCGCCCCTCACGCCAACTGTGGTCTTTCTGGCCATCGAGTCCTGCCTGGCCCGAAGTGAAGGCTTCCTCTTGGCTTCTCACCAGAAACGTTAGCACTCTAGTATTTCTATTCTTTTTGTTTGTTTGTTTTACTTTTTTTTATTCAATTGTGCGCACGCGCGCGCGCGCGCGCGTGTGTATGTGTGTGTGTGTGCGTGTGCACATGTGTGTATGTATATGTGTGTGTGTGTGTGCATGTTTGTGTGTGTGTGTGTGTGTGTGTGTGTAGAACCACGGACGAATTCGGGAACCACCATGGACGCCTCCTCCTTGTTTACTCTGCCCCGGGACTCACAGGCTCCACCTAACAGGACCAGAAGCGCAGGACGCCCCCGCTTCTGCCCGGCATCTATATGTGGGGTCCAGGATCCGAACTCAGGACCTTCCGCCTGCAAGGCGGAGGCTTAACCCCTGAGCCACTCTCCAGCCCCCCTACTATTTCCATTCTCAAGGTGCCGTGAACCCCAGACACTCTTGCGTGAGGACCCTCGCAACCAGGAAGCAGAGCGCAGCGGCGGCTCGCCCTGGGCTTACTCGGGACCCTCAGCCCCGACCCTGTCCTCTCACTGTCCACGCTGGTCTCCGCCAGCTCTCTGGACTGGGTGTGGCTAGTGCCTTCTAGGTGGACACCAGAAATGCTTGTAGGGCCAGCCCTTTGGGAAACTCTTTGCTGTGTCTCTGTGGCCCCCTTCTGAGAGCTCTCTAGCTCCCCATACCTACCTTAGGCCCACAGGGATCGGAGGTCCACACGGAGATCTCACCTGCACGGTGACTGTGGTCTCCAGCCCCCCTGGTTGCTGCAAAGGCAGTGCAAGGGTCTGTCTGATCCCTCGTTGGCTTCAGCAGTGACGTCACCGTTTACTCTCCACCTCTCAACACTGCCAACTTCAAGCTAAAGCGGGGGAGGGGGATCGTTCACCATTTCATGGTTCACATACTGTGTTCGAAGACATATTCTTGCAGTTCTACTCGTATTTCTAATCAGAACTTAACTGTTCAAGTTAGGATTTTTTTAAGTCTTGGATTAACTTATTTGTTGCTCTTCTGCCTCCCTTTATTACTCCTGTTCTTTTGTTCTGTTGTAAATGCTATTCCATATTTCTCTACTGCTCTTACACAGAGTCAATGATGTCAGGACATTTTACTTTCAATAAAGACAATTACTGTTAGGATATATAAAATTTTCACAGAGGAAAACAGATTTCCTTGCACTTTCATAGAGAGAAAGAAAGAAAACTAATGTGTATCAGCCAAACTTAAACTTTTCCAGTATAATCACAGCTTTCCCTGGTCACATCCTTTCCCTTAACCTTGTTTCCCCAATTAAAATGATGCTTCGAGCTCTTCCTTTGTTAAGAAAGCAGTAGATCGAGCCCACTTACATTATTTAAAATGTGTGCATGCACCTTTCTGGGAGCCTACCTGTCCCCTTTGTACATGTATCTGGAGAGAGATACCTAACCAATTCAGAACTCACTCTTACCAGGACCCGAAAGTCAGATCTTAGAGAACAGAGATGAAATGGTCTTCTTAATATCTGCTCTATGAAGGCATCCACAGTAAGAAGCCGCATAGAACCCTGGAAAGAGAGGCTTGGTGCTTGATCTGTAATTTCTAAATTCAAGCAGGAAAATATCACTAATCAAAACTGTTATTTAGTGTCATATTCACCTGTTTAGAACCTGATTGCATTTGACTTAGACATTTTGATAAATAACCTCAAGTTCCCTGTCACTTCTAATGCCACAAAAATTTAGATGGACACATATTTTAAAGTGCCAAATTATTTGGGTAGCTTTAAATTTTACAGTCATGTCACTTATGAAATAACTCACCCCCAATTAATTGATCAGTGATCATTTGAAATGATAGTTACTTAGTCTACCTTATTTCCTCTGTGCTAATTATTGTGACTTTCCTCGAGTACTATGGTTAGTTTTAAATGGCATCGCCCAACATGATCGTCTAGCCAAGCGTTTCAAGGGGTCATAGGATTCTAATTGAACACTAGGTTTTAGAGAGTACTACCGTGCAAATTGCATAAAAGCAACATTATCCTGAGCATCAAAGAGCTGAGAAAGACATATCTAACTAATGTAAATTTTAAGTGAAGTTCAGCAGACCAGGAACAATGTCAGAAAGAGTCCAGACATCAGGACCATATCATAAGGTCACTGGCTAGTCCCAGAAAGAATCTGAAAATAGGGGCTCGAGAGATATCTGGTGTTCAGAGTTTGTCTCAGGAGCAGAAGTCCAGATCCCACATAAGATGCCAGGGAGAAATGGCAACAATGCAAACTTCCGGCTCTGGAAGACAGAGCCTGGGAAATCTCTGGGGAAAGCAGAAAGGAAGTAGAAGCAAGCCAGGATGATTCCTGAAATCACCTTGGGCCTCCATGGACACACAGAGTATCCTCTAATACACATACTCAAATACATGCACACACATACATGCAAAACACTGAAAAATAGAAGAGTCTATCATGTGATAGACAAAGTACATGCAAATATATAACTCTTCCTATGCGCTTCAAGGGTCTTAGATGGTCATAGTAAGTATTAAAGTGAGAAGAAGGCGAAAGAGAACCTTGTGCTATAGACAAAGTGCATGCATGCATGCAACTGTTCCTATGTACTTCAAGGGTCTTAGATGACCATTGATAGTAAGGATTAAGGTCCAACCAGCTCATGTCTAATTTTTATGATCTCCTGTGTAGTTTCCCTTGGAAAATCCCTTGCAATAGATGTTATTTAGGAAATTTTATCTGCTGTGACCTTTCAACTGAACAACTGATAATGCTGGCATTTTTTAATGTTGCTATTTGTTTAATTAATTTATCTACTTTTGGGATGGAGGCAATGATAGAGAGAGAGAGAAAGAGGAGAGGAGGGAGGAGAAGATCCTGGTGAGAACGTCTTGCCTGTTAGCTGCACATGAGTCCTGCAGGAACCCCAGATGTGTCTCCAGGAGCCATCACACACGGGGATCCCTACCACTGATTAACCCATGCTTCTGTGAGCAACCCTCCGTGTATTCCTGTAGTCACCCTTGCAGGGAGAACCAATGCCCAGGTCTGCTCCCTTGAGTCAGATGCATGACACACGTCTGAGACAGACAGTTGCAGGTGGGGAACTCTCCCCACTGGTGAGAGATGGATGCCTCCTGTTTTGTTTAGCTCATTCTTTGTGGGGGGCATCAAGGCACCTCCCTCATGATTTTTTAAATATTCTTTCCTATTTTTTATTATTTATTCAATTGTGCGTGTATGCATGTGTGTGGGTGTGTATGTATGTGTGTGTGTGTGTGTGTAGAACCTCGGACAAATTCGGGACCCACCATGGACGCCTCCACCTCTTCCTTGTTTACTCTGCCCTGGGATTCACAGTCTCTGCCCTACCAGGACCAGAAACACAGGCCTCCCAGCTTCCGCCCTGCGTCTATACATGGGGTCTAGGATCCGAACTCAGGACCTTCTGCCTGCAAGGCAGAGGCTTAACCCCTGAGCCACCTCTCCAGCCCCCTCCCTCATAATTCTTGAGACCAGATTTGTCCTTGCTCTTCTCAGGACTGGTTTTGGGGGCCAAGGTGTTCTTTCTGCAGTTCCTTCCCTGTGCATCTTGAGATCACTGAGGAATGTTTATCTATGGATCACATGATTATGTACATAAGTCACAGAGCATAATTAACTCTGCCTGGAGACACTATATCTGTCTGCATATAGCAACTAGGTGTCATATTTGCTTTTTCTCTGCAACCTAAATAAATTTTACAATGTGTATGTTTAACATATCCCTATAAAGAATTTAGCTATGCTGTTCCCTAGCTTTAGGATATAAATACCTGTGCTTGCTACAGATAAAGTTGGCTTGGATGGTTTGGATTCAAGGCACCCTGGCTCCCTCTGACCCGGCCTGAGTTTCATTCCTGCTGCTACCGCTCCTGTCTCCTGTGTATGACATCGGTTTGTTGGGCCTGAACAGACCCCCGAAAGTCACTAGTTCACTAAAGAAAACTTGTGGTCAATTCTTTGTTTTGTAACTTGTTCCCTGTTTGGGGTGGATAGATTTATTTTTCTTTCATTCCAGGAAGAGTCACACAATAGTGAAATAAATAATTTTTACAAAAATACATCTTCCTCACTTATAAAATCAGGATAAAAAGATAAGCCTGTTTATTGTTGAAGAAGAAAATTAACTGATTTCTAAAAATGTCTTGAACTTTACTGATACATGTCAGTATTTATTGCACTTGAGTTCCACTCTCCCCCCCATTTTTTATGATCATTTGGGAAAATGAAGCCAAATATTGTACAACTGTTTCAAAAACTATACTTTCAATATCTCAATATCTGCTCAGTATCATACGACACTAAGCCTCCCTCTTCCAATCATGAATCTGAAAAGCTCATTCAAAGTAAGAATAACATAAGAAACTCACAGTCAGCCTTGGGTCACATGTGTTGGGCTACAGTAAATGCTGGGCTAACATTAACATTCCTGTAAGTAACTTTCACTACTTCACTAAGCTTCAATTACAAATTTTTAATATCCTTTATTAAAACAAAATTTAATGAAAAATAACCATGGTAAAGAATTATTTTTTAGGTCCAGCTTTGATCTGATCTATTACATGCTAAGATTCTTAAATTTGCATTTTAATGTTAGCCCAGGACTTTGGGGTCACAATTTCAAAAGCTGTCCATCTGTCAAAGCTTCCAGGATGCTTGTGAAATTTAGAGTGCAGCCTGTTTCTCAGGTAGTTTGGTAGCTTCCTGTTGGTCTGAAGCTGTTGTGCCCAGGAGCAGTACCACCTGTGGTCAGGACATCAGCATCAGAATGAAATTACTGGGATGCTTTTTGAAAGGATGCCTTGCTCCTGACAAATGTCCCTGAAAGCCAGTGACTCCTTTCTGATTATGATCTCCTTTATTGTTTTCATCCTTATTTTCTAAGTAATGAACCAAACACCAAGATGCAAGCTGGAAAGCTGGGAAGATTTTCAAGCCTGGGCTCCTTTCACTGCTCTGAAGCCACACGCGTGCTGTGACTTCATCAGCCTCATCACTCGACCTAATTTCTGTAGAGCTCACTTTGTCTTTCAAACCTTCCTTTCCAGTTCCAAACAGAAATGTGCAGCCTTCTCAGCTCATGCTAAGCGCTACATTGACTTGGTTATTACTATTCAAAGCTGCCGAAGTCCACCCAGAGGCAGCTGCTGTCTTGGTAGTGGGCAAAGGAACAGACCTAGGACCCAAGAAGACAGCCAAGGGGTTACTCAAGATACTGCCCCATCTTCCTACTTTCAAAACAAAGTCCTTCAGAAATATTTTTCTAAGCATGAAAGTCTTCAATATCTGTATCCAAGCCTGTACTGTGAGCTAAGTCCTGGTTTAACATGTCAAATCATGCTGTCGTGTTTTGAGTGTGAATTTCCCCCTGCAGCACATGTGTCTGAGTCCGTAGCTGGTGCTAATATTCAGGATGGTATGACACCATTAGGAGGTGGAGTCTTACTGGAACGGGTGGACCTTGGGTTTGGTGAGCAGCCCTGCTTCCTCTTAGCTTGATCTTGCTCTCTTGCTCCCTCAGCCTCCTCTGATGACTGAGGTGACCAGAATCACTTTCCTGCTTCTCAGTTATGCCTTTTGCTGTGTATATCTAGAAATCAAGATATGCCTGTTATCCAAGTGTGAGTTTGACTCATTTGACTTGTAATTGCCTCATATGCAATTCAAGACAGTTACTGTTTCATAGAGACCTAGAGATGGATGACTACGGCTTATTTTTCCATTATTGTTCCACAAGGGGGACTTGCTCTCTAACAAGGAAACCAATATACTTTAGAAACCCTTTCCCATTGAGGGAAGAGAGGATTTTGTGCAATGCAGTTTTGTTTTGTTTCTGTTACCAGTGTTCATAGTGTCGCTACAATACTGGGAACAGTTCACTTCCATAACTTTTGAACAAGATAGAAAATACAATTTTAAATAATTTATTCATGCATACTTAATGTTTGATTATACATACATATACATATATATATACATAATATATATAAGTGGCCAAACTTTCCCTCTAGCTTTACTGCAAAAAATGATAGAATTCACATTTATTCTCTCAGTTTTTCCTCAGTTTAATCAAATGAATTCCTGCTCTGTGCTTTCTGCGGTAGCCTTTTCTTCTTATTTATTAATATGTTCTTTCAGTTTCCAACCATGATATGTGATTTTCTATTTTATTTTTCTATTATGCATATATTTTTATTTATTTTTGGTTGAATTCCAAATGGTAGCCTTTACTACTGAATCCATCTGAGTTTCTCCAGCTTTTTCTATACCTTTTGTGTCTTTAATTTCTTTCAACCACATATTGGAATAAAGAAATTGCTCTAAATAGTCTTTAGATTCTTTCTTAGTAAACCAAGCCACTCTTTGGTATGGTTAATTACCTGTCAGCTAAAATACTTTTAAGTTCCTTGTAAATTTTTGTGACTTGTGATAAAATAATAGCAAATTTATGTGTGAATAGAGACTGTTGCTTTGCTCTTTCACTTTTACAAGAAAGTGAAAATTCAGTAGGCAAGTCAGAACTGCATGTTATACCAGTCTTTTCCATTATAAATTTCCACAGTCAGAAATAGAATATCTGAGAGCACAACTGACTATCCAAAGTCTGTTCTAGCTTAGATGTCCTTACCAGCACACTAGATCAGCTCCAACTCTTAGAGGAATCTAAATTTTCGATTTGGTCTAAGCTTTCTTTCCTCAAGTTTCTGATTCCTTTTTTCAACCATCTTATATGTTTAATTATTTATTCCTCATAAGAACATTAACATGTTATAAAGTGCTTGAATTTATTTATCTATTTATTAATCTATTTATGTGTTAATAGTGTGTGTGTGTGCGCATGTGTGTGTGTGTATGTGTGTGTACACAGATGTGAAAGAACCACAGTATGCATGTGGACGTCAGATGACAACTTTCAAAACTCAATTTTCTTCTTAAATCATGTGGGCTCTGGGAATAAATAGAGTCTACAGCCTTGTGTGGCATGCATTTTTACCCACTGAGCTATCTTGCTAGCACACATCAATTTTCCAAATTATCAGTATTTCCTAAGATTTCTTTGTATTAATTTTAGAAGATGACAATTTATTGATTCTTGTTGTTGGTTTGCAAAGCTTTGTTTTAATCATCATGTGCTCCTGAAGGGTACTGAGTCACGGCTTCATGAGGCTGATGGGAGATGTCCCCGTAAGATTTCTCTGAATGCTAGAAACTTGGAAAGGAGACTGCAGCTGCTGCCTACCCTAGAATTACTTAGTCTGAAAAATATTTATTCTAAAAAAGAGACTATACATAATTTGGCAGTTCTGTTTATATATTTTCTGTTTATAAATTCCTTTTAATGGATTCATTATATAATCTAATTACTTATTTTCAGTTTTGCATTTTGTGCTGTTTTATTGTAAAATTTTTAATTTATATTACCTAATATAATAAGGAATATTACAAATTCGATTGATGACCATCTAGTAGATTTTTACCTAAAATCTAATAGGAGATTTTGTATGCCAGAACAAACATTTAAATGTCTGTGGATGTGTAAAACTTGTTTATTTTTAGCTCCAAAATACATAAAGCCATTGCCAACTAATCAAGGAGAAAAATGGTAAAGTCGTGATTGGAAAACTGTGGGTTTGATTGCATGTCAATAAAAAAACTTTCTAAGAACATTGATATTTTAAGCTTTCGACAAACAGCACTGTTTTGGTTTGAGTGTAAGTACCCCCTCCCAAAGCTCATGTGTTTGAATCCTCGGTAGAGCTAATGTTTGGGAAGGTTGTGACATCTTTAGAAGGTAGACACTGGAGGAAGGCAGGTGACCGGGGCTGGCTGTGAGCCTTGCTGCCTGGTCTGCTTTCTCTCACGTGGCTCTTGCGCTCTCTACCTTTCTGAGGGTGGTGGCCTGAACCGCCTACGTCTGCCTAGAGCATGCTTCCTACTACGCGATTCCTGCCATTGTAGACTGTATTCCTTCTGGACCCCTAAGCCAAATCAATCTCTCTCTCCTTTAAGTTTGAATGTTGTCTCACAGCTAACGAAAGTAACTGTGAAAAGTGTCACATTGTTTGCAGCTGTGGTCACTTTTATGTAGAAGGACATTTTCTTCAGGAGACAAAATTTCAGTGAAATCTAAACTCCAAAAATATACATACACTT
Source organism: Typhlomys cinereus (assembly GCA_023101885.1). Taxonomy (NCBI): domain Eukaryota; kingdom Metazoa; phylum Chordata; class Mammalia; order Rodentia; family Platacanthomyidae; genus Typhlomys; species Typhlomys cinereus. The sequence continues at coordinate 655,455 of JALPQD010000400.1, forward strand.
AAAGTTGGAATATGTTCACAAAAACCTATGTTCACAAAAAAGTTTTCACACATAAATACAAGATGAAATTCAACAAGCTTGTAAGTGGCCATTACAATGTTACCACTGTAAGGCCCTACCACTCCTGCTTGATAAGCTAGAGTTCAGGATGACAAACACATCCTGGCAAGTGGTGAAATCAGAGAAATGCATGGCGCTTTTGTTCTGTTCCCGTCACTTAACCATCCTTTGCAAGGGGAGCCCAAGCTAAAATGTCTGAGCAAAAGTAAGACAGAAGAGTATGAGGTATGTTCATGTGTTTCCACACCACAGAGTATTTGGGATATGAACTGCGTGTTTCATTTCACTCTTAGCTAAACTTACCATTTTTAGTGCAAGACAGTAGAATTTTGCCTGATTTTTAAGCCATGATCGAAACTACATTCTATAAGAAAAATATATTCTAAACCTGTTTTTTCCAGTTATGTAAATCTTTTCACTTCAATTCTTACAGTTCCTTTCTTCTGACTCATATTCAAAGATTCATGTAGTTTCCAATACTTCATTTTCTGCAGCCAAACTCAAATATCTGCTGTGCAGACAGCCAGCATTCCTTGCCCTACCTAGGAAAACCTTTCCCCATTTTCATCTGAATTAGAACCCTTTTCCTCTACTAACTCAATGTGTGATTAATTTGCTTCTTAGTAATTAGGTTAACACGTTGTTTTGTTCCAAGAACACACAGACACTGAAAGGTAGGAAGTCATCTCGCTGTCACAGAACGTTCGCGCTCAAGGGTCACTGCTGGTGAGTTATGAGAAACTATTCGGTAGGTTACAAATGTCATTGAGTTCAGCGTTTAACTTTCCCTTGAAGATTCTTATTTAAAAAAAAAACCATGGGTAGGGGCTGGAGAGGTGGCTCAGGGGTTAAGCCTCTGCCTTGCAGGCGGAAGGTCCTGAGTTCGGATCCCAGATCCCACGTATAGATGCCAGGTGGAAGCGGGGGCGGCCTGCGTTTCTGGTCCTGGTAGGGCGGAGCCTGTGAATCCCGGGGCAGAAGGAGATGGAGGCGTCCATGGTGGTTCGCGAATTCGTCCGTGGTTCTACACATACACAGACACACAGACACACACACACGTGCGCGCACATACACATGCACATGCACACAGTTGAATAAAAAAAAAAAAAAACATGGGTAAAGAACACCCGCAAGGGTATCTAATGCCACCTGTCGCACCGAGACCAAGGGTACCACCACTCACACAGGTACCTTACCTTGTTTCAAGAAAAAGTCATGAGTGTAAATTCATCTTTCCCACCATTGCATTCTCATGAGCTTAAATGATAATTCAATCTCACAGTAAACCATTCTCATAATGTTCTCTATAGAAGCAGAAAAGCACAATTTGAAGCAATGCTATAAGGAACCCCAAGGCAGTGCAAGGGTCTTCAGAGTAGCACATTTCTTCACTTGACACACCACTCATTTTCCTTTGCATGTAATCATTTTCCATGTCCTCCTTAAGCAGCATTTTGAAGTAGATGAAACTGTCATTTGTAAGCTATTTTCTAAAAACAAGGGAATGAAATCAGAGAAGGAAGCTATCATGGTTAGGCATAGATGTCAACTTAACTGTTGAGGGGTTGAGCTCTGGGCACATTTGTGGAGAATTAGTGGTTGGATTAAGCCCAGAGCAAGCCTGCAGGAGATTGTCTAGCTGATGGGGAAAGCCCAGCCATGGTGTGTGGGACTAGACCCTGGAATAAATTATGTAGAGCTGGTTGAGAGAGTCAGCATCCTTCTGTTCACTTGCCCAGATATGCTGATCTGGCAAGTAAGGATTGTCCATCTCTCAGCTGTTAGGTGGTAATGGTGTGGCCATTTCCCTTGGCTCTGGTCTGAGGGAAGCTGGACTGAGACTGTAACCAGGAATCGTAAGAGAATAAACTCTTGTTTCCTTAAGCCCTTTGATGGTCCTTTATCAGCCACCCTGCAAGGAAACTGCAACAGAAACCATAGACAAGATAATGACAAAATCTCAGTGAATTAAAGAGAGGAACACAATCAGATCTCTTGGTAAACAAGAATATCGTAAACTAGAACTCAGGACTGAAGGCATTTACTGGAAGCTGAATACTGTCACGTGGTTTTTCTCCTTTTGTTCTCAGGCTAATCTTGAAAAATGTTCGTATTTTCCTGTCTCTGTCTGAGAAACAGTTTTATAATCTACTTAATCAGCAATAGCTTTTAGATCATTCAAACTTAAACTATCTTTGCTAAAGTAAATGCTTGTATTTACATTAAATATTTCCTTTTTTCCTAGTTTACATAGCTCCACAAATTCAAGAAATTCACATTGTGCTCTCATGTATTATACCAAATATTGTAATGAAATGACGCATAGCTCTTTATAAAAACTGTTTCCTCACAAGCCCCAAAAGTCCTTTTGCTTGGTCTTGAATGTTTTGCTCACATATTAATTTATCTACTGTTTCCCTTCCTACGTAGATACACTGAAATTGAAGTGCAAGAAAGTCTACTAAAATACAACTGGATGAGAATGGCAAAAATGGGGAGTCTTTCTACTATTGTTCAGTTAAAGAAAACATTTTGAAGCAGACATCCTGTCAAAGGTCTGTTCACTCAAGATGCCCATCAAACAGAGGCTTGCTCACAATGTACCTGGCATGTGGTCTTTACCTCTGACTATGCTGCCTGGGGACTCACAGCATGGGGATCATCAACTTAACGTTTATAGTAGTTTGAAACCAACTGAAAGGAAACTGTGACGCACAGGAAAGGCATAATGCATCCTGCTTGCTTTGCTGCATCTGGGCTTTTGTACAAAAAGAGGCAAAGGAAGTAATAGGGCCTGAGCTGGGTCTATCATTGCCTGGAAAATCATATGTAGGAATAGGGAAGAAGCAATATTTGTCTTTCTAAATAAAAATAAACATGAAAAGTATATGTGGAGGTCTCATATTATTGTAGCATTTGGAGCAATGATTTGTATAAAATTCCACTGAGAATAGAAGAATTTTCGTACCAAATGTGAACTGCTTTTATCCTTGGTGCTTTAAAACTGAATGAAATTACCTTGTTTTCTACTCAAAGGTCTGTCTCTTACATGAAAGTGCTAATTCTTATGTAGCAGCACATGCAAGAAACACTTCAGCATCATTGATATTGATGATTTGGTCTTCATTGTTAGGTGATTTTAAATATTTCAACATTCAGACAACAAGATCTGAATGAAATGCAGATACTTAGAATCTGCCTAAGTAGTTTGCATAAATTACTTATAGCAATTTTCGTCATGGCTGTGATGAGCTTTTAGCAAAGCCCAATTCATTCAGTGAGAAGCAACATCATAGTGTCTTTGCATCTATATTCTTCCCATCAAGGATAACATACATGGAAACCTTTACTTTTAAGACACCAAATATTTCCAGGCAAAGTCAGCATTAGTTTCTGTTTTGGTACTATTAAATACCCCAAACCTAGTTATTGAATGCAACACAAATATATTACACAAGTTTCTGCAGCTCAGAAGCAAGACATACTGTGATGTGTTCTTTGCACACTGCTATGGAGCTAAAATCAAGAGTGAATGCTTTCCTAGAGACTCGGTAGCAGAAAAACCTCTAAATGTTGGCAAAATCTTGTCCCTTGCCACAAGATCCATATCCCTGCTTTCTTGCTGACTCCAGCCTAATATGTCTGCTTCATAAATCCACTCTCCTAATCTAGTGTTTCATGCAGATCCTTCTGTCTTCTAGTCAGTCAGCTACACACAGGCAGTGAATATACTTCCCTACTTACACAGCAAATGTACCTAAACTTTTCTGTTCTCAGAAAAAAAAATTTCTTTCTCTAAGTTGTTGTGATTATATGTCAGGCCCATCTAGATAGTCTCTGTTTTTAAAGTCAATGACAACAGAAAACATACACTAATAAGGAAGCAAAATCAGTCAAATGCACGTTACAAGGCAATTCTAGTGTGTGCCTTAGGAGAAGGGCTGGACTATGTTATTGAACTTAAGAATTCTTCCTGTCACACCACCCACAAGGTGCTTTTGCTTATGTCAGTATCAGAGACAAATTTCTAGGAGAAATAAATAATTTCCAATTACACGTCACAATAACATTGGAACAAAAGTAAAACTGAAGGCATTTGCAGTTTTTTTAAAAAAAAAAACCTTAATAGGAATGCAATCCTAAACCTCAAGAAATGTCCCCTTTTGATTTAACTTATAAAAGCAGAATGTTTACTATAGAACAACCAGTTTATACAAAATGCTGGAGTCCTATTTTATCCTTTCTCTTCTTGAGAATGCTTCTACTCTTTGAGATGTAGGCCATAAAAATATCCTGGCCATTGCTTTGATGAAAGGGTAAATTCTCAGTCCCCACAACCCTGAGGTTCCCTGGCACAGCCTAGCAACAACGTCCTCACTGTCTTTGGATGTAATTTACCCCTAGATGAATGCTGCTGTTCTTGGCCCTTGGAGGTCTAGCTAGTCAAGATGGTCATCCATGTAAGAAATTTAACTCATGTTCATTTTATACTTGTACACTGCCATATTGACCTTTTCATTACTTTTCTAAGATTAGTCATAATTACATATGCCATCAAAAAATCAGTAATTTGAGACACATCAGCAATTCATAAGCTTGGTAAGTTCTCAGAAATAGTCCATGTAATAATCATCCTATTTAGAATTTTGTGTCACTTCTTTGTTATATAGAAACACGTAACTTTTGCTGAAAAGACGTCAGCCATCAATATCCACCTGGAGTAAGGGCAACAAAAGCACAAAATGTTAGCTAATTAACCAAAACACCCTGTCAACAGGTGCCAATCATCTTCACCTCTCTCTCCAGACACAGTCATGACACTGAACACACCAGATCCTGACTTCAAACAACAGTCTCATACTTTTAAAGAAACGAGCAAAAAAAAATCATCAATTACAATGAAAAACAGTTTAGCAAGGAGTGTGGTACTTTTTTCTGGGCATCCATCTTGAGCTTGGCCCCTCGCTCACAATTAACACCTCACAGGGATCCAGAGGCTCCCGACACTGACAAGCGCGGTGGGAGGGGCTCCTTCCAGGACCTAAGCAACAGCTGGGGGGGGGGTCACCGCAGCAGGCGGAGAAAGGGGCACTGCCAAGCTGGCCCAGGCATCCGGCAATGGCCAAGCAGTTAGGAAGATGACCCCGAGCAGTCTAGGACATGTGAAGACATTCTAGAGCAGTAAAGTGTGAAAGATACTGCTGAGCCACTCAGGGAGAGAGAAAGAGAGAGAGAGAGAGAGAGAGAGAGAGAGAGAGAGAGAGAGAGAGAGAGAGAGAGAGAGAGAGACAGAGAGAGAGAGAGAGAGAGAGAGAGAGAGAGAGAGAGAGGTGAACAACAGTCTGATAGTCCTAAGGAGACTGTGAACAGTCTGGAAGTCTGGAGGAGGCCACAAATGTTCCAGGAGCCATCGAATGTTCTGGGAGGCATCGAATGTTCCAGGGAGCCATCGAATGTTCCAGGGAGCCATCGAATGTTCCAGGAGGCATCGAATGTTCCGGGAGGCATCTGTCTTTGTTCTTGTGGTTAGTTGCTGGTCAGCAGCCAGCTTGTCAACAACCTGCTGTCAACCACTGCTAGGTGAAGACTTTCTGACGCTTAGCTTCATGGGCAGTGTATAAGTCCACCTTTCACAGAACCAGCACGTTTGTTGGGTTACTCATGTGACTAGAGGGGGGTTGCTTACAGGAGCAGGGAGGATTCCAACGCAGCTACATCACCAGAAAGGCTCCCTGCAGCGTGGGCAAGATTCATGCCAATGGTTTCTTTGGAGTTCTCTGCTCTAGTACTTGCTACAAGAGTTCCTCCAGACCAGCTGAGAGAGAGAGGATCCTCCTTACCAGGTCATGTATACACTAGGATGCCGACTTCTTCAGGCAGCTCCTTCCATCTTATTCACATACCGGGGAATTAGTCCACCATGGTCTGGGCCTTTTCCGTCAACTAGGCAATCTCCTGCAGGTTTCCTCTGGACGTAGCTCAACTACTAATTCTCTATAAATGTGCCCAGAATGCAAATCCTCAACCAGCAAGTTAACAACTGTATCTAACTATGACACTTCTTCAGTACAATGATAAACATAAAATTTACAAAAATAAAAATAGATAGTAATTTTTATATTGCCACTCAGGAAAATGCCTGGGAAAAGTTCAATATTATCTGAGAGGTACTATCATAAATAGTTAATAGACGCACGGGCAGGCATGCAATATCAAGAATTCCCTTAGCAAATCAAAGATCTGTCTCCAAAAGCCTTAATACGTATTTCAATAAATAAACTTATAACATATGAAAAACCCTCTTACGAAAGAGTGAAGCTCATTGACCAAAGGGACTTTTGTGAAGTGTTTGCATTCCTGACAGTGAGAATCCTGCAGAATGTTTCTCTGTACTTTGCAGAAACAAAAGGTGGAGTTGGCCAAGAGAGAACAGGATGTGGGCAAATGTAGGAGGCATCCACAGACCACAGATGGACACGTTCTATAATCGTACCATCGTCCTCTTTGTATGTACAAAGACATGTTCTGGACAAACCACTAAGTGAAAGTCATACAAACATGCTATATTGCAGCATATATTTTAAATATTTCAGACTTTCAGTCACACTGATTTCTTTTAGCCTCTTCGGTTCTCTCCATATTGAAGTGTCATCAGAGAGACTAGTCGTCCTCAGGGCTACTTCGAAGGTGCACTGATTGACTTTCCCTATGACTACAAATGATGTTTGTAGGTGTGCTTTTCTCGTAATGGAAAAAAATGAAATTTAAAGTTAATGAATAAATAATTAAATGTGGAACAGGGTGGGTGGAAAGGAAAATTACGACCTCTACAAATAAGGCCTAGAACACAATCTACTTGTTTATGTGAATACACTGTTAAGGACTTTCGGTTCATTACTAAGAGTAATAAAAACGTTCCTTTCCCTCCATTTAAATGTCTCTCATTAGAATTATTAAGCAGAAATGAAGATGTGCAGCAACATGGCATCAAAGGAGTAACTGGAAAAGAGACAGAAACAATTACATCACCAGGGCCGCTCATTGAGGAAGAGCTGCACATGGACAAGGAAACATTACTTATTTAGAACAAGAATTGCATTTAACTCATTTTTATGAAGCTTAGCTCTGATTAAATGAACAAAAAGTATTTTAACATTTCATGGATGATTCAGCATTTTTTTAAAACAGTGAGAGGCTGACTTTCCATTGCAACCATCTTCTGGTGAAAGTAATCCACATGACTTTGAAAAGACGGGAGGGTGAGAGAAAGGAGCCTGAAAGCTACGGACTAATTAGAAATAGTTTTTTCTTAGAGTCAACAGTGATTTAAAATTGAATGTAAGTTTAAAATTAAAAAATGTATTTAAATTAAATTTTGTAGGTTTTCTATGAATGATCTAAAGCAATAATTATATTTATTATATATAAATTTATGTACATAAATTTGTATATAACATATAAAATATTAAAAATAATATTTTTATGTCTAATAATTAGGCAGTTTTAGAGCAGCCATGCTGGGACAGTCTCTGAAGGTCTGAAAAGCCACCCCCACTGCTGAGATCACCCAGGAGGAACACCCCCTGATGCTAGGAAGGAACTGATTCCAATCCTCCACAGAGATAAGGTGGTCAACTCCCCTCGGTCCCTTGCCTATGAAAGGATATGGAGATGAGTTCTCTGTTATAGCTAAGCCCTACCAAGAGGTGGGCACAAGATCAACTGAGTTGGGCCCCAATATGAGCTAACCAATGAGGAAAAGCCATTTTTTCTGGGTTTGCCTAAGTGTACATATCCCTGACCCTGGCAGCCATCATTGGTGCTTGCCCTTCATGGCACTCCATGTCTGGAGTCCCCAAGTTCTTTTTTAGCCCTTACCCCTCATGGATTCCATGTCTGGAGTCCCCGAGTTCTTTTCTAGTTCCTTCCTCATCATGGATTCCATGTCTGGAGTCCCAAGTTCTTTTTTAGCCCTTACCCCTCATGGATTCCATGTCTGGAGTCCCCGAGTTCTTTTCTAGCCCTTACCCCTCATGGATTCCATGTCTGGAGTCCCCGAGTTCTTTTCTAGTTCCTTCCTCATCATGGATTCCATGTCTGGAGTCCCCGAGTTCTTTTCTAGCCCTTACCCCTCATGGATTCCATGTCTGGAGTCCCCGAGTTCTTTTCTAGTTCCTTCCTCATCATGGATTCCATGTCTGGAGTCCCCGAGTTCTTTTTTAGCCCTTACCCCTCATGGATTCCATGTCTGGAGTCCCCGAGTTCTTTTCTAGCTCCCTGTCCCTCATGGATTTCACGCCTGGAGCCCCTGAGCTCTCCAGGGCTCCCTTGCCCCTCATGGCACTCCACATTTGGAGTCCATGAGTTCTATTCTTTCTTCCCTCTAATAAATCTAATCTCAGTTCTCTGCATATGTTCTGCTTTCAATCTTTGACTCCAAACGCAAGGATATATACAGACTCCTAGATTATGACCCCACAACAATAACAAAGTTAAACTATTCTTTTAGTTTTTAATTAAAAATTATCATTTACTTAGGAAAATATACTGTTTCCTCAATATCTGAAGGCAGTTGGTTCTAGGGCTACATAAAGATACAAAATTCTGAACAATTTCATTTCTCTTACACGAACAAGCTTTGTATTTCCATGTTGCTTATTTGTCATGGGATGGATGTGAGTTGCCCTCACAGGCTCATGTCTTTGCATCTTGCTGTTGCTAATATTTGGAAAGGTTGTGACACTTTGGGGAGGCAGAGCCCTGCTGGAAGAAGTAACACCGTGGGAGTAAAGAGTGGACTTGAGATTCAGTAGCCCAGTCCTTTTTCTTCTCGGTTTGTTCTTGTTCTTTCTCCCTCCATGAACTAACTTCTTACTTCTGTCTTTGGCCATGTTTTCTACTATAGAAATCCCGTCATAATGGGCTTTACCTCCTTTGGAACATAAGTCAAACAAATCTTTTTCTCTCCTTGTTTTGTTTTGGCAGAGTATTGTCTCACAGTAGCAAAAAGAAATGTAACTGCAACAGAAATTGGTACTGAGAAGAGATGTGTTGTGCGAAACAGAATCTTGTGTCATAAAGTGCAGTGTTGCTGTGAAATTGAAGTACTTTGGTAAAGAGAAGTATGGTATTTCTGTGTCTCTGGAACTATTTTGTAGAAGAAATATGGAGAACTTTGAAACTTTAGGTAAAGAAAGCACTGTGTGCTGGAGACACGGGCCTGCTGGTGAGAATTTTGATGAGAATGATGCTGAGAGACTCAGTTCATGATGTTCTACAGGGGAATGAAAACTGTTTTGGGAACTGGAATGGGGCCGTTTGGACATATAGTTTAGCTGCAATTTGCTCATGTTCTGAAAACTTGCCTGAAGTTGAATTAAAATGTAATGGACTCATGTGTTTGGTTGAAGGAAAGTTCAAGACAGCATAGCTTTGAACCTGTGACATGAATACTTTTTATTTTTCTTATAGGAATCCAAGATAAAACGACGAGTGACATATCAAGCAGAAAGAAATAAAAACCATGAAGTTAGATAAGGAAAATATGTGAGGGCAAACTTAAAATACTGAACATGAGGACAGCAGACAATAAAACGGCAGTTACTCTTGAGATTGGCCCAATGCAGGAAGCAAAGTTAGTTGTTCATTTGACTATAATAAAGATCTTGCCAAGAGAGCAAGACCTTCAGGGGAAGCTTCTATTCATGTGAATACAAACTCTTTTAAAAGGAAAAAACTGGAGTTCAGAGGCTCAAAAGACTTATCTGCCTTTTTAAAGTGACTTCAGTTGGAGGGCCTCTTCCCAGTGTCAGTGAAAGAAGCCAAGTCAGCTGCGACCCAAGGGGCAGTCTGGAGCCAGAGATTATAGCAGAATTTGGTGACATCGTACATGTGGTACTGACTTTATAAGCATTACAGATACAAGATTGAGGTGGTCATGGATTCTACCTCAGAAGTTTCAGAGAGCTGCTGAGATCAGGTAGTGTTTGACAGGATCAGAGAAATTCTGAAGAGGCCTTAAAAGTGAATTAAGTCATGTGGAGTTGAAGTCTGTACTGCTGTTGACATGTGAGGGTATTAGAGATACCAGAATCCACATGGAACATCTTCAAGGAGAGACAAATACCATCAGAAGAACCACCCCAGACAGTCATATGTGCGACAAGCAAATTACTAGAAGGGCACAAACAAATTCCTTTGCATGAGATGATTTCCAAGTCCTATAAGCCATCTCATAGGACTTGGAAATACATGAGTTGTGGTCTGCCCTTTCTTTTGGTCTTGTTATAGATTAATTTCCTGGATATGTCCCCATTCCTCCCTATTGGAATGGGAATGTTTACTCTGTGTATTGTATGGTGGACGCATGCAACTTGTTTATTTTTAATTTTTTTTATTTCCACTCATACAAACATAACAGATATACTGGTCCCTTCCCACCCTCCACCTCTCCACCCCCCTGTGCCCTCATCTCCTCCCCCTTCCCTCCCCATCGCCCAGTGCCTCACCTTCCCATCCCCGGAGCATCCTTTAATGAGCATGCCAAACTCTCCTCTGGGTCCTCCTCTCCAATGAGGTGCAAGAACCCAGTGGCATTTCCCAGAACCGTTTCCTGTGTTCCCTTTAAGCATAGGAACACTACTGTGGATCCTAGTGCCTTTAGCAAGGCACTGCTAGGCTTTCTGGGGTCAATAGTGTGTTGGACATTGCGCAGGGCATGCAAGTCCAAATATGATTGCTTTGGCCCTAACGTGTGGAGTATCTTGCATATAATTGCTCCTCCCATCCTTGTGCTCTTACAATCTTACCGTCCCCTCTTCCACAAATTTCCCTGAGCTTCAGGATGGGGAGAGATTAGGCTGGCCTAATCTAGGTCAAGCCTAGAAGATCTTGCCAAGAGATGACCTAGATTAGGTGGTTGACATAGAGTCTCTGATGGTGGTTGTCTAGGTGGTTGACATAGAGTCTCTGATGGTGGTTGTCTAGGTGGTTGACATAGAGTCTCTGATGTTCTGGATTATGGTTTGTTGATTTTTTTTTCAGTTCTGCTGCTCCTGCAATGCCCTTCACTCCATCCTGATGGGTATTGGATATCGCCCCTGGCCAGAGATAAAAAACTGTTAAATTAGAGTCTTGTTATAAGAGTATATTCAAGGGTAGATGTACTAAAAGTAGGAAACTGCGGTGAGAGAGGGGTCAATCGCCCATTTGCAAAATGGTTACTATCTATCTGCCAGACTGACTATACGCCCTCCCCTTCTGATAATATCATACCCTATCTGTTGTAAATGATCAGGAAGAAAAATCTGTGAACATAACCAGATGTCTCATTACTTACTTGCAGTCCTTGATGGTGGCCTATTTGCTCTGCTGTAACATGGTCCCGTCTCTCCTTGTTACTGGTGTGTCTCTCATTCCCCATCCCTCCTGTTCATAATATTTGCAATTACTGTAGGTATTACAAAGATTTATCTTTGAGTGTCTCTAAGTGGGTTTGGTACTAGGAACCACCTATTAGGGAGTACATACGGTGCTTAATATTCTGCGTCTGGGATACTTCACTCAGTATAATTGTTTCTAATTTCATCCACTTCCCAGCAAATTCCATTAATTCATAATTTTTGATGGCTGAGTAGTACTCCATTGTATAAATGTACCACATTTTCCTTATCCACTCGTCAACTGTTGGACATTTGGGTTGATTCCATGACTTTGCTATTGTAACAGTGCTGCTATGAACATGGTCGTGCTTATGGTATAAAGGTGAATTTTTGTTGTATGGGGGGTTATTCCCAAAAGTGGAATAGCAGGATCATATGGCATTTCAGTCTTTAATTTCTTTAAGAATCTCTAGACAGCTCGCCAGAGTGGCTGTATGAGTCTGCATTCCCACCAGCAATGTAAGAGAGTTCCCTTCTCTCCACATCCTCTCCAGCATTTGTTGCTGTTTGTATTGTGAATTTTTGCCATCCTGAACATGGTGAGATGATATCTCAGGGAAGTTTTGATTTGCATTTCCCTGATGGCTTAAGGATGTGGAACATTTTTTAAGATATTTGTTAGACATTTTAATTTCATCCCTGGTAAAGTTTCTTTTAAGTTCCAGGGCCCATTTTTTAATTGGGCCATTGGTTTCCTTGGTGTTTACTTTTCTAAGTTCTTTGTTCACTCTGGATAATAGAGCTCTATCAGATATGTGGTTAGTGAAGATTTTCTCCCATTCTGTGGGTTGCCTTTGAGCTCGTGTTACAATCTCTTTATCTGAACAGAAGCTCTTTAATTTCACAAGATCCCAACTGTTGAGGGTTGGTAGCAATGACTGTGCCATTGGATGTCTGTTTAGGAAATGTTGGCTTAGCCCAATCAGCTCGAGGGAGTTCCCTACCCTTTCACCTATTGTTTTTATAGTCTCTGGCCTTATATCAAGGTCTGATCAATTTTGAATTAATCTTGTACATGGTGACAAGTATGGGTCCAGCTTTAATCTTCTGCATGTGGAGATCCAGTTTTGCTAGCACCATTTGTTGAAGATGCTGTTCTTTTTCCATTGGATTTTTTGGGCCCCTTTGTCAAAAACCAAGTGGCTGTAATTTTGTGGGCTTATATCTGGGTCTTCAACCCTTATCCATTGATCTGTGTGTCTATTTTGGATCCAGTACCAGGCTGTTTTTATCACTATGGATTTGTAGTGTAGACTAAGGTTTGATATGGTGATACCTCCAGCCGTGTTTTTGTTACTCAGGATTGTCTTTGCTATCCTGGGTCTTTTGTGCGTCCATATGAATTTTGAGATTGTTTGGTCAACTTCTTTAAAGAATTGCTATGGGATTTTAATTGGTATAGAATTCAATTTGTATATTGCCTTTGATAGGATGGTCATTTTTACAATGTTGATTCTGCCAATCCAGGAACATGGGAGGTCTTTCCACCTTCTGGTGTCTTCTGTAATTTCTTTTTTTAGGGTTTTAAAGTTTTCATTGTAAAGGTCTTTTACCTCTTTGGTTAGGTTCATGCCAAGGTATTTCATTTTTTTAGGGGCTATAGTAAATGGGATTGTTTCTCTCAGGGCTTTTTCACTTCTTTCATTCTGGGCATATAGGAAGGCCTCTGATTTTTGCACATTTATTTTGTATCCTGCCACCCTGCTGAACTTCTCAATTAGTTCCAGAAGCTTCTTGGTGGAGTTTTTGGGATCCCTCAAGTATAAGATCATGTCATCTGCAAATAGGGATAGCTTGAGTTCTTCCTTGCCAGTTTGAATCCCTTTTATGACTCTTTCTTGTTTTATGGCTTCAGCTAAACTTCCAGTACAATATTGAATAGAAGTGGTGAGAGTGGACAGCCTTGTCTAGTCCCTTGATCTAGTTCCTGGGAATGCTTCCAATTGTTCCCCATTGAGCATAATCCTTGCTGTGGGCTTATTGTATACAGCTTTTATTATATTGATTAAGGTTCCTTCCATTCCTACTGTCTCTAGCGTTTTGATCATAAAAGGCTGTTGGATCTTGTCAAAAGCTTTTTCTGCATCTATCGAGAGTATCATGTGGTCTTGGACTTTGGACTGGTTTACATGATGAATTACATTTATTGATTTTCGCATGTTGAACCAACCTTGTGTGCCGGGGATGAAGCCTACTTGGTCCACGTGAATGATCTTTTTAATATGTTTTTGAATCCAATTTGCTAAGACTTTGTTGAGAATCTTTGCATCTGTGTTCATCAGACAGATCGGCCTATAGTTTTCTTTTTTAAGTTTATCTTTATTAGGTTTTGGGATTAAGACGATATTAGCTCCATAGAAGGAATTTGGTAGTATTCCTTCTTTTGCTATTTGATGGAACAGTTTAAGGAGTATTGGTGTTATTAACTCCTTAAATGTCTGGTAGAATTCTGTGCTGAATCCATCTGGTCCAGCACATTTTTTGGTGGGAAGATTCAAGATTACTTCTTCAATTTCCTTATATGTTATAGGACTATTTAAATAATTCACAACTTCCTGATTCAATTTAGGTAAGTTGTGTTTACTTAGAAATTCATGCATCTCTTTTGTGTTGTGAAACTTCACAGAGTATAAGTTTTTGAAATATGATGTTATAATTCTCTGGATTTCTTGTGTATCAATAGTGATAACTCCATGTTCATTTCTAATTTTGTTAATTTGGGTTTTCTCTCTCTTGCTTTTGGTTAATTTAGCTAGGGGTGTATCAATCTTATTGATTTTTTAAAAGAACCAGCTTTTTGACTGGTTGATTTTCTCTATCGTTTTCCTAATCTCAATTTCAGATATTTCTCCCCTTATTTTGCTTATCTCCTCTCTTCTACTTCTTTTGGGGTCAGATTGCTCTAGTTTTTCTAAAGCTTTAAGCTGCATTGTTAAGTCATTTATTTCTGATGTTTCCATTTTTTTTTTTTTTTGATGTAGGCATTAAGAGCTCTGAACTTACCTCTCAGGACAGCTTTCATTGTGTCCCAGAGATTTTGGTAAGTTGTATTTTCATTATCGTTCACTTTCAGGAAATCTTGAATTTCCTTTTTAATATCTTCCTGAATCCAGTTCTCCTTCAGCATCATAGTGTTAAGTTTCCAGTAGTTAGTGTAATTTCTTTCATTTGTTGTGTTGTGGATGTCCAACTTTAGGCCATGGTGGTCTGATAGGGCACAGGCTAGAACTTCAACTTTCCTATATATGTGGAGATTCATTTTATGTCCCAATATGAGATCTATTTTAGAGAAAGTTCCATGTGCTGCCGAAAAAAATGTGTATTCTTTGGTGCGTGGATGAAAAGTTCGATAGAGATCTGTAAGGTCCATTTCTTTAAGGGTTTGATTAAGTTCCAAAGTGTCTCTGTTAAGCTTTTGACCTGTTGATCTATCCCATGTTGAGAGGGCCGTGTTGAAGTCCCCAAGAATTATCATTTGGGGGTTGATTTCTCGCTTTAGACGCTGTAGGGTTTTCTTACTGAATGTGGAGGGGCCCGTATTGGGTGCATATATGTTCAGTATTGTGAAGTCTCCCTGGTGAATTGTTCCTGTGACTAAAATGTAGTATCTGTCTGTGTCTCTTATTATTTTTTTTTGGTTTGAAATCCACTTTGTCCGACAGCATAATGGCTACCCCTGCCTGTTTCCTGGTTCCATTAGCTTACAGAATTTTGGACCAGCCTTTCTTTCGTAGGATTTGCCTATCTTTTGTGGTGAGATGAGTTTCCTGAAGGCAACAGATTGATGGTTGTGATTTTTAATCCAAGTTTGTAATCTGTGTCTCTTGATCGGTAAGTTAATACCATTGATATTTAATGTTATAATGGAAATTATTTTTAATTCTGGACTTTTTTATATTTAGTGAATTTTGTAAGCTTATTGTTTGACATTTATATTTTGGTGGTATTATACTTCCCTTCTGTCCTCCTCGATATGCTTTTTTTTTTTTTCAAGTTTATGCATCATTTCTAGCATTTTTTGAAGGCCTGGTTTGGTGGACATGTATCCCTTCAAGTTGTCTTTGTGCTGGAAAATTTTTCTTTCTCTCTCGATCATGACAGATAGTTTTGCCAGGTATATCAGTCTGGGTTGGCATTTTTGCTCGTTTAATACTTGGAGTACGTCTCTCCAAGCTCTTCTTGCTTTTACTGTTTCCATTGAGAAGTCATTTGTTATTTTAATAGGTTTGCCTTTAAAAGTGACTTGCTTTTTTTCTCTTGAAGCTCTCAGCACCTTTTCTTTGTCTTGAATGTGAAGTGTTTTGACTATTATTTGCCTTGGCGATTTTCTATTTTGGTCATATCTGTTTCGAGTGTGAAATGCCTCTTGTATTTGAATGGGCCTCTCATTCTTCATTTGCGGGAAGTTTTCATTCATGATAATTTGAAAAATTTCCTCAGGTGTGGTATTTTGGGATTCGTGCTCTGGTAGTCCATGAATGCGCATGTTAGGCTTCTTCAGGGTGTCCCATATCTCTTGAATGTTCCTCTCCAGTATCTCTTTGGCTTTAACAATCTCTTCCATTGAGCTGGTTAATTCTCCTACTTTGTCTTCAAGATCTGAAATTCTATTTTCTGCTTTGTTAGTTCTGTTGATAAGACTCTCTGTTGAGTTCTGGGTTGAGGATAACTTGTGTTTTAGTTCAATTTTAAACTCTGCCTGAGACTGTTTTAACTGCTCTATGCCAATTTTTGTTTCTTGAACTGTTTTTCTCAACTCCTCCAAGTGCCTGTTGTGTTCCTGTTCAAAGTGGTTGATGCGGATGTTTAACTCTTCTTGGATTTCCTCTTTCATAGTATTAATCATGGTAATGATCATACTTTGAAAGCAGTTGTCTTGGGTCTGGCTTCTTGGCTGTTTTCTGTGAATTTGTCGTGGTTGGAATCCATCATTAAGGGGTTAATTCTTTCAGTGGGCGATTGGTCTTTCTGGATTTTGTTTCTCATGGATCTGCACTTTGACTTGGGCATTGTTATTTTGTCTTCTAGGGCTTTTCAGTTTCTGTGTGTTTTTGACTGAACTGATTTAGTTGGTATTACTACACTTGGGCAGTTATTACTAGTGCTTTCCTTGGAGTTGGTATGTTTGTCTTTTGTTATTGTTATTTCCTAGTGGAGGCTATAAGGCTGTTAGTACATCAGTTAAGTCAGGTTAAGTAGACAGGGGGGTGAATATTAGTATGGTAGTGCACTTTTACGATGTAGTAACTTGGTGATATGTGAGAGTGAGTGGTGTACTCCCTGGAGTTGTGTATGTTTTTGGGGTGGCTGTATGGAAAAGTTAATCTACAGTGATTAATATTAGAAAGGAACAGTAAGGTAAAAAAAGGAGGTTTACTTATCTTTGGGCTGGATGAGAAGAATCTTTCCCATGTGATAGGATGAGTGTAGAGGTTTTCTAAGGGCCTTTGACCCTTAGAACTTTGCTTGAGTTTCCTTTGGGCTCTATTGAATTCTGAGTAGCAGTGTGTCTTCCATGGACCATGTGCGTGGGTCCCCGGTGGGCCAGAGAGGTAGAGGGTCTGATGTTGATGGCAGAATTCTTTACCTGGGACCTCAGACTTGGCTTAGTGTCCTATCCAAGCTCCAAGGATGGAGGAATGTGAGCAAGTTCTGTCCAGTTGGGCGGACAGGCGGGCGGGAGGAAGAAAGGGGCTGGGGCTCGGGGAGTGGCCCAGGCCAAACCGGAGGCAGCCTGGATGCCGCTGGGAGGTGGGGCGACCTGGGGGGCTGGGCGGACTCACCTGGGGACGGCAGACTAGGGAGTGTGGTCGGGCTGGGCGACCAAGGTGGGCCGGGAGGGTAACTTGGTTTTTTGATTTTGCATCAGATCAGCCTTGACCTGGAAAGAGGCCCTGTAATTTTTAACCATTAGCACTGCTATGATCTATTTTGGTTTTTAAATTGGATTGAATATAGTTTGCATCATGAGAGGACAATCCATGTCTGTGAGGACCAAGGGACAGAATGTTTGAATTTGAATTGTCCTCACAGACTCATGTGTTCATATCATTAGCTGGTGTCTTTGTTTAGGAAAACTGTGAGGCCTTCAGCTGGGGAAGCATGACTGGAAAAAGGTATGTCGTGGGGGGCAAGCCTTAAAGTTTTGTGGATGGCTCTCCTTGCTCTCAGTTGGCTCTTGCTTGCTCTGCTTCTTCTTTCACTCAAGCTTTCTACTATGTGATTTCCTCCAAAATGGACTATATCCCCTCTGGAATCTTCTTTTTCTCCTTTAATTTGGTTGTGTGAGTGTTTCACAGCAACAAAAGAACAATAATTACAACAGCTGTGCTCATCTTCATGCATACTTGAGTCACGCTGCTTTTAACTCATAACACATTGTAAATATCACAGGGGTCCCATGTCTCTATCTCCGCAGCACTGGGACTACAAGCAGGACAAGACTCACCACCTTGCTGGGCCTTTTCAACAAGTGGGCCTCAGACTCAGACCCTCAGGTTGGCAAGACACGCACTTGCCTGAGAGGATCACATTCATGGTCCTCTCTGCTTTTTCCCAGTGTGTAATTCATGTGTTTCTAGTTTGACTGGATATTTGACATAATACGGTACAAAGTCTGTATGGTTATATTAATTTCTTATGAAGAATGTTGATCTTTTTTCATTAAGTTCTTCAATTACCAATACCAATTCATAATTAAGACCGTTCTATGTTTCTTCTGTGGGTCATGTAAGCACTTGGCTTTACACTGCTTATCTTAGTCTGAGACCCCTGTCTCTGTGTTTCTGAATCTCAGCACATTATGAGCCTGATTGTCTTAGTCTGAGACCCCTGTCTCTGTGTTTCTAAATCTCAACACATTATGAACCTGATTGAATTCTAGCTTCCAACAAGTAATCTAGATCTACCACATGCTCAGAACTAACAATGACATAAATATATAAAATTACCAAGCTTTCATTGCCCATAAAATGTGATTTATTTCTTTTCCTTTACTTCTAAACTTCAAACTCAACTTGATACTCCAGGGAGCTATATAATTCCATATTATTAAGAATATATTAAGATATTACGTATATTTTCGCAATTAACTCTCTGATCTTCCTTTTTTGTCATTACCAGTTGAAAACTGAATCTTCAGTTTAAGAATTAGTTCTTCAATATTCTCAAACTATGGCATGAAATGTTATCTACATTCCTAAGGTCAAAAGCAAAGTAAAGGCAAGCATGATTAAAATTGAGATAACTTAACTCTTCACATGTAAATTAGCTTATAAGCAGCTAAAGAATGTTGGGAGGAGATTCATGTACATTTTGTGTAATAAGGTAACTCATAAAAAATGAGTACAAATGACTTTTTTTCACAAGTGCAATAAATAGAAAATAGTCATAAGATGAACTAAAATATGAAATGCACATGTATATCTCAGTCTTACAGACTGCAGCAAACCAGGGTTTCATTTGAACACTAATTAATGTAGCTATTGCTTTGAATATTTTTCATAGATGTAGTCTGTAGTCACTTTATGTACAAAAAGTCATTCTATGCAAGATAAGTGGGCCTAATTCACTCAAATAAAGAACTGAAGAAGGAAAGATTCTAGGTATGAACTGCACAGGTTACACTGGAGCATTATATCTTTCCCATTTGTTCTTAATGATCTTATCTATGGTTTTCTATATATCCAGACCCCACTTCAAATAAACTACTTTTTAGAAACTTATAACTTCAATGTGTGTGTGTGTGTGTGTGTTTGTGGTGGGTTTTTCATTAGTGAAAGTTTAAGTGGTAAAGATTTTAGAAGCAATCTAGAAGAGCAGAATTATAATGCTCAGTTTTTTTAAATTTTCTTTCAAGATTTCTATATTCTGTCTATCACTTCCAAGGACAATTATTGTCTTAATTTGCTGGAGTGCACACAGCACACACGATCCTGGTACCCTTGAGAGTGAAGATACTGCACATTCTCACTGTTAGAGAAGCCACGTCAAGCATCTATGCAGAGTAAAGACTTATGTGGTCGTGGACTTTTTGTCTTAGGATCTTTAGGACAAACTGAGGTGAGACTGGCTATTATCTCCTACTGCACTGGTCAGAAGAACAACAGACATTGACAAGCTCATGAACTCAGATCCCAGCATCAGGAGCACTTGCCGATCTAAAAGAATCGTTACTCCTGTATCTAAAGCTAAGATTCTGAAAGCACACCTTGTCACTAAATCATTTTGCGAAGTGAATTTTTAGCTATGGGTTCATATGATGCAAACCGTTCTTACTATAAAGTCTTAATTGGTTTCTTTGAGTATTGGAAAACACATTGAATTGATGTGGTAAAGAAGCTTCTTATAAGAATGATTACTTTTAAAATGAATTGCCCAAAATACTTTTCTGAAAAGATAAATCTAGAAGTGGGTGGACTTGGGACTTGTTTCTGTCATGTACCAGTTCTGTGATGTTGAGATAGTGAACTGATCTCTCTACACATCACTAAACCTCACATTTGAAGATGAGATATAGAGGGAAACACTCAGTAAACGAGAACGGAATCTGTTAATAATGACATTATTTCAGCACATATTGCTGTCTGTGTCTGTCCCTTATGTAATTAAAACACAGATGTCAACTCAATGCTCTGCTGCTATCAACTGTATCAGGAGCACTTCTGTTAAGACTCACCTGTGAATGGAGAAAGTGCCAAATCAATGAAGGCTTGGGGAGGGTTGTTAGGTGGAGATTAGAGAGAGCAGTTTAGGAAGACTGAGGAGGCAGAACTCTGTTGTTCACTTTTAATTCTGTAGCAACAGAGTATCTGAGTGACAAATAAATGAATCCAATCACTGGGTCAAATGAAGGATCATAATCAGGCCAAATTTACGCTGGTCAACATACACTGAGAGGAAATAAACTCTGTACCAACTGAAAGTAAGACGTGGTCCTTGTTTATGATGGTTGTTCCTCTTCTCTCCAACTGTAACTGTCTCTTCTGTTCTAATGCTCTTCCACATCAAGGCTGAAGTGTGATTCCTTTGGCCAACAGGCCTTCAGCTCTAATAAAACTCATATTTCTTAAGACTCAAAAAAAGGTGGTGGGTGGATAACATACTAGGTGACGTGGAAAACAATAAACATGTTTATGATCTGAGACAGTGGTGTGGGTGGTAGAGGACGGGGATCTTTCCCATGAGATGTCACACACCAACATCGACCTCAACTGGTATGTGTTCTTAAGGGTTGACTTCTGTGCCAGACTCCATGTGAAACGACACGAGAGCACTTTCACTGGCATTCTTTACATTGCAACCAATTTGACATATGTAGCCTCTGACTTCGAAAAAATCACTTTTCTTCTTCAAGATGATGAAACTATTTCCATGGATGAATGGTGGCTATGTTGTACTGTTGGCAAAATAATTTGATTTAAAGATGCGATTATTCATTTTATTTACTTTTCTTCTTTACATACAATTTTAAGTCACAATTTTCTAGACTTTGTGTTCTTTGATATGTTGTACACACATAAACTTTCTTATTTTTTAGAAGAAGCTCATTTTTAATCCAATGCAAGAAATTATGTTCACAACGATTATTCTTGTTTATTTCAGGGTCAATAATACAAACTGCTTTGAA
This sequence comes from Typhlomys cinereus, assembly GCA_023101885.1. NCBI lineage: Eukaryota > Metazoa > Chordata > Mammalia > Rodentia > Platacanthomyidae > Typhlomys > Typhlomys cinereus. The sequence goes on from JALPQD010000400.1 coordinate 676,584, forward strand.
GGTTCTGATATTCTATTTCAGTCACTTTTTTGTTTTGATATTGTGTTTTCTCTGTGGAATGCTTGGTCATCTCAATATTCACTTTGTCTTATTTTTATGTTTTTGTTATATAGACCAATTCATAATTAATCAACATAATTGTTGCTTCTTTAAAGCAAGAATACAATCCAAATGAATTTTTTCTGGTAACTAGGTGCAGTTCGATTGTTTTGTCACATACTCATTCCTTCTCAAGCTTTGCAGCCCCGTGAATTCAGAGTTGTTGCTGTGGTTGTTCTAACTGTTCAGGGAAATCTCAACTGTGTGCTTCAACAAATTGGTATTGAATCAGTTTTCTTGTTGACCGATATCATAGTGCCCAAGGAACAAATGACATAATTCAAGCTATTTCGCTATTCTAATGTTAGTTCCTATTATTACTTGAATCTAGTAGGTTCATACTGCTTGTTACAAACAAGAGACAGAAATTGGTGGAAGAAAATAAATTTGTTTAAAGCCAGATCCACGGAACATGGAGATGACTTTCTTCCTCAGATTTTGCTCTCTGCGGAGCTAGTGGAGGACAGAGAGGTGATTCAGAGGACTGGCAGGGAACTCTGTGAGCTAGGTGGAGCCTTGTTTCCTCTCTTCTTTAAAAGGTCGTCCGGATCTGAACCCTCCACATCCTAGGATCAGTATCAGAATTTTCTTAACAAACAAACATTATTTTTCTGCAAATCAACTCATATAAACTTAGAAGAGTAGGTTGAAAATGCCTCTCTTCAAAATTCACAAAACCATTTGGTAGGAAGAGTGTGGGAAAGATTAGGGAAAAAGTCAAGGGAGGAACAGAGAGGTAATAATTTCAATACACTTATCATACTATTTTAAAAGAATCATTCAATCTGAAAAAACATACACAAAATCCCAAACATCAGTAGAATTTCTGATGATTTCCTTGCTTTATGACTTTCTCAATCCATTTCAAGCAGAGCAGTACAGAGCATGAGAAGCCCTGGACTCCAGAGAACAGACTCTAATAGGTACTATTTGGCCTATTCTGCTTCTTATGGATTAAAGACACAAAGTGCAATATTGTCTCAAACCTGAACAAAAATGCTTCAAAAGATGAAGAGCAGCAAACAGAGCCGTCAGCACACTGCGGAAATGCCATGTCCTCAGAGAGCACTGCCGTCTTCAGCCAAGTAGCCTTTGCATCAAAATGATAACCTTTCCTATTGAAGTTGCTACTTTCAGAACCAGTCTTGACACATGGAAATTTGTGTCAGCAAGTTTGGCCAACTTATGCTGCAGAGCTACCCTTGATCTGAACTTTGACTAAGCAGAAACACTATTGATGCTGCTATAGTAATCTCTGATCAACTGGCCCTAGGGACAGGATTTATTACGTCCAACCAACTAGCCGACTAGCCAGAGATTCTCTCATGCTGCAACTTCTTCACTGTGGCACAACCACTAAGAATGCCTGGGGAAAAGAGGAAAAAGGGAAGGATTCTGGAGAGCATTTTCAAAGACAATTTTGCTCTCAATTCTTACCAAATCCAACAGCTTAGAGCCCAGTTGTTGGGCTCAGACATTGCAGAGAGATAGCGATAGTTCACATTTCCGCTTGTTGAGGATGACATCTTCACATCTGTTGGGTGACTAGATAATGATGTTTCTGAAAAGACAGCTCAATGCTAACTTTTTTAGTTGTACCTTTTAAAATGATTAATAACATTTATTTTGGATTACTGATGTTTGGGACTCATATAATCATATTCCTTTATAAATATAAGAGTACATTTGGGCTTATGCTAGGTTGATTAACAATTGAAGTTAAAGAAGCCTGTGCTGAGGTTAGAGAAGTCAGATAATACAGCCAGAGACTGGCAGAAATGTTTTAATAAAAAGGAAGCTTATATTCAAAATCTTGTTGGTGAGAAATGACCTGCTCATAACTTTAGGGAAGGCTAAGAAACATCACCTTTCTGTAAATTACCAAAGGACACTTAGCAGACATGAAAGAAGAACTTATTGTTCAGGAAAAGGAGGTCTTTTTTGGCACAGATAGGTCAGACAAAAGAGTAGATTATCAACTCAGAAGTCTAATACAATTCAAAGTGCTTTGAATCTTCTTACTTTGGGTAAGAAATTATAAATGAATCTGTTCAAACAATCCCTCAATAACTTACAGTAACATCCAACAGCAGAAGAGTCATTGATTTTTCTAGTTGTGTTACTGAGAAAGCAAAGGCTAAGGAAGAATTGGCATCTGTAGACATCTTCTTCTTCATCACACAGATCCACAACCTCCTTTTCCACAGAGTAATTTGGGCAAAATTGAGAAATATTTATTTTTGAAATGATTTTTCCCTAAATGCATTCTCTTATCATTTTGAAATGAACTTTGTTTTGCATTGATATTAAAACACTTGCTTCAGATGTAAAAAAAAAAAGTCATTCTGGAACCATAAACTCACTTCGTAATTAATACACTAAACAAAATATAAACTAAGAAGATTATCATTGTGAGACATCATCAACCTGGCAGAAAAAAGTATGGCTTGGATGGCATAAATCATTCCTACTCAGCAACCAGTGTGGTTCACCTGAGCAATGTGAAAGCTGCCTCAGAAACGATCTGACCATATGTGCTCTCTGCGAAGCACTAACTGTGCTCAACCATCTGTTTTGTTGAGATAGAACTGCCTTGTGAGGGCAGAATGAGGAGTGTCCGCATGCAGTTCATTAGGATAAGAGTTTGGACAGAAATGCAGTCTATAAGCACAATGACAAGCACCGGCCACTGTCTCCACCCAGAAGCTCCCGGGAATGTCGCGTTCTTCAGCTGCCCCGGAAAGGGAAAAGAAATCACGACACACCATTCACTTCACAAAACTCCGGATGAGGCTATCCCTCTCCACCATCTTTATGCCCTGAAGACCAACCAAGTGGAGACATTTGTTTAGTCTGGGTCTGCGTGTACTAGAACATATTAAGCAACACAGTAACACCTTCAGATTTCAATTGTGTAAGAGGCAGGTAACTCAAATTTTTTACCTTCATAGGGAAAGGATGGGAAGACTTAGTGAGGAATTGAGAAGCTCCTGAGACTTCAATGTGAAGCCACCATCAGGAAAGCGGGGTCCATTTCTCCCACACTTCCTGAGCAGTACAAATGGAACTTGTGTCATCAAGAACTGTAACTTTTCAAAAGCTGTTATCCTGTTCCATTCTACTTCTGAGATAACATCCAGGGAAACACGTAGAAAAACTGTTAAAATCTGCTGAAGGAAACTAGTTAGTCCCCACATGGCTTGATGCCTTTATAAGTCAAACCCTCTGTATTTCCTTTGTTTAACATTACACCAGTCGAATGCTCTCTAAAATGCTAATGAAATACGATTTTCTGCTTTGAGATTTTTCTCTCTAAGGATACCTTCAGTTGCCGGCCACAAGTCTGTGTCTTGCATTTCATTCATACATAATGACAAGTCAATCATTGTATAAGAAGCTAACAACAATGGCACTGCCTTAGGATTTTATGTCATCCACCAATATTATCAAATTGCTCTAGACTTGGGAGACTCTAGCTAACTTTCTTTTTCTCCTTCAGGGCTGGATAGCAAGAGACTTGCCTTATCATCTGTGTGCTCAGTGTGATACTTCCCTACAAAAGTCAAAGTTAGATGTGCATTGCTTCTTCAGCATGTATTCTAATTATCTTGGGAAATATTCAATGAATCTAATTGATGCTCAGTTTTCTCAATCACGTTAAATTACTTTTCTGTCTCAGAACTTATTTTAATCACATTGTACATAATTTTCAATGCCAGAATCCTTCACAAAACTCACACTCATACATGAAAACTCAGTTCACACATATAAAAATCCAGAAAGAACAGAGAAGTAAACTATAATTGTCATTTTGCACTAATAGAATCATATATCAGACAACTACAGATATTCTTAAAAAACAGGACTTTCCCCTTTTGCACCCCACCCCGCTCCGCCGGTTGGGACGCGCGCAGCGCGGTCCAGCCGGGCCTCAACCCCGCGCCCTAGCTGGGGGTAACATACAATGCCCACCAGGATGGAGTTAAGGGCATTGCAGGAGCAGCAAAACTGCAAAAGAAAATCAACAAACCACAATCCAGAACTTCAGAGACTCTATATCAACCACCTAGAACTAGGCCAGCTTAGTCTCTCCCCATCTTGAAGCTCAGGGAAATTTGCGGAAGAGGGGGCGGTAAGAGTGTAAGAGCATAAGGATGGGAGGAGCAATGATATGTAAGATACTCTATACTAGTTAGGGCTGAAGCAATCATAATTGGACTTTGCATGCCCTGGGCATTGTCCAACACACTGTTGACCTCACAAAGTCTAGTATCTGCTAAAGGCACCAAGATCCTTGGAGCAAAGTATTGGCAGCCACAGCAGTGTTCCTATACCTAAGGGGAACACGGGAAAGGGTTCGGGAAAGGCCACTGGGTCCTTGTACGTCATAGGAGAGGAGGGCCCAGAGGAAAATCAGACATGCACAAGAAAGGACTCTCTGGGAATTGGGGTGGGAGGCACTGGGGGATGGGGAGGGAGAGGGATGGGGAGGGGGAGCAGGGGGTACGGGGGGAAGGAGGAGGGAGGGAGGGAACTGGTGTACCTAATAAGTTTGTATGAGCTGAAATAAAAAGAAAAAAAAGGAAAAAAAAATCAAGTTGGAACCGACTGGGAAATGTCCTCCCTGTTGGCAACTTTTCATAGTGTTGAAAGATACTGTGCAGGCTGTTGAGGAAGAAAAGACATCCATGGTCTTAACCAACACTGGACCCTGCATGTAAAACATCAATCTGACCGGCAAAATGTGCCAACTGATACAGTAGTAGCATGACTATTACAGGGGTAACCACCCACTTTCTGGTTGGATTTGAAGCCTGCTCCACAGGTAGTAAATTATGCCTGATGCTTGGAAACCTGTTCAAAAGCTCATCACTGGAGTAGTCATAAGCCTAGGAGAGAACCTACTACTGTAGTTTTGCTAAGTTGGCATGTTGTCAAACTGCTTACTAAATATTTATGTTTATACCCATATATTTGTGCTACACTCAACCTTGGTCAGAGAAGGTTTTTCTGCAGTAGGCAACAGTTGATGCAAAGACTCATAGTTGAGAAAAGTGAGCTTTGAGTACTCAACCCTAAGTGGGACCTCTGTATTAATGCCCCCTGTATTAATGCTCAGAGAACATTGAGGACTAAGAGGCAGAAAGAATGTTCCAGAATTGGAGGATAAGGAAGAGTCTCGTGAAATGCTTTCTTCTAGACATTACATGATTGTTGCGCTCATGAACTCATGACAGTTGTGATATTACCTGCATGGTCAGCCAACATTCAAACATAAACAGGGGAAAATTCACAAGCCCTATTCTGAGCTGAGGAGCTATTGGTAGTTTATGGCTTCTAGGGAAGGTCCTTTTCTTCTTCAGAGAGCATGACTGCTGAGAGGTTGTCCATGGTCTAGTGGATGGCCTAATACCATGAAAGCAGCACTAACTGGATTCATTTTTTTTTAAAAGAGAGAGAACTTGAAGGTGGATGGGGAATGTGTAGGAGTTTAGGGGAAGGAAATTGTGGTGGATACAATTGTACACAGTGTTTACCTGTATAAAATTGTCAATGAACAAATAAAATATATTATCTTCTTAAAAAAAAAAACAGGACTTTTACTGTTGTGTATTAATATTTTCTACACATCAAAGCCAAATATTTCCATACCCTCCAGAATCACAAGTTTGCTTTTTTTTTTTTTTGAAGGACTAGCAAACATTATAGGGTAAATGGTAAAGATTTCAAGAATGTGTCTTACCTCCTCCTTGGTAAATTTATAGATCTCCTTTAGCTTCCTAATAAATACGTGTGAAGATGTGTGTGCACATGTGCATATGTGTATGCATATATGTGTGTCTGTTTGTACATGAATGGGTGAGTAACCACATATGTGTATGTGTGGCATGTATAAATATGGGTATATGTGTTTGTGTATATGCAAATATACCTGTGTGTATGGGTGGATGTGTGCAAGTGTAAAAATATGTATGTGTTGGTAGATACATGTTTGGATGTGTGTCTGAATGTGTGGGTGTAGATAAACATGAACATGTGCATGGATGGGTGGGTATGCATGTGGATGAATATATACGTGTTCTGATGTGCATGGGGGTATGCATACATGTGCGTGGGGAGGTATGTGAGGAACATGAGTATAGGTGGGAAGAGTAGTTGGGCTTAGGTAAGGATGATGAATGTACCAAGTTCATATGTACACGTGGGGGGTAGGGGTAGTTGGGCTTAGGTAAGTAAGGACGTTTGCATATTCAAGGGTAGCCACACAAGGACAGGTGGGGATAGAGATGTGTTTGAGTGGACATTATTGGGTGTGGACTTACAGGTGAGGGTGAGTGGATGTACATGGTACATAGTGAGTTAGCATGCAGATGTTTGTAGATATAGGTTCATGGTAGGTATATGTGTGTGCATGTGTGGATATCCATGCATGAGTGGGCACCGTGAGAGTCTTCCTCTTTTCACCTACAAATCAGCTTCACCAGTGTCTTCATCTTTAAGAGGAGAGATGGATATTTTGACCCCTACTAAATAAATGTTGATACTGAAAATTAATTGGCAAGAAAACCTACAGTTCTAAAGATGTTTAGAAGTAAAGTTCTGTGAAGAGCCCTGACGAGCTCAGTGCAACAGGTTTGCATAGAATTTTAAATGGATACTAGTGAGTACCATAGATATCAGTCAGTCTACAAATATCAGAAGGATTCCATCTAGTAAGAGAGTATAGAGAAGTGTAATGACTCTTTAAAAAAACTAAAATCTTCTGGAATTAATGGGATTTACAGTTGGCAGCCTTCATTATGGAATTACCTAATTTAAAGCTCCTTATAATTTAATTAAAATTAGTTATTTTAAAGCATGCCATGAGTAAGGAAAAATTCAGTAGTCTCTCATGGTGTTTCCAAATGACTAAGCAAATGCCTCAGGAGTGAATATTTTTAAAAAAGTGGTCCAATCCTGGTCTTTTTATTTCTTTTTTGCCTAATCATATAAGCTCCATCGTTACCACCTTTCTTTTCCCCATTGCCCCCTATTGCACTCTCCCTTTCCACCCTCCCTCCCTCTTACCCCTTTTTTTCCCTCCTCTTCTCTTGGTGCTTCCTGCTGTCTCCCTCCCATCCTCCAGGGCATCCATTTATGTAGGCACTGAACCTACCTCTGAGTCATCTACTCTAGTGAGGTGTAAGGACTCAGTGGCATAGCCCAGGGCCCCTTCTTGGGCTGCCCGCTAGCATGGGAACTCTATGATAACTGTTTAATCTCTTGTCTCTAAGGATCCTACTGCCTGAAGCCTTCTCCCTTGCAATCCATGCTAGACTTTGGGAGTTGCTGACAAGTCAGCCATTGTGCAGGTCAGGCGAGGTCCAGCCACATTGTGGCTATATCCTGGCTGCTGCAGCCCTGACTGGTGTGAAGAATCTAGCATATTGTAGGTTCTCCTCATCTTTAGGTTCTTACAATGTTGCCACCCCTTCTTCTGCAAGGTTCTCTGAGCTGTAGGATGGGGAGAGATTTGGCTGGTCTGGTTCCAGGTGAATAATGTAGGGTCTTTGGTGTTCTGAATTATGGTTTGTTTTTGTTTTTAGTTTTGCTTTTCCTGCACTGCCCTTGGCTGCATACCAATTGGTATCGAAGGTCACCTCCTAACCCAAAATAAAAGACTGTGTAAGCAAAGATCTTAATATAAGAGGAGACTCAAAGGTAGATGGAAGAATAGGAGTAGGACACAGCAGTGAGAGGGGTCAGTCTCCTGTTTGGCGGTTGGTGACCATCTAATTGCCAGCCCCTATATCCTCCCTGACTAGGGAGATCAAACCTGTTCAGTCCCAAGTGACCAGGAGGGAAGTGAGAGTGAGCTGCATCAGATGTCTGGCTACTTCATGTAGTACATGACCGTGGCCTAATTTCTCTACTGAAGTGTGTTCTTTTGTCTCCTTTCTTTTGAGATCTTCTTTCCCCTTCTCTCCTATTTATAATTCTTTGCGATTATAGTGGGTATTACAGAGACTTACCTTTGAGTGTGTCATTAAGTGGGTTTGTAATTAGGATCTACTTATTAGAGCCAATCCCAGTTTTTTACTCTCCTTCTTTCATATGATCATTCATTCATAATACCACCCCCCCACGATTCCATTTTACCGTAGGTTCTTACCAGAAACTATGCTCTTGGACCTTTGAAATCATTAGCTAAAATCAACATCTTTTCTTTATAAAGAATTCTAAGGTATCTTGTCAAAATGCACAAATTACATTAAGATATTAGAAGCATGCTTTAGAATTTATAATGTCTTAGAACAAAATATATGAATAAGTGTATTTATATAATGCAACACTTAACACAATCATGTTAATTCTCTAGGTTTTCTATTATATTTACTGCCTCGGGACAGTGTAATGATCCTTCATTCCTTACAAAGAACTTCTCTCATGTTACTGGATATACTCACGAAGGAAACAAAGTAGTTTATAAACAAAAGATTTAGGTTAGTTTGCATCATGTTTCATGCATGCACAGCTGTGTACACTGCATGGCTTCTGCTCTACATGTTCATGTCTGAGTGAACATTTCACAGGTGGTCAATCTGAAAAGAGTCCATTTCTCAAATACTGATCTGATCTACAACAGATAGCATATTTCTTTTTGCTTTAAATATTATAATCAACTTTACTTTTTATAATATATGGAATTTATATTTGCCCACATAAAATGAGCTTTTGCAAAGTGTTTGTCACAAAATATTTCTATTTTTACCAGGGACAGAGAGAAAGGTACACAGGTCAGAGACGAGGAAAATATCATAAGCTAAGGCAGGAGACAAACACATAAATGTAGTAATTCTCACTACTCTTAACATTTTTATTCTGTGTTGTCAAATAAACTATTTCTATCAAACTGAACCATTGCTTTGTAGGAAAATATAGAATTTAATTTTTGTATTTATTTTTATTACCTTGGAGTTTTCTACACAAATAGTGAATTTAGCTCATTTTATCCATTACTATTCCATCTCATCCCTCCTTTATTTCCTACTGCAAATCTCATCCAGTCTCCCACTTTCCTGCCCTCTTGCATGTGCAGCCACTGTTTCTCTGGGCCGCCCACATTAATCTATATCTGATATTTGCTAGAACTTGGTAGACACATAGACATGTGTGTCATTGAGGACATTACTCCCCTACCTGAAATGACCCAGAAGTGTGCCAAGGAGCGCGGTGCCTGTGAAGAGCTTGCCCCAGGAAGAGACCCAGCTGTGGTGAGGTCGTGCCTGCCGCAGCACTGTCCTGACCAGAAGATGCGTCTGGTGCAAACCTCTCCACCTCGCACTCTGACACTTTTACTTCCACCTTTTACCCAGTGTTCGTGAACTTTGGGATAATTTAGATATAATGTGTGGGATGAAGCAGGCCACAGGAACTTCTTTTCTGTACCTTGGTCAGTTGTGTTTTTCTGTATTAAAACTTGTAGAATAACTGTTGTGAATTCCTCATATCTATGGGATAATATGTGCATGCATAGGAGGCAGTTTGTGATCATGTCATTACAGTTAAGATCTAGCAGTAGTAGATTTAGTAGTTGTTTCCTACTAAAGGGCAACCCAGGTCCTCCGGCCTCATTTACAAGACCAGGTATGAGTTCCCATCTGAAAAGTGAGCCTTGGATGAAATCAAAAGGAGCTGCTTACTCTTATAATGTTCCTACATAGTTGCATCAATGGTTCTTCTTGCCAGGGTGACCATTATTGTAACTGCAGCTTTCCTAGACAGCTAGGAGGATTAATTGATTTTTTCCTCCATCAGCTTGCATAAGTTCCTTTCAGTCCTATGAAAATGGGCCAACAAGAAGGAAGATTCCACTCTATATCAACCACATAGAACTAGGCCAGCCTAATCTCCCCCAATCCTGAAGCTCAGGGACATTTGCGGAAGAGAGGGCGGTAAGATTGTAAGAGCAAAAGGATGGGAGGAGCAATGATTTGCAAGAGTCTCCACACTAGTTAGGGCCGAAGCAATCATAATGGGACTTTGCATGCCCTGCACAATGTCCACACACTGTTGACCTCACAAAGTCTAGCATATGCTATAGGCACCAAGATCCTTGGAGGCAAGGGATTGACAGCCACAGTAGTGTTCTATGCTTAAGGAGAACACGAGAAAGGGTTCAGGGAAATGCCACTGGGTCCTTGTACGTCATCGGAGAAGAGGACCCAGAGGAGAGTTAGGCATGCACAATAAAGGACTCTCTGGGAATTGGGGGGAGGCACTCGGGGATCGGGAGGGAGGGGTGAAGGGAGGGGGAGCAGGGAGGTCAGGGGGAGGAGGAGGGAGGGAGGGAACCGGTGTACATAAATTAAAAAAAAAAAAAAGAAGGAAGATTCCAGATCTTTAGTTTTTTTTCCATGTCTTCCAACTAACGTGTATGGTGTATACAGCAGTGGAGTGTACTAGAAAGTTCCAGGGGCAAACAAGAGAAATGGCAAAAGTCTACTGTTTTTTTTTTGGGGGGGGGGAGAAGGAGGGGAGCTTTGAGACCTCTCTGACCATTAGGAAGTATCACAAAGTTGGTATTTGGAATTTTGTTTATTGCATCTGATTTCTGCTGGGAAAATAGATCTCAGGATACTTTCTGTTGTCCCCTATCTTTCTCCATTTGTTTTCCTCATTATAGAGTATGTCTGTTCATATTCTTCTTTTTTAAAAAAGATACACTTTTTGGGCTGGGAATGCAAGCAAATGACTTGAATTCTGATTTCTAGATCCCACATAAAAATGGAGGGTGGATATGGTGAGAATGTACAAGTCTGCCCTGGAAGGGGAAGCCTTGGAAACGCCAGAACAAAGCAAAAAGGAGGTAGAGCAATCCAGGATGATTCTCGAAACTACCCTTGGGCCTGACAGGCACACACACTTAAGTGTCCACACGCACACACACAAAACACACGAGTACACGTGTGCACACACACAATTTTTGATAAATGCACAGGTTGTTGTTTGCATCTCACTTCCTTAGTGGTACGTGCTGCTCCCATCATCCATGAACTATACCCCCCATCTCACCCCCAACTCCCTTTCCCTCATTGTTCCCCTTTCCACCTTGTTTCCACCTGTTGTCTTTTACACCCTGTCCTTAGAGGTCTTCCTCCCACCTTCTGTGCCATCCACACCCCTACCTCTGTGTGACTTTCTGCTTATGGAAGCAGAGAACTACTGAACAAAATAAGTGCAATGCTAACAGGTTAAGGCTTGATTGCTGTACACTGAGGATAACCCCTAATAGTCAGATATTTCAGTCAAACCATCTAGTCCTTGCTACATCCTACACAGAATGGGAAACTTTAACATACTGACTGGGATTAAGTTGAATTAGCACATTAAATTAGTGAAAACAGAATATTCAGTGCATTGATTAGAATAATGCACATATTATCTATAAATCGTTAGAACTTGTCATGTTTTTCTTTTTTTTTAATTTTTTTATTATTATTTATTCAATTATGCATGTATGGTGTGCGTGTGTGTGCATGTATGTGTGTGTGTGTGTAGAACCACGGACGAATTCGGGAACCACCATGGACACCTCCACCTCCTCCTTGTTTACTCTGCCCCGGGATTCACAGGCTCCGCCCTACCAGGACCAGAAGCACAGGCCGCCCCTGCTTCTGCCGGACGTCTATATGTGGGGTCTAGGATCCGAACTCAGGACCTTCTGCCTGCAAGGCAGAGGCTTAACCCCTGAGCCACCTCTCCAGCTCCAGAACTTGTCATGTTTTTCTATACTTTTTTTTATTTAGTTATACCAGCTCAATGGGTGGATACCCTCACTCCTTTCTCCCTCTCTTACCACATTCTCTCCCCCATCCAAATCTTTCTTCTCTCATCTCTCTCCCTTTCATCTTCTCTTCCCTTTCTTGGGGAACATCAGCTTATGTGGGCCCTGGAATTCCTTCGGAGGTGTATACATTAGTGAGAGTTCAGGACTCTGTGGCATAACTTGGGGCCCTTTCTTGGGCTGCCCATTACCATGGAAACTCTGTGTATCTGTTTAACCCCTTGCCTTTAAGGATACAACTGCCTGAGCCATCTCCCCTGAGATCCACACTTGTCTATGGGTGATTGTTGACATGACAGTCATTGTTCAGGTCAGGGGCGGTCAAATCACATACAGCAAGATCCTGGCTGCCACAGCCTGGACTTGAGTAGAGAATCTTGTCCATTGGTGGTCCTCCTCATCTTTAGACTCTTTCAGTCTTGCTGCCCCCTCTTCTGCAAGGTTCCCTGAGCTTTAGGCTGGGGAGAGATTTGGCTGGTCTTGTTCAGGGTGAACAATTGTAGGGTTCTGAACTACAGTTGATTGTTGTTTTCAGTTTTGTTGTTCCTGTACTGCTCTTGGCTGCATGCTGATTGTGTGTCAAAGTCATCTCCTAACCAAGGATAAAGACTGTTTAAAAGAAGGTCTTAACATAAGAAAAGGCTTAAAGGTAAAGGGTAGAATAGGAGTAGGACACAGCAGTGAGTGGGGCCAGTCTTCCGGTTGCCAGTTGGCTACCATCTAACTGCCAGCCCCTGTCCCTCCATGACTTGGGAAGATCAAACGCGGCCAGTCCCAAGTGAGCAGGAAGGGAAGTGAGAGTGAGCTGTGTCAGATGCCTCGCTGCTTACAGGCCGTTCATGACTATGGCCTGACTTCTCCCTTAAACTGTGCTCTTCTCTCTCCTTTCCGGTGAGGGCTTCTTTCCCCTTCCCTCCTAGTAAGCTTTGTTACATACTACTACTTATTGTCATTAAAAACAGATAAATTTGATCAGACATGTAGCCACGGCACTATCTGGTTTACAAGAGTATGTTCACACACTAAGCACATTAATAAAATATTAGAATGATTTGGTATGACAATCTTATGAAACTTTTCATTATGGAATAAAACTAGACTAAGCAGACAATAAAAGTCTTATTGAATGTATTAGCGGGATATCAAAGTAAATAACATCATGATACCTAATTCTGGGCTGTTTGCAGATATCTCTTAACATAATGTTGAAGTGACTAAGTGAATTAAAAACTGAAATTTACAATTTAAGAAGATGGACTTCCAGGGTTGCTGATTTCAGTCTGAATCATGAAGAGAGAAGTATTTCCATTGTTTTCACTGTGCAGATTTTCCCAGTTTTACTCTCCTGGGAAGCGTGCCAGAGAGCTATCTCAAAGCACCTAGAAAAGAAGACAGACATGCTTATCCACATTGGTTTTCAAGACTCCATGCTCACTAACTAGTGTCCATGATGGATCCTCAGCAAATTTCCTTAGGTCCATGCATTGGCATGGGCTTAACAGTTCAGAGAATAACAAAATTTGCCAGTGACTTCAAATGCTGGACTAAAATTTCATCAGCAGACTTCCTGTAATGGACTCTAAATGGGTTGATTCTACCAATATGGAACATTTAAAGAGAAAATGCTCAAACAACAGTCCATCCAAAGTCCTCTTCTGCCATCTCGTGGAAAATTTGGAGAATGCATGCTTAGCTCCCATACGGGGACAGTTCATCACTGGTTGGGCAATGGTACGATTTCAAGTTATAACAGATACAGTCAGAGGTGCCACAACTAAGCTCTTTGCAGAACATGTTAGTTGACTGTTTTCAGGAAAACAAGATCTAATGTTCTGTTGGAAAATTTTTAATTTGTGCTGTTGAAAGCTTTCATATCATTTCAATCCTCATGAAAACAATAGTCTTGCTATAGAATGAAAAATTTAAAAATATTATTCCTGCATCAATTTATCAATTGATAAAATAATTTCATATTATTAAATATAAAAATATACGAACACAAATATTGACAGATGATCATTGTAATCTTTTATAATTATGAAAACCCTAGAGCTTAATCATATCTCTATTAAAAACAATCTTATTTCCCATATGTAAGTAAAATCACAAGCTATAATTGACATAATATGGTAAAATATCTAGGCTATTGGGAGTGATTTAGACTTTTTATTACTATATATTACTTTTCCATAGCTTTGACCAAATATCTATGAGTACAGCACAGGAGGAAAAACAGACCTTAGCTGAGATTTCAGAGGAATCAGTACATTATAACAGCAATATGTAGGAGCAACAAAGCAGTTCACATCGTGGCAGTCAGAAAACAGAGGGAAGAAGTGCTAGACCTTGGAAGAAACAATCCCTAGAACTTTCTTCCTATAGTTAGATCCTACCTCCCAAATGTTTCACAGTCTCCCAAATCAGTCCATCAGCTGCGGATCAAGTCGTCAATACTTGCTCCTGTAAGGTACATTGTATTTCATGCCCAGACTGCAAAATTCCAGCTTTGTATCTACAAGTTCGTGGACAGATCATAATAGAAAAGTCACAGATGTCATCTCCAAAAATCCTAAAAGGCTTACTATTTTCAGCCTGGTTGGAAGTACAAAAAGCCTCATGCAGGACCTACAATATAACCTTTGAAGATGACATACCCTAGGTTCTTAAAATCTCCAGTAAGCCCCATCCCTGCGTCTAGCACCATCCAGTGAACTTAAGAAAACACTTGGTCATACAAATTCTAAATATATGTGCTTGCATTTCCTGATTTCAAGTTTCACTATTTTGCTAAAATAGCTTTCTGTTACACTACGAATACACACAGACACACACACACACACACACACATATGTATGTATGTATTCATGGTTTGAAATGTGTCTCCCACAGACTTATGTGTTTGGATAGGTCATGACACACTTAGGAGGTGGAGCCTTGCTGGAAGAAGGCAGTCACAGAGGGGGGCAGGCCTTGAGGTGGATTAGTCCCACCCTACTTCTGAGAGAAGTCTGCTCCTGCAGTAGGTTGTCTAACAGCTCTCAGTCTCCTGAGTGGGTATGAGGTAAGCCTGTTCCTAGCTTCTGCTGCAAGCCATGTTACTTCTGCCATGAAAGACCATACGCCCCTCTGGAACCATAAGATGAATCAATCTCCTTTTTCTCTTAAGTTGCTAGACTTTTGGGGCATTTTTTTCACAGCAACATAAGAGTATCTAGCACAGATATTGTATTTTAGAGTTAAGAAACTATGCAAGCTGTAGCTTACTTATCATTCATTTGACAAGAAATACAATTCTAGTAAGAACTCAAGATGTGTACTTTAAGAGACAGACTCATACACAATGGGGAACTTGTGCACCCACACCCTCTGTCCTCACACCTGCACACACACCTTCTGCACTCACACCTTCTATACTCACATTTCTGCAAACATACCTTCTCCAACCACATCTTCTGTGGCCATACCTTCTGCATAAACACTTCTGTACCCATACTTAATGCACACATAGATTCTACTCACATCTTCTGTACTCACACCTGCAATGTCCCCTTATTCATCCACACTTCTGAAATCAAACCCTGTGCACTCACAACTTCTGGACTCACATTTTGTGCTCACACCTGCTTTGCTTGCACTTTGTGTTCACACTTTCTGCACTCTCAGCTTATACACACACACTTCAAAGTCACACCTTCTGTGCCCACACCTTCCGCACACACACCTTCTGCACCCACATCTTCTGTAGTCATACCTTCTGTAGTCACACCTCCTGCACCTACATCTTCTGCACCCACACCTTTTGTACTTGCACCTTGTGTGCCTTCTGGACTCACTAACATCATTTATATTATCAAATGCTGATCCACACTTTAAAAATTGTATGATGCTGAAACAGAGATAGATGCTGTTAGTAACAAATGATGAATGCAGACTTTATATGTAGAATGAACGAATGAAATTCTTTAATATTAAAATTTGTCTTTCTCTGCAATATAATTCTTTATAAATATTATAAAAGTATTTACCATGTGAGATAATGAGGTTGAATTACGATTATAAAGAAGATTAAATATATTTACATAATTATCCATGCCTAAAAATATGACTTTCACAATCATAATCCTGATGCAGAAATCCAAATATGACAGGCAAAAAAGGAAACTACTAAATGAAATTACCATGATTAAGACAATTGCATTATTCTGGAAAATTATGACATCATCACTTCTACCCAATAAAATGAGAAAGATGTTTTATAAATTAAAATTAAGAGACTAGAGGGGTTTCTGTTTGATTACACCAAAC
Source organism: Typhlomys cinereus (assembly GCA_023101885.1). Lineage (NCBI taxonomy): Eukaryota > Metazoa > Chordata > Mammalia > Rodentia > Platacanthomyidae > Typhlomys > Typhlomys cinereus. Next base: position 692,815 of record JALPQD010000400.1, read on the forward strand.
TGAAAGTTTAACTCTAGGATCCCTTATAAGGGAGACCATATAGCATCTGTCTTTCTGTGTTTGGTATATTTCACTTGGTATAATTTCTTTCTACTGCATTCATTTTTTGATAGATTTCATTAGTTCAGTTTTCCTGACAGCTGAGTAATACTCCATTGTATATGTGCTACAGTTTCATGAACCATTTGTCTACTTCTGGGCATCTAGTTTGGTTCCATTTCTCTGCTACTGTGAAAATAGCTGCTGTGAATATGGTTGTACATGCAACTCTGCTGCAGGGTGTAGTGTTCTTTGGAAATATTCCCAGAAGTGGTGTAGTTGGTCATATAGTATTGCAATTTTTAATTGATCTCCAAAGAGGTTATATGAATTTACATTCCCACCAGCAATGTATGAGGGTCCTTGTAACAGTTACTCTTTACTATTGCTGTGAGAAAGCACCCAAAGTCAAGAAACTTAAGGGAGAAAGGGAGGTTTATTCAGCTTACAGTTCCAGAGGGAAGGTACAGTCTCTCAAAGCAGAGGCGGCATGGCTGGATGGCCAAAGCTGGAGGAGGCTACGTCACCTCAGATATCTTGGAAGCTGAGAGCTTCTGCTATCTCATTATGCAAACAATACTCAGTCCAACTTTAAAAGTCTTCATAGACTATATCAGTCCCAACACAGTCCAAAAGTCCAAACCCTACTGTAAAAATCAAAAGACAAGTTACATACTTCCAACATACAATGGCACAGAATATACATTCCCATTCCAAAAGGAAGGAATGGGGGCATATCCAGGAAAGATCAGTCCATAACAAGCTCGAAAACCAGCAGGACAAACTCCAAATCTTGTAGCTCCAAGTCCAACAGGTGAGCCTCTCCTTGAAATCATCTCATTTCCAAAGGGCTTTGGTTCCACCCCTCCAATGCAGCTGCCCATAGAATAAGTTGCTCTCTTGAGCTCCCAGGGTATACAGCTCTCTTTGGCAGGTGTCCCACGATGTCTCTGGTATCTTTAATATCTTTACTTCTCAATGGCAAAGGAGGCTTTAACTCCACAACACAAACTGCCTTTCTTGGGCCTCTAAACTGCAGGCTTCTTGCCTCATGATGCCTGGATTCTGCCAATTTTTGAAATCTTGGAGGAGGACTCCATGATCTCCTCCCTCTTGCATCACTGATGCCTCTAAAACCAGAACCACGTGGACGACTTTGCCAAGACTGGCCCCCTTGAATCACAGCTGATTCTGCTTCTGTATATTGACCATCTCTTTCACTCCTGGGCAGTTGCTTGGCAAGAGAAACCAACTCTTGCTTTGGAACTCCACCCTTTAGCTCCAGTCTTCTGAAAGGATTTGCATTCTTATGAGTGGGACCCTTCCCTGAGGATCTTGCCCTCAAGCTAGGGCCTCTCCTATTATTCAAATTGAGATCAGGCTTTGATTTACAAATGGAGCTAATCTCTAACAGCCATTTTGTTCTCTGCTTCTTCCTAGTTCAACTCTTTAAGTTTGGCATTGTATTTTTCATCATCAGATCTTACAAGTTTTTGCTTCTTCCTGCCTGATTCTTTGCTCTTTTTCATAACTCTGAAGACAACTAAAAAGTAGCCATATCACATTGTTAAGACTACACTGCTTTGAAATTTCCTCCGCCAAGCACTCCAGTTTAACTTCAGGCAAGCTTTCAGGACGAAGGCAAAACTTCACTAAACTCTTGGCCAACACATGGCTCCATGTGTCACTCTGAAAGACCCCAAGTTTTCAGTCAGGAATGAGGCCCCCGAGAGAGAGACCAAGACCCTTCTCGCTGCAATAGCATGAGGCTTTATTTAACGACGCGACAGGTGGCTCCAGCAACCTCTCATGCAGGAGAGACTGAAGCGGCCCCGAGCAGCTCGGGCAAAGGGTTTTTAAGGGTTTTTGGGGTGAGGGGGTCGCTTAGCTGAGGAATTTTCCATGACCTTTACAGTCATTGGTCGGCAAGAGCTTGGTGGAGTTGGCTCTTAGTGATCGTTCAACTCCACCTGCTTAACCGCAGGCTGTTCATTCTGGGTGACCTTCATTGATGGAATTCCCCTTTGTGCAAACTTGCTTTTCCAGAACTGAAGGGCTTGAGGTCTTAAGGGGTGGGGAAATATCTGCAAAAAGTTCAAGGCTGTACATAGTTTTAAGCAATGGCTAGCAGTGGATATACTTGGATGGCTATAAACAATGGATGCCTGGATGACTATGAGCAAGAGCTATTAGGGCGAGGGTCTCAGGATCTCACAACTCGTCCAGTTGCAAACAGTCTCTGTTCCCCTCTGGACCATCACAAGCTGGGCTTCCACTGCCTGCGTCTCTCACAGCATTGCTCTCTATGGAGCTCTGACGAGAAAGGCCCATTTGGCCCAACCACCAAGACGCAAAGACTTTCCCAGCACAAAGACCCAAAGTTCTCCGTATTTCTCCCAACAAACAGTTCGAAAGGCACACTAGCCACATCACAGCATTGGCCATGTTTCTGGGTACCAACTTCTCTCAGCTTCACAAACAACTTCACATTGTGGTACCAGCTGTTCTTAATCTCATAGCAATACTCCACTACTCGGTACCAATTTCTGTAACAGTTACTCTTAACTATTGCTGTAAGAGAGCACCCAAAGTCAAACAACTTAAGGGAGAAAGGGAGGTTTATTCAGCTTACGGTTCCAGAAGGAAGGGACAGTCTCTCAAAGCAGAGGCGGCATGGCTGGCTGGCCAAAGTTGGAGGAGGCTAAGTCACCGCAGACATCTTGAAAGCTGAGAGCTGCAGACTGCTTGCTGCTAAGGCGGACTCCTCCTGGAGGTAGGGTGGGACTCATCCATCTCAAGGCCCACCCCTTGTGACTGCCTTCCTCCAGCGAGGCTCCACCTCTCAAGGTGCCATGACCTTGCCAAACACATGAGACTGGGAGGGTCACATTTCACACCATGACAGTCCCCTTCTTCCCACATGCACATCAGCATTTGATGTTGTTTGTACACCTACAGACTCAAAGGAAACAAGGGGATAGAAGACTCAAAAGAATGGAAATGAAAGAACATGAGCTAACACTTTTAAAAAGACTTTTATGTAAGAAAAGTGTTAAAGTAGAGGGAAGAAAGGGAAGAGAACACAGTAAGGAATGGAGTTAGCTTCTAGGTAACCAAACACCTGCTTATTATCCCCAAGCCCCCTCACCCCCACTCTTCCAATGATAGGGAACACATGCCCGGGAATTTAAACCCGTCTAAAAAACAGTGGATAGGGAGAAAATTGACACTAGACAGGAACACATGTCTCAGTACTAACCATAAATACCTGATAGTAATCCACGATCTGAACACCTCTCATCACATTTTTAGATAAGATCTCAACATCCAAACAAGATGCAGCATAGTGTAATGGAAAAAAAAAAAAAAACAAAAAAACACAACAACAGTGAAATGGATCCCAACCACCCAGAATGTAGAGTATCAGTGACCCTAAAACCTTCGATCCAAATCAAGCCAACAAACCTCCTCCCAGCCTAAGGCTCAGGGAATTTTGCGGAAGAGAAGTGGTAAGGTTATAAGAGTCTGAAGCTGAGGAGATCCACTGCCGGGCCGTAACGCCCATCACAACAAGGATACCACTTCCAGGATCTCACTGCAGTGAGGCTGCCTCACCAGACCTGCATGGAGTTCATCATGAACAACAGAGGGACTCAGGAGAAATCACCGTGCACCGTGGGGTGTTAGGGCACAGACTAGACAGGTGAAGGATGTGTCCCCCTCTATGGATCTACGCCAGAGAACTGAGGCCCTGCTAGAGCAGACTACTTGAAAGTAACTCAAAGGCCCACACAAACAGGAGAGTGGGAAGGAGAGATGGATTGATAAAGGGAAGGGAGACAGGTAGATGGAGGAGGGAAGAGAAAGTAGGAGAGAGGAAAGACGCCACTGATGTTTGTATAAAAAGAGAATTCTTAATAAAAACAAATAAAACATCTCATGAAAGCATGAGATATACCTAGTGTCATATATGAACACATATGCATTGGTTGATCAATGTGTGTGCTTTTATTGGCGCCTCCAACATTTGTTAAGAAGACTCTTAATTGTAACAACATCTCTACAAGCAAAAGTAGCATCTACCAGCTCCCTGGAAGTCTCTTAGTCTAGCTAAATTGACACATAAATTACCACCAATTCTTGTATAGTCATCAGATACAATGTACTGAGTGAAAAAGACAAAGAAATCAGAACCTAAAGGCAGAATGTTTGACCAAACAATGCTCAGTAATCAGTGACAGTAAGAACGCTGGAGAAAACAAACAACTAACGAGGACACAGGACAACATGGAAGCCACAAACAAATTACCAGGGCTAAGGACAAGATGAAAGCCAACTTTAGATGAATCACCAAGGTTAGGGGCCTGTAACTCACAGAAGTTGCTCTTTCTTACGGACTTTACAGGCACTTCAGTGCCACAATGGAGTAGAGTGCAAGCTTTCTCCGATCGCTCTTGTCAGTGTGCTCTCACACCCATGTCACTATCAGCCCAACTTACATGTCTTCATTACTCCAAGTCGTTTGCTGCAGCAATGTCCTGGCTTTCCACACAGGCATTTCATGGTTTCAGACAAACTGAAATCACAGCAAATCTCAGGATTAATCAAACCAAGTGGTGTGACTGCCCTGAAATCCTGTGTTCTGCCTCTCAGCCTGTTCGTTTGCTAACTTCCTGGTAACCATTTTCTTGGCACATTTCTCAAAGTTTGACTTTTGGGAGGCAGGTGTACACTTAGAAGTACACAGTATGAACCCTTTTTTAGATTGGTTGTTTTCATTAAAGAATACATTTACTGTTCTTCCTTGCTTTTTCTGACCTAGTACTGATATTTTATTAGCAAATAATTTCTTGTTGTCTGAATCTTGCACACTTTATTCATACATCAACCAAAGGGCTTAGTTGTTTCTAAAGTTTTAAAATCACAAGTAAAGTTGCTATAAATATGTGTGTGTGCACGTGTGTGTGTGCATGTGTGTGTATAGGGAGTGTGTTACTAGATTAAATGTGAAAGTGCGTGGTCTGGAGTTGACTTTTTCAATTGGTGTGAAATCTCATCATTTTAATCTATGTTTCCTTAGTGACAAGCAATGTCAATCGTCTTTTTGAGCTTATTTTACACTTGTGTATTTTCTTCAGTGAAGTGTCTATTTTCATATCGATCCATTTGTAAACAAGAGCTTTCCCTTTCCAGTTGTTGAGCTTCACATTTCTTGTTTCTCTTGAACAATGTTCAGATGTATTCTGTTTTGGCATGTTTTCTTCCCATCTCTTTTGAGCAATGTTGCAATGCATGGTATGCTATGTTTTTATATGTTTTCTCCCCGTCTTTGGCTGTCCTTTCATTCCATTGACATGAACTTTTAATTACAGCAAGGTAGAACTTAAAAATTCATTCCTAAATTTTACAGATTTCATTATTTCTTGTAAAATTATGTCTCTGAATACAAAACTATCTCTTAAATATTTATAAACATGTAATGTGCAAATGTATAAATTTCACACATTTTCCAATGTTTACGTTTTTCATAAAATTTTGGGACTTTCTGAGCACTTTTGAATAGCACTAGTAGCATTAAGATTCATTTGATTGGTTTGTAAGTATAGTTTTCTGTATTGTTGGCACTTGGTCTTCCTATATTTGTTACCATCATTTTATTACTCATTTTTTAAAATTTTACAAGCATTGCCATTTTGAATTAATTTGATATCTGATAATATTTTGTTGCATTATATTAATTGTGATTACATACTACATTTTGACACATATTTCTTATAAAAATATTTTATTTCACACAGTGATAGGTTCTTCTCTTCAGAAAACAGCATAGCTGTTCTATTTTACTGCTATTAAATACAAGAAGAATGAAAAGGCCAAAGGTAGAAATCAATAAAGCCAACAGTTTGCTCTTCTATTTCAAAAGTCTAACCTCTGAAAAACCCAGAGCATGAGTAACAGATTTCAAAAAAAAAAAAAAAAGTCTAGACAGAATGCCTTATTTTCTGGCTGAAAGACTTTCAGGAATAAAGGAAGCAAAGTTTTCAGGAAAAGCTTGAATTTGTCCCTGAGACAAATATAGTGATACTCATTCAAACCATGACCTATGGTGACTTTAATCAATTCTATGCAGACACTTAATAGAAAACAGTCATTTGAACTATTGAGATGACTCAGTAGGTATAGTGAATTGCAACTAAATCTGACTGTCTGATTCTCAGAATCCACATAGTGGAAAGAGAGAACTGATAACTGTAGATTGTTCTCTACCCTGAAAAAGTGTACCATAGCAAGACCATATACATACACACATTCATAAAAATGAAACATAAAAAAGAGAAATAAAAACAATAGTTCCTCCTTCTAATTTGTATATGTAATTAATATTTACTTCAGTACTACATCTCAGGTTTTAGCTACCATCAGCTTGTTTTCAAGGTAAAAATGGACTTGCATTTTGCATATGACCCACAACAGTTTTATATATATGAATTTTTCAGATTGGGATGATAAGAAAAGAATTTGAGCACTTATATTAACATTTAGCTTCCAATATAAATGTCATTAAAAATACTTACTTTAGTATTCTTTACTCTGGCCTGATGTAGTTTTCTGCCTCACTTCCATTATAATAGGGTGTAACTTGTTTGAACTCTGAGAGCTTATCTTATCTAAGGGTTTAAAAAAGGAGTATTTATCAGTTGGCTAATTCCATTTTCTCACTATTGTGAATAGAGCTGTAATGAACATAGATGAACAAGTGTCTTTTGTAATAAGATGTAGAGACTTTTGGAAATATTCCTATGAGTGGTATAGATTGGTCATATCGTAGTTCCATATTTAACTTTCTTTTTTTTTTAACATTTTTTATTATTTCCACTCATACAAACTTGGTAGGTACACCGGTTCCCTCCCTCCCTCCTCCTCCCCCTGACCCCCCTGTTCCCCCTCTCCTCACCCCTCCCTCCCATCTCCCAGTGCCCCCCCCCCCCGAATCCCCAGAGAATCCTTTAATATGCATGCCAAACTCTCCTCTGGGTCCTCCTCTCCAATGACGTACAAAGACCCAGTGGCATTTCCCTGAACCCTTTCCTGTGTTCCCCTTAAGCATAGGAACACTACTGTGGCTGCCAATCCCTTGCCTCCAAGGATCTTGGTGCCTTTAGCAAATGCTAGATTTTGTGGGGTCAATAGTGTGTTGGACATTGCGCAGGGCATGCAAAGTCCAATTATGATAGCTTCGGCCCTAACTTGTGTGAAGTATCTTGCATATCATTACTCCTCCCATCCTTGTGCTCTTACAATCTTACCGCCCCCTCTTCTGCAAATGTCCCTGAGCTTCAGGATGGGGAGAGATAAGGCTGACCTAGTTCTAGGTGGTCCATATAGAGTCTCTGAAGTTCTGGATTTTGGTTTGTTGATTTTCTATTGCAGTTTAGCTGCTCCTGCAATGCCCTTCACTCCATCCTGATGGGCATTGTATGTCACCCCCTGGCCAGAGACAAAAAGTTGTTAAACTGGAGTCTTGTTATAAAAGCACATTCAAAGGTAGATGCAATGAAAGTAGGAAACCACACTGAGGGAGGGGTCAATCACCCATTTGCAAAATGGTTACTATCTATCTGCCAGACTATATGCACTCCCCTTCTGATGAGATCATACCCCCTCAGTTGTGAATGATCAGGAACGAAAGTCTGTGAACTTAACAAGGTGTCTCATTACTTACTTGAAGTCCTTGACGGAGGTCTATTTTCTCTGCTGTAACATGGTCCCCTCTCTCCTTGTTACTGGTGTGGCCCTTCTACCCCATCCCTTCTGATCATAACCCTTGCAATTACTTAGGTATTACAGAGATTTATCTTTGAGTGTCTCTAAGTGGGCTAGGTGGGTTTGGTACTAGGAGCCACCTATTAGGGAGTACACATGGTGCTTAATTTTCTGGGTCTGGGATACTTCACTTAATATACTTGTTTCTAATGACATCCATTTCCCGGCAAATTCCAGTAATTCATCATTTTTGATGGCTGAGTAGTACTCCATTGTATAGATGTACCACTTTTTCCTTATCCACTCATCAACTGTTGGACATTTGGGTTGATTCCATGACTTTGCTATTGTAAACAGTGCTGCTATGAACATGGTTATGCTTGTGCTATCGAGGTGAATTTTTGCTATATATGGGGTTATTCCCGGAAGTGGAATAGCAGGATCATATGGCATTTCAATCTTTAACCTCTTTAAGAATCTCCAGACGGCTCACCAGAGTGGTTGTATAAGCCTGCATTCCCACCAGCAATGTACGAGAGTTCTCCTCTCTCCACATCCTCTCCAGCATTTGGTGTTGTTTGTATTGTGGATTTTTGCCATCCTGACCAGGGTGAGATGGTATCTCAGGGAAGTTTTGATTTGCATTTCCCTGATGGCTAAAGAAGTGGAGCATTTTTTAAGATATTTGTTAGACATTTTAATTTCATCCCTGTTAAAGTTTCTTTTAAGTTCCAGGGCCCATTTTTTAATTGGGCCATTGGTTTCCTTGGTGTTTAGTTTTCTAAGTTCTTTGTGCACTCTGGACAGTAGAGCTCTATCACACATGTGGTTAGTGAAGATTTTCTCCCATTCTGTGGGTTGCCTTTGAGCTGGTGTTACAATCTTTTTATCTGAACAGAGCTGGTGTTACAATCTCTTTATCTAAACAGAAGCTCTTTAATTTCACCAGATCCCAACTGTTGAGAGTTGGTAGCAATGACTGTGCCATTGGATGTCTGTTTAGGAAATGTTGGCCTGGCCCGAAGGAGTTCCCTATCCTTTCAACTATGGTTTTTATAGTCTCTGACCTTATATCAAGGTCCTTGATCCATTTGGAATTAAGTCTTGTACATGGTGACAAGTACCGGTCCAGCTTTAATCTTCTGCATGTGGAGATCCAGTTTTGCCAGCACCATTTGTTGAAGATGCTGTTCTTTTTCCATTGGATTCTTTGGGCCCCTTTGTCAAAGACCAAATGGCTGTAATTTTGTGGGCTTATATCTGGGTCTTCAACCCTTATCCATTGATCTGTGTGCCTATTTTGGAGCCAGTACCAGGCTGTTTGTATAACTATGGATTTGTAGTATAGATTAAGGTTTGGTATGGTAATACCTCCAGCAGTGTTTTTGTTACTCAGGATTGTCTTTGCTATCCTGGGTCTTTTGTGCCTCCATATGAATTTTGAGATTGTTGGTCAACTTCTTTGAAGAATTGCTTTGGGATTTTAATTGGTATAGCATTGAATTTGTATATTGCCTTTGGTAGGATGGTCATTTTTACAATGTTGATTCTGCCAATCCAGGAACATGGGAGGTCTTTCCACCTTCAGGTGTCTTCCGCTATTTCTTTCTTTAGGGTTTTAAAGTTTTCATTGTAAAGATCTTTTACCTCCTTTGTTAGGTTTATACCAAGGTATTTCATTTTTTTAGGGGCTATAGTAAATGGGATTGTTTCTCTCAAGGCTTTTTCACTTCTTTCATTCTGGGCATATAGGAAGGCCTCTGATTTTTGCACATTTGTTTTGTATCCTGCCACCCTGCTGAACTTCTCAATTAGTTGCAGGAGCTTCCTGGTGGAATTTTTGGGATCACTCAGGTATAAGATCATGTCACCTGCAAATAGGGATAGCTTGACTTCTTCCTTGCCAATTTGAATCCCTTTTATGTCCCTTTCTTGTCTTATGGCTTCAGCTAACACTTCAAGTACAATATTGAATAGAAGTGGTGAGAGTGGACAGCCTTGTCTAGTTCCTGATCGAAGTGGGAATGCTTCCAATTGTTCCCCATTGAGCATAATCCTTGCTGTGGGCTTGTTGTATATAGCTTTTATTATATTGATAAAGGTTCCTTCCATTCCTACTGTCTCTAGCGTTTTGATTGTAAAAGGCTGTTGGATCTTGTCAAAAGCTTTTTCTGCATCTATCAAGAGTATCATGTGGTCTTAGACTTTGGACTGGTTTATATGATGAATTACATTTATTGATTTGTATATGTTGAACCAACTTTATGTGCTGGGGATGAAGACTACTTGGTCCCTGTGAATGATCTTTTTGATATGTTTTTGAATCCGATTTGCTAAGACTTTGTTGAGAATCTTTGCGTCTGTATTCATCAGACAGATCGGCCTATAGTTTTCTTTTTTAAGTGAATCTTTATTAAGTTTTGGGATTAAAACGACATTAGCTTCATAGAAGGAATTTGTTAGTGTTCCTTCCTTTGCTATTTGATGGAATAGTTTAAGGAGTATTGGTGTTATTAACTCCTCAAATGTCTGATAGAACTCTGTGCTGAATCCATCTGGTCCAGGACATTTTTTGGTGGAAAGATTCGAGATTATTTCTTCAATTTCCTTATATGTTATAGGACTATTTAAATAATTCACAACTTCTTGATTCAATTTAGGTAAGTTGTGTTTACTTAGAAATTCATCCATTCTTTTGTGTTGTCAAACTTCTCAGAGTATAAGTTTTTGAAATATAATGTTATAATTCTCTGGATTTCTTGGGTATCAATAGTGATAATTCCATGTTCATTTCTAATTTTGTTAATATGGGTTTTCTCTCTCTTGCTTTTGGTGTATCAATCTTATTGATCTTTTCGAAAAACCAGCTTTTTGACTGGTTGATTTTTTCTATCGTTTTCTTAATCTTGATTTCAGATATTTCTCCCCTTATTTTGCTAATCTCCTCTCTTCTACTACTTTTGGGGTCAGATTGCTCTAGTTTTTCTAAAGCTTTAAGCTGCATTGTTAAGTCATTTATTTCTGATGTTTCTTTTTTTTTTTTTGATGTAGGCATTAAGAGCTATGAACTTACCTCTTAGGACAGCTTTCATTGTGTCCCAGAGATTTTGGTAAGTTGTATTTTCATTATCATTTGCTTTCACGAAATCTTGAATTTCCTTTTTAATTTCTTCCTGAATCCAGTTCTCCTTCAGCATCATAGTGTTAAGTTTCCAGGAGTTAGTGTATTTTCTGTCTTTTGTTGTGTTGTAGATATCCAGCCTTAGGCCTCTGTGGTCTGATAGGGAACAGGTTAGACCTTCAACTTTTTTGTATATGTGTAGATTCATTTTGTGGCCCAATATGTGATCTATTTTGGAGAAAGTTCCATGTGCTGCTGAGAAAAATGTGTATTCTTTGGTGGGTGGGTGAAAAGTTCGATAGAGATCTGTAAGGTCCATTTCTTTAAGGGTTTCATTAAGTTCCAAAGTCTCTGTTAAGCTTTTGACCTGTTGATCTATCCCATGTTGAGAGGGCGGTGTTGAAGTCCCCAAGAATTATCATTTGGGGTTGATTTCTTGCTTTAGACGCTGTAGGGTTTTCTTAATGAAGTGGAGGGGCCCGTATTGTGTGCATATATGTTCAGTATTGTGAAGTCTTCCTGGTGAATTGTACCTGTGACTAAAATATAGTATCCATCTGTGTCTCTTATAATTTTCTTTGGTTTGAAGTCCTCTTTGTCTGAAAGCATAATTGATACCCCTGCCTGTTTCCTGGTACCATTAGCTTGCAAGATTTTGGACCAGCATTTTATTCTTAGGATGTGCCTATCTTTTGTGGTGAGATGAGTTTCCTGAAGGCAGCAGATTGTTGGATTGTGGTTTTTAATCCAAGTTTGTAATCTGTGTCTCTTGATCGGTGAGTTAATACCATTGACATTTAATGTTATAATGGAGAAATTATTTTTAATTCTGCACATTTTTCATGTTTAGTGGATTTTGTAAACATATTGTTTGATATTTATGTTTTGGTGGTATTATACTTCCCTTCTGTCCTCCTCGATATGCTTGTTCTTTTCTTCAAGTTTGCGTATCATTTCTAGCATTTTTTTTGAAGGCCTGGTCTGGTAGACATGTATCCCTTCAAGTTGTCTTTGTGCTGGAAAACTTTTCTTTCTCCCTCAATCATGACAGATAGTTTTGCCAGGTATATCAGTCTGGGTTGGCATTTTTGCTCATTTAATACTTGAAGTATGTCTCTCCAAGCTCTTTTTGCTTTTACTGTTTCCATTGAGTAATCATTTGTTATTCTAATAGGTTTGCCTTTAAAAGTGACTTGCTTTTTTTCTCTTGAACCCCTCAGCACCTTTTCTTTGTCTGAATGTGGAGTGTTTTGACTATTATTTGCCGTGGCGATTTTCTATTTGGTCATATCTGTTTGGAGTGTGAAATGCCTCTAGTATTTGGATAGGCCTCTCATTCTTCAGTTGTGGGAAGTTTTCATTTATGATGAATTGAAATATTTCCTCAGGTGTGTTATTTTGGGATTCTTGCTCTGGTATTCCATGAATGCGCATGTTAGGCTTCTTCAGGGTGTCCTATATCTCTTGAATGTTCCTTTCCAGTATCTTTTTGGCTTTAACAACCTCTTCCATTGAGCTGGTTAATTCTCCCACTTTGTCTTCAAGATCTGAAATTCTATTTTCTGCCTCATTTGTTCTGCTGATAAGACTCTGTTGAGTTTTGGGTTGAAGATAACTTGTCTTTTAGTTCAAATTTAAAGTCTGCCTGAGATTGTTTTAACTGCTCTATGCCTATTTTTGTTTCTTGAACTGTTTTTCTCAACTCCTCCAAGTGCCTGTTGTGTTCCTGTTCAAAGTGGTTGATAAGGTTGTTTAACTCTTCTCGGATTTACTCTTTCATAGTATTAATCATGATAATGATCATACTCTGAAAGTCGTTATGTTGGGTTGGCTTTCATGGCTATTTTCTGTGAATTGGTTCTGGTCAGAATCCATCATTATGGGATTGATTCTTTCGGTTGGAGATTGGTCTCTTGGGTTTTGTTTCTGGTGGATCTGCACTCTGACTTGTACATTGTTGTTTTGTTTTTTAGGACCTTTCAGTTTCTGTGTGTTTTTACTGAACTGATGTAGTTGGTATTATTACACTTTTCAGTTATTACTAGTGTTTGCCTTGGATTGGGTATGTTTGTGTATTGTTATTGTTATATCCTAGATGAGACTACTAGGGTGTTAGTACATCAGTTAAGTCAGGTTATGTAACCAGGGGGTGAATATTAGTTTGGTAGTGCACTTTTACGATTTAGTATGTTGGTGATATGTGAGGGTGAGTGGTGTACTCCCTGGAGTTGTATGTTGTGGGGTGGCTGTATGAGGAAGTTGATCTACAGCAATTGATACTAGAAAGGATCAGTAAGGTGAAAAAAAAAAAGTTTACTTATCTTTGGGCTGGATGTGAAGAATCTCGCCCACGTGATATAATGATTGTAGCGGAGTCCAGATGTATGGCCTGTGTTCCCTTTGTTCCTTAGAGTTTTGCTTGAATTTCCTTTGGACTCTATTGAATTCTGAGTAGCAGTGTGTCTTCTGTGGACCACGTGCGTAGGTCGCGGTGGGCCAGAGAGGCAGAGGGTCTGATGTTGATGGCAGAATTCTTCACCTGCGACCTCGGAACTGGCGAGGCAGTGGCCATTTTTAACTTTCTAAGAAACCTCCACACTGATCTCCAAAGAAGCTGTACCAGTTTCCACTCCCACCAGCAGTAAGTAAGTACCCCCATTTCTCCACATCCTTGCCAACATTCCCTGTGGGGAGTGTTCTTGATCTTAGCATTCTGACTGGGGTAAGATGGTATCTCAGGGTAGTTTTAATTTCATTTCTCTGATAATCAGGGAAGTTGAGCATCTTAATGAAGAAGCATGAATAAGTCTGTATCTATATAGAGTTTATTCAAATTAGTGTTTGAATAATTCATGTTTATTTTTTCCCTCTACTTTGTAAGCATAATGAGTGGTTGTCCCTGCCCCCCTCCCTCTATCCCCTTGTGTCTGCAATCCTCCTCTCCTTCATCAATCCATTCCTCTTCCTTCCACTCTCCTGCCTGTCTGATTCTGTGGGCCCCATGGTTACCTTTGGGTTGTCTGCCCCAGTGAGGACTCAGGCCTCCATGGCAGATTAAGTGGCCTTCCTTGGGTAGACACACTGGTAGGGACACTTCCCTTCCCCTGTATAGCCGTCTTAAGATTTCCATTGTATATAATTACTTCTGCTGAGATCCTTGCTAGTTTGTAGGAGAATGTTGATATATCAGCCATTGTATAGGTCTGGTGAAGATAAGTTTCATTGCAGTGAGTTTCTGGATGCAGCCGTCCTTCCTTGAGTGGAATGTCTTGGTCAATGGTAGATCTTCCCATCTTTAGGCACTTACTATCTTACTGCCCCCTCTACCTCAAAATTCCCTGAGTCTTAGGATGGGAAGAGCTTTGGTTTGTCTCATTCAGGCTGAGCATTTCATGCTGCCAGTACTCTGCCTTCTGATTGGTTGCTGTTGTTTATTCCCTGCTCTTCTATCACACTAGGCTGTGTCTTGTTTGGGTTTTGAGATCTTTTCTTATCTAAATCTTTTTAAGTGGTGTTCTAAATATGACTGGGCAAAATGAGTAATAAGGTAACAAGACATAATAATAATAATAATAATAATAATAAAATAACCAAACAAACTTACTAAATAAAAACAATAACAAAAAGACAGCAGTGGGTAAGTTGTTAAATATGTTGGGAATAGACTTATGAAGAAAATATTTAAAGAATACTATTTTAGTTAATATATTATTAGATATCATAGACTCCCATAATATCACACACACACTATACACATACACACATATAAAACTAGTTATTGGATCAGATGTCAACTGGGTATTTTGAAATGTATCAACTATGAATAATGGAAGACAACTGCAGTTTTTGGAGGTGGTATTTCTGATCTCTTTCAATATTTCAATATCAACTTTTCTCATGATGACAACCTGTCCTTGGGTCTTTAGATAAAGTGGAACATATAGAAAGCATATGAAATCACACATTTGGGCTCTGAAGCATAGAAAAACACTGTAAGAATAAATATAATCTGTTTTAATCTGCCTGATAAGTAACTTAAGAACAAAAATCCTGCATAAAGATTGGGGATGCTGATCAAATTACTGAGTTTCACACTTTGTTTTCATTTTTTAAATTATTTTAAGTAATATGAATCATATTGAAGAAGTGAAAGTCAGTTTAAGGGGAAAAAATTTCCTCATAGGCAAGTTATGCTTCACTTCAGTGAAAATTGATTTAAAAATCATCAAACTTCTTACTTTGTATATCAGAATTTATAATTTGTAAAATCAGAAAAGTTTCACCGTATTAGTAACATAGGAATATTAGCCCTTATCATCTAGATTATTAATTTTTCAGGCATTTTGTATGACATGAAATGAAGGAGCTTCAGAGCAAAGAAGCTATTAAATTTTTTCCTTGAAACAATAAAATTACTGCAATTAAAATTTGTAGCTCACTTCTTAGAATTATTGAAACTTACCTTAGACTTTATGTCTTAGAAAGTTGAGACACTAAACTATTTGTGGATATTATCTACATTATCGATATCTAATCTTAATTAGCAACTAGTAGCTTTTTGTAATGGAAAGTAATTATAAGTTATTAAGGACAAAACAACCAGCCATTTTGGAATACATTAATTTTGTATTACTGCTTAATAAGACATAACTCAAAATCATTTTTCAAATGGATATTCTGGCACAGGGTGGTAAAGTTTGACAAATAAATATCATTGCTTAGCTCTAAAGCAAAAAAGGTTTGGCTTTGAACCTGTATAAGACTTTATATCTGTGTTCCATTGTTGTTTCTGAAAAAGGTTTATTTTAAAAATTGTATCTTACAAATTGACACCTTATTGTTGTTATTGTAGAAACTATGATCTCATTTCTATGTATCTGACTTCTTGTCTTGTTTTCTAAATAAGAAGTATCTAGTGATAGATAAATCATTACAGAAATAACTGAGAAGATGTAAACAAAAATTTTTCTGCAAAGAGTACAAACCCAGTAACAGTTTTCTTTCATGTTTCTACCAAATCTTGAGCAAGCTGGTCAGGTGTTCACTTTATACCAAGGTCTGACCAAGGGTGTACATGTAAGTTAGGGTGAGGACCTTTGGAGCCACTGTGACAAGTATGTCAACACATGACCCAGAAAAGAACAAGGGCACATGTAACAAGCCAAAATATGGGCCTTTCAAGATTGTCTTCATCATGTGGAACTCTTGGGGCTGATCTTGGTTGGTTACTGTCTAACTTAGATGATCTTATAATACTGTGTTAACAATTATCTGATTTTTCCAGTATTCTTAAGAATTCTACATATGAATATCCTTTCTGAGAAAATATTTATACATATGAGGATTACACTTTAAATGAAAGTCAGTGCCATGGAATTGTGCTATCAATACTACTTGATAAAGTTTTTTTTTTCTTTTGAGGCTTGAAAAGCACCATTTGATAGTTGTAAGCTACATTTGTGAATTTAAGATTCCTATGTCCTGTGTGATCCCAAGTACGTGACTATGAAGGACTGACAAAACATGGACACTTAGACTAATATTTCAACAAATATAAGACTTATACTTGATAAAGAATTAATTGTAGAATTCATTGAATGAAGTGATCTCTTGTCAAAATTTTTCACTTTATCTCTTTTTTTCATTACTGAATGACTAAAACTCTCTAGTACAGGGACGTATTTTCAAAGACTACTTGCAAGACAAGTTGGAACTCCATAAAAAGATTTCATTAGATAAAAATACAAAGGTTGAATTTCTGGAGCATTTTTGACCAAAGTTCTAAATTAAAATTATATTATCAAAAAATGAATATAGATTTCCAAACTATTTATGACCACAAAATATTTCATTTCTTGGACAGTATTAAGAGATGCATAGTTGTTGTTAATTAGGTCTGAAATGCTCTACAGTGTTGCAGTCCGCCTGCATGGTTGCTGATAAATGACCATCAAACGGCTTAAGGGAACAAAGGTTTATTCTCTTACGATTCCTGGTTACAGTTCTCAGTCCAGCTTGACAGGAGAGCAGGCACCAACACCAGGGCTGAGGGAACTGACCACACCATCACCACATAACAGCTGAGAGACGGATAATCCTTACTTGCCAGACCAGCATGTCTGGCCAAATAGATGGACAATCCTTACTTGCCAGACCAGCATGTCTGGCCAAGTGAACAGAAGGATGCCAACTTCCTCAACTGACTCTCAGTGCATTATTCATCTGTTCAGGGCCTAGTTCCACCCACCATGGGCTGGGCCTTCCCCATCAGCTAGACAATCTCCTGCAGGTTTGTTCTGGGCCTAACTCAACCACTAATTCTCTACAAATGTGCCCAGAGCTCAAACCCTCAACAGTCAAGTTGACACCTGTGTCTAACTATGACACTCCACCCCTTGTCAACTTGACACAAAAACAATAGTAGTTTTAAACTGTAACCTTTCCTTGTCCCCACAGATGTTAAAAGTTATCTTAAAAATATAAATACCGGCCCGAAGCAAGATGGCGTCCTTGGATCAGGTGAAGGTTCTGGTGTTAGGAGACTCAGGTGCTGGGAAATCTTCACTTGTCCATCTTCTGTGCCAAAATCAAGTGCTGGGAAATCCTTCGGGGACTGTTGGCTGCTCAGTGGATGTCAGAATTCATGACTATAAAGAAGGAACCCCAGAAGAGAAGACCTACTACATGGAATTATGGGATGTTGGAGGCTCAGTGGGCAGTGCCAGCAGTGTGAAAAGCACAAGAGCAGTATCCTACAGCTCTGTAAATGGTATTATTTTAGGACATGACTTAACAAATAAGAAGTCATCCCAAAACTTGTATCGGTGGTTATTGGAAGTTCTCAGTAGAGATCTGGTGCCAAGTGGAGTCTTAGTGATAAATGGGGAGTATGATCAGGAACAGTTTGCCGATAACCAAATCCCACTGTTGGTAACAGGAACTAAATTAGACCAGATTCATGAAAGCAAGCGCCATGAAGTTTTAACGAGAACTGCTTTCCTGGCTGAGGATTTCAATGCAGATTGCACAAACCCATGGTACTTAGCTGCAGGTTCTTCCAATGCTGTCAAGATCAGTAGGTTTTTTGATAAGGTCATAGAGAAGAGATATTTTTCAAGAGAAGGAAATCAGATTCCAGGCTTTTCTGAGCGAAAAAGATTTGGAGGAGGAGGAGGAGCACTGAAGAACTTGCATTATGACTGAGCTGCACTGATGTTTTGGAAGAGTGAAGGATCCACGGCAGTTTTCACAGCTTTGCTTTTGCTGTAACACATTATTAACATCTCAGCCTTTTGAGGAAAACCTCTTAGGATGTTGCCCTGCAGCCTCACACTTTAATGGCAAAATGAAATGCAGCAACAGTTTAAGAGGGACACACTTTGTCTCTGCTCTTTCTTCCTCACCTTTCTGCCCTTGTTTATAGATTATGTAAAAGCCTTGTGGAAATATGAGATATTGTCAAAATAATGCAGTAAGTGAGCAGTGACAGAAGACTGCAGAGTAAATTTACTCTTGCCTGGAACCATAGGGTTTTTATGGCTCTGTAATTTTCCTGCACACTTTGCCGAAGGTTAATTAAGTACTTCAAAAATGTATCTATATTATTTTACCTTCTTGAGGGGAAAGCTTATGTTAACCAGCCCTGAGTTGTCCACTCCAAACAATCTCTGTCATTTTTCAAAAGCTAAATGGTGTTATTTAATTTTCTCCACCCTCATTACACACAGGAATGCCTAAGAATAGTAACCCTCGTCTCCCTCTCCTCTCTGCTGCAGAGACTTGGTGACTAGAAGAGGCAGACTAATAGCTCTAGTTAAATATAAATACAGATTAATAATACATGGAGCAGACCAGCACAGAAGAGTCTATGAGGAGCTGACAGCTCCTCGCTCTTTGGGTTGCAGCTGTCAGCAGGACTGCTGCCTTCTGCTTAGAAAGAGGGTGAGATCGAAGACCTGCACGTGGGCTATAGAAGCACATACAGCCTTTTGGGAGTTTACTCTTCTGAAGGAAATTCAAGTCTTGAAATGTCCCATGTCAATAGACAATAAACCGAGAGTATTTCTGAGTCAACAGGTATTTATAGGAAAAAGTTAAAGTTTCACAGCAGCACGTTTCCAGACATGAGCCAGTATATGTGTATTTCATAATCACTCCAAAGCTTTGTGGGGGGTAAGGTGTGCGTATAGTTTTTCGTTGTTGGCAGCCATATTCAATACCTCATCCAGATATGCTGTCTCCTCCCCTGGTTTTCATGCCATATTAAAAACATAAATGCATAGTTTAAGTTTTCTTTGAAAACTAAGTTAAAAACCACTAAATTCATTTTCTATTTTAATTTTTTATTAGTATTTATTCAATTGTGCATGTGTGCGTATGTATGTGTGCGCGCACATGTGTGTGTGTATGTGTGTGTAGAACCATGGACGAATTCAGGAACCACCATGGACGCCTCCACCTCCTTCTGCCCGGGGATTCACAGGCTCTGCCCTACCAGGACCAGAAGCGCAGGCCGCCCCCGCCTCAGCCTGGCGTCTATACGTGGGATCTGGGATCCGAACTCAGGACCTTCCACCTGCAAGGCGGAGGCTTAACCCCTGAGCCACCTCTCCAGCCCTCATTTTCTATTTTATAATTAAATTTCAGAAGCACCCTGGAAATTAAGGCATGCTGAAAAGCAGGCAATTGAAATAAGAATGTTAGCACCTTCTAGAAAGGCTGTTTTGGGACCTGGAAAGAGCACTTTTCTTAAGCTGCATTACCCTCCATTCTCTCTTCATTTCTTCACTGCCAAGGCCTAGGTCTGATTTCTTTTCTGACCTGAAAGAATCCTCTGCAAATGATCTGAGTGTGGAACTTCGCGCCATTGTGTTGTGGCAGAATCTGCATTTGAGAAGTAAAAGCTAAATGCTACATAAAGATCAAAACTATCTAAAAGTCTTTGTAGTTGTATTCTTACAATAAATCAAAGGGCTGGAGCTGTAACTCAATGGTAAATCAGTTACCTAGCATATACAAGGATTTAGGTTTGATTCCCCCACCCACAAAAAAATTAATTAAAAATAAAAAGTCAAAACTCGTTCTTCTTCAGAGACTCTATATCAACCACCTGGAACTAGGCCAGCCTAATCTCTCCCCATCCTGAAGCTCAGGGAAATTTGCCGAAGAGAGGCGGTAAGATTGGAAGAGCACAAAGATGGGAGGAGCGATGATATGCAAGATACTCCATACAAGTTAGGGCCGAAGCAATCGTAATTGGACTTTGCATGACCTGCGCAATGTCCAGCACACTATTAACCCCACAAAGTCTAGCATTTGCTAAAGGCATTAGGATCCCGGGAAGCAAGGGATTGACAGCCACAGTAGTGTTCCTATGCTTAAGGGGAACACAGGAAAGGGTTCTGGGAAATGCCACCGAGTCCTTGCACCTCATCGGAGAGGAGGACTCAGAGGAGAGTTTGGCATGCACATTAAAGGATGCTCCGGGAATGGGAGGGGGACGCACTGGGGGACAGGGAGGGGAGGGGGGCACAGGGCGGTGGGAGGTTGGAGGGAGGGAGGGGACAGGTGTACCTGTTAAGTTTGTATGAGTGGAAATTTAAAAAAATGAAAAAAAATATATAAATACGTTTCATGGACATTTTAAAATGTTCTCTCATTAAAAGTTCGGTTGCAACATTTTAAAAGTTCAAAGTTTCTTAACCTTCTTAAATTAGAATAAGTTAAATATTTTAAAACAGATAAAACATTAAAACAGAAGGATCTTAAAACAATAAGAAAACATTAAAAAGACCAAAGTCCAACAAATCACCGCATCCTGTACTTCAATGTCCATCTTCTGCTGTTCACCATGTAGTCAAGGTGGTGCAAAGATTCTAGGCATTCCCAGTTGCTGTTTGCAGCTTAAAGTTGCAAAAGCAGAGTTCCTGGAACCAGGCTGAATCTCCACTAACAGTTGTACTCAGCACACACCCCACGGTTCTGGCATCTCCAATAGTACTCTGGGTTCCTCTGCAGCTAAAAGCTTCACCTTCTCTCACAGGAACTCTACGCCTGCCTCTTGGTGCTCTCCAGGAACCCTTCAGTAGTACATCAAAACCAGTATCACCTGAGGGACGCTGCCAGATTCCAAAGCAAGGTTGAAATGTACCTTAGTCCACTGGAGCTATAACTGCACCAACTTTATCGCGCTGCCACTGGAAAAGCCTCTCTTCTAGAGAGCCAAACTTGCAAAGTGAAAGAAACAGCTTTAACTTGGGCTTTCGGCCCCTGAAGGGATCTGGGTTTTCAAAGCACGAACTCACTATAAGGTGGTTTTCACGTCTTCCACCAGTGCAAGTCACTAGGTTTTCCTTCACCGATACTCATTTCTCCAACAGCAGCAGATATTCTGCTGCCTGCCCTTTGCACATCCAAACCTTCAAGGCTGCCAACACAGCTCTCCTCTGTCGAGCAAACCAGTCCATTGTATTCAAATTCAACTTTAACAAAGTCCTTGTTCCCTCATCACAAATTGGACCAAAACAATTCACAACTTTCTCAGCATCATTATTTTCCAAATGGCCCACTAAACTCTGCAGAACAGAATTGGAAATCCACAAAGTCAAACTTTGTCCAGCAAAACCGTTCAAAAGTCAGAAAGTCCACATAGTTAGATTTATCAGCAACACCCTGCTTCCTGGGTAACAAATTCTGTCGCAGTCTACCTGCATGGTTGCTGATAAATGACCATCAAACAGCTTAAGGGAACAAGGAGTTTATTCCCTTACAACAATCTGGTTACAGTTCTCAGTCCAGCTCGATGGGAGCGCAGCACCAACACCAGGGCTGAAGGAACTGGCCACGCCATCACTGCATAACGGCTAAGAGACGGATAATCCTTACTTGCCAGACCAACATATCTGGCCAAGTGAACAGAAGGATGCCGACTTCCTCAACCAGCTCTCAGTATTTTATTCACCTGTTCAGGGCCTAGTCCTACCCATCATAGGCTGGGCCTTCCCCATCAGCTAGACAATCTCAGGCAGGTTTATTCTGGGCCTAACTCAACCACTAATTCTCTACAAATGTGCCCAGAGCTCAAACCCTCAACAGTCAAGTTGACACCTGTGTCTAACTATGACACACAGAGACCCATATGCTGGAGATTTGGCCCCCAGCTTGTTGTGATTTGGAAATGGTAGGAATTTAGATCACTGGGAGTTTCGTCCTGAAGGAACTATAAGGACTCTAATCCTCTGTAACTATCCTTGATTCCCAGATGCCTTAAGTGAGACACATCCCCATCACCAGGACAACCTGTGATCAAGACGCAGCAAACCAAGTGGCAAGAGACTGGAATCTCTAAAACTATGAGCTAACATCAGTCTTTCTCCTTTTAAAATATGTTTTCACAGAGATGGAAAGGTGAGTAGCACAATAATTCACAGAAAAAGAGAACCCGTTTTACTGTTTGAGATGTTGTAGCTGGGCTCAATTTACCCAGCACTCAGGACTGGCCCCCAAACCTCCATGAAGAAAACATTTTCTGCTACAGTAAACATTGACTTTTCCTCATCCAAAATTCAATCTTTAATTTCTTTAAACTATTGTTGAGTCAGATCCTATGAGTCAATGTCTTTTCCCTCAACGTGTTTTCAGGCTCTGCCCTGTATTAATAAGAACACCCTTCTTGTCCTGGAGTCTACAGCTTTCTTTCAAGAATCTTCTAAATACCTCTTAATGGACTTCTATGCTTCCAAATAAACCCTCTGTGTCCGGTTTTTAATGTTTATGAGAAGTTCACTTTCTATGTAAAATACCCACTTATAAATAAACACTTCTGTGTCTGTCTTTGAACAGAGTCCCATTTAATCTTCTTATATTTTATATTGGAGAACAGAAACACTTTGAGATATGCTTAGTACATTCTGCAAGAGGAAAATTTGAGGTTAACTGCTGTGAATTAGTAGTCCTGTGGACCATATACAAGCACAGATTTTATTTGAAAGAGAGTACATTTCAGGGATCATGTAAGAGACTTTACATTGCTAAAGATAGCAATGTGGGAGAAAGGACTAGTTATAAAGTTTGCAAATATACCAAGTTGCATTCTTTTCCACTTCCTGCAATAAACTGGACTCAAATTTACATTAGTCATTGTTGTCTTTGGTATGAAACAAAGCATAAAGAAAAAAGTGAATTAATAGCCAAAGTTAACACAAGATCAAATACAACTGGCTAGTCTCACTGAGATTACACAGTTTTGAAATTCCAAATTTAAATATCAACTAGTAGACAATGTATTTCATACCTAAAGAAATTTTAATTGTTCACATTTTTAGTATATGATTTAGTATATGGGTTATAAACTAGAAAATATTAGTGGCTAAGAAATATATTTGATTTTATTATGTTCTTGAAAACTGTTGAGTACATTTTAATGTTTTTATCACAGAAATAAGTGTGTGAAGTAACATGTGTAATTGACTCAATATAGGCATGTTACAATATATAATATATATTCCAGAACAGCATACTATACATATGGTTTTTATTAATCATTTCAAATGAATTATTTTTAATATCAAAACATTTGGATTCAAGTTAGGTAACAGAGATATGTCTGCATAATAAAAGGTTTGAAAGCAATCTAATACCTGACAAATGAGAGAAACCCAACCATGATTGTGGAAATAAGGATACAAAGTATTCTTGTTTAATGTCTAATGCAGGAATAAGTGAGCAGTGATCTTTTTAACCAGGAGCTGAGAGACCTATCTCACTGTTTGGATATCTTTTTGATCAGTTCTCTTTTATTGATGTATACAAACTGAAATCCACAAACAAGCCTTCAATAATTTCTTTTGAAACATCTGTGAAGGATATTCTTACACACACACACACACACACACACACGCACGCACATGCACACACACACACACACACATACACACACACACAGAGACTACTCAGATAATATGAGCAAATATTTAATCTGAAAACAAGAACAATAAGAAAAAGGGTAAATAGACACCTTAAGAGATTAAAGTATACGCTTTTTCAAAAACAAGAGAAGGAACTATAAATAAGAAAAAAGACAAGCATTCTAGTTTGGGTGATTTTTAACATCTAGAACATTTAGAGTGCCACATTTCAAACTCTCACAGAATGGAAGCAACTTCCTTCATCATTCTCTTGACTCTCAGGCTCCAGCATTTATGTCTACATCCTAAAAGCAACCATATTTTAAAATCCATAGTTGAGATGTTATGAGAAATTGTAGGACGTTTAACCTGGTAACAATTGTAAATTGTAAATAAAGGAATGGATATTTGCTTTTGCATTTAGTATAAACATAGCAATAATCCATTTTTACATGTATCCCACCATTGTTTAACCTGTTTCCCATGCAGTATTTTTCAATACCATCATTCACTCTATCAATTGCAGAATCTTTATTTTACCCTCAAGTGAATGTGTCCATGTGGTATTTGAAACTAGTTGTTAGACTTGGTGTGTGTGAGGGTTATTATTCTAGTGTGTGAATATTCTGCTTTATTTTCTATTAGCTTATCTCTCACTAACCTTCTCCTTGATATCAGAATGGGGTATGAAAATAAGTACAGATAACAGCATTAAGAAAAATTCTAAGTGGCAAAGATAAGCAGCACTATAAGATTTGTGAAGGATAGCTTCAGGCATCTGGCAACAGCAGTCCCTGCGGAGCAACCTGTGCAGAATCCTTAGCTGCCATGCTCAGCAGAACCCTTCTGATAACACAAACTGCTCTAGTGAATGTGCCCAAGCTAAACATGTGCTGGTAGCCTTGCAGAATAAACATGCACGGTGTAGGATCAGCAGACTTCTCTGCTGGACAGTGTTGGACTACATGCCAAAATTGATCCAGAAATCTACTTGCTGAGAAGATTGCTTGCAGCCAAACTACCTCAGATGGGGAGGTCAAGGACGCTCATTACCACGTCTCTATGAAGTTACTATCACTTCTGTCTGAGCCAGAAGGAGAAGTCTGGGGTCAGACCATTAATGCTGTCCTCGGCTCCAGTTGCCGGATGGGAAGGCTGACGGCTTAGCGAGCACAGAGAATGAGTAGAGAAGCCGATCAGGTAGGAAGGAAGACTCTGGGGGTGTGATGAAGGAGAAAAGAAACAGCGCTTCTCTTGCTGTTCCTTTCTAAGTCACTTTCCTGTACATGGCTCTTCTTTGCTCCAACTTATCTGATAAACAGATACGCATATTACAAAAAGCCAGTCTCCAGGAAGTGTTGACAATAGTATTCTTGACATTTATATAAATATTATTGTGAATTTATATTTGTTAATTAAGAAATGGCTAAGTATGAACCCTCCAGAATCAAAAGTGAAATTTACATGCATTCTGAAAGAAAAATAAAATTATCTTGCTTATTGAACATTTTGATAGAAATAATCACAGCTTGATTAGTTTGGAAAATACTGTTATTATAAGTTGGCTGGATCGAAATTTCTGGGTCTGCCATGTGTAGCCTGTTTGCTAAATCTGGAGGGTGTTGGCCCGGATGAATAGCTATCATCTTGAAAAAAATGATTGTTTAATTTACTTACATAAATTGATTTTTATCAAGATATTACAGAAAAAAGGCATTCCAAGTTTTATGGTCTTATCTTCCCGGAGAAAAATATCCTGAAGCAAAAACTGAAGTCACAAGAGGAAACCTCATTGGTGGCAGAGTCTCAGATAAGCTGCATGGACACAACAGTCTTCATTTTCACTTTTTAAACAAGAAAGTGACTTTAGAAGACAGAATCATATAAAATAATAAGACTGTGATAAAACAGGACTTTAGAAATCACCTTAATCTCCTCACTCAACTGATGGAAGGTAGAACTGAGATTCAGAGAAAAAGCAAATAATTTCCCCACACTCTACTTCCCAAATGGCACAGTGAAGTCGCAGTTCCACGGTGAATGGCGGACCTCATTATCTAATCAAAAGGCCTCATCCTCATTAGGACCCTTAGAGGCAAGGGATTAACAATCACAATAGTGTTCCCATACTAAAGAGGAGCACAAGAAAGGGCTCTAGGCAATGCTACTGAGTCCATACACCTCATTGGAGTGCAGGACGCAGAGGGAAGTTTGGCATTCACACTAAAGGATGCTCCAGGGATTGGGGAGGGAGAGGGGGGGACTGGGACAAAGGGAGAGAGCGGGGTGAAAGAAAGGGGAAAAGGGGGAAGGGAGTCCTGGGAGGGGTGGAGGGAAGGAGGGGACCAGGGTACCTATTAAGTTTGTATGAGTAGGAAAAAAAAAATAGGTCTCATCCTAGGCCAGCTCACCACGCAAAAGTCTTATGCTGAAGGTTCATCTCTTACTTTCATACTGATGACTCCAAAAATTTTAATTCAAAGAGAGCTGTTAGAAAGCAAAGCAAATAAAAACACGCAGTTGTGTGCAGCCAAATCACAATACATTACACATAAAGGATGATTCTAGAATGTTTCAGAATCCACACAGTAAAAGTTTTAATTTTCATATTTAAATTAATAAGACATTTAGTCACCTTTTCACCAACTGATAGTTGATTAATCAATATGCAAAGGGCTTTTATATTAAAAATTGCCATTGTTTTTAAAACAATTTGCTTTTTGGCAGAAAATTATATCAAGCTAGTATAGGAACTAAGAAAAACCCCTAAGATTGTGGGATGTAACCAGATAGGAACCTTCTATGTTATTAATACATCATTAAAACATTTCTTTTTATAAAGGAATAAGAATGGACAGTCCCTGTGCATAGCAACACTGAGACAGGAAAACAGGGCATGCAATGTCAAGTTTACGTATCATGCTCTTAGACAGAAGAAATTTAAGAATAGACTTTACAGTATTCATAGAAGCAATCATGCTTACAGAAAAATTTGACTCCCCATGATCAAAGTCGAACAGAACAGGATTCTCTCTCAATGAGAAGTTCAGAATAATTCTAGAATATAGAATATGTGGTTGGTATTACTTCTTGAAATGACTGTTTCACTGTAAGAATAAAGAAAATAATGACCATAGACTTGCCAAATCGTCATCTTCCTTTCTGTGCAGTGGTGCCCTGGTGCAGCTTAGAAGGAATGAGGCAGTGAACAAGTGCTTGTTCTGTGGACACCTGAAGGTCAGAGGAGGAGACTGTGACATGTAGCATTGCAACGTATTTGTGCAGAATTATTTTGTTATAAAAGAAAAGCAAAAGAACTAAAAGGGGGGGTTTATATGAGTTAGTGGGTAGGAGCACATGTCTCCAAACCTGAAGACCTGCTTTTGATACCTGAAACTCACATGCATGATGGATGTGTCATAGATATACTTCTCTCCTCCCCTATGCAGATGTGATAAGTAAATAAAAGAGCTTAGAAAAGAGAACTTAAATAGCAACATTATATTTTACTTAGATATTTCATAATTAATGAAAACTCAGAAGTTTTTGGGTTTAAGAATTTTATATTGTTGATTTATTATTTTATAAGAAAAATTCATTTTCTTGATACAATAAGATATTTCAAAGTCTCAGGTTAATTCCTCAAGCCTTAGGTAACAATGGCAGGTTCACTCTTAATGAGTGTGATCTCAGTCAGTATGCTCCCGCTTCTGATTTCCTTACTGCACTCGGTAGTGACTTGAGATTTCAGATCAAGGTTTGTTTATGGCTGGCTGAGGAAACAGCAAAGTGAAAGCAGGCAGACTTGAGATAGCATAAGGGCAACATTTGTGTAAAGACTAAGTCACTTTTGAATTTTATATATATATATATATATATATACACACACATACAAATATATAACTTTAAAATGAATAGATATTACTTTAAAATTAATATATATTACTTTAAAATGAATATATTATTTCTCACATTTGCATAAGATTAAATGAAATAATGTCATTTTTGTCTTTATATGCAAGGTTAGATTCAGTTTAGGAACCACAAATTTCACTAATTAAAATTCTGAATGTGTAATAAGTGAATTAAACATCTTATCCAATTTCATCACTCAATATTCCCTTCAGAGAAGAAACCATTTCTAAAGAAATCACAAAGACATTCTGCATACCCTTAATATGAAGAATTTCTTCCCACATTTCCTCTCTCTTTCTCACACTATTTACAGGCATAAGAAATGCTTCTTTGACAATGTGTGTTCTAACTCGACTGAAAACAAGAAAGTTGCTAGAATTAAACAGGGTATCCATTTCAGCCAATGACCTCAAAAGGTTTCCCACAGTTAAGAGCACTAACACTAACCTGCAAGACTTCTGTGGCAGTCATTTCGAATTTCTTCATTGGACACCAGCATCTAGCTTTGGCATCTATGAAACACTTCTTTCTACATTTCTCCCTTGAATTTTTTATGAGATTCTGGTTATTACTATGTTGTGTATGTTTGGAGTTGCAATAATGGGAGAGAGAGCACTCTTCCTATTTTTTACTACTGCTGTTTAAAACAATGGAAGGCTCTCTTGAGAAACTGTCTTCGACTGTCTACATCAGCATTTTCATAAATTATCATAAAGCTAGTAAGTATAAGATTCAGAGGCTAAAATCGTTTGCCACCCTAAATGATCAGTTCTTACTTAAAGGCCAGGTCAATAGGTATGAAACCATATGTGTGAAACAAAAGCACATTGTCGAAGATGTTTTGTGATCCGGAAGTAAATAAATGGTTCTAGGGTTATAACACAAACTTAGATAAATTATTTGATCAATAAGAAAGAGAGTTATTCTCTCCAGAAAATGTGTTTTTGTTTGTTATTATATGCTTTTCAATTCTTAGTATGTCTTTTTTGTGATAGCTGTGATTTTGCTCAAAGCTGCTTTTATATCAAACAAATATATTTTAAGAGATGGAACTGATCTCTATGATAATTTTCTTCCCATTATCCATATTCCTTAAGGTAGGATACTTCCAACTGCCCAATCAGATAACAATGTCAGCAGCAATAATAACACACACACAATCTGTGATTGCATTACCTTCATTAAGGAAACTATTAAAATGTAGTAAGAGTCAATGCAAATGAGAGTTCTGCCATAAAAGAGAATTGGAAGATCAACAAAATAAATTCCTCAGTTCAGTTGGATAAAAGTTTGTGAATAGTACAGTCTGTGAATCTGCAAAATAACCTGCTGTAAGGCCAAACTCTTGCCACAACATAAACAGAATCATCTTCTCAGCCTGCTTCAATCCGCCTTTGAAGGACTGATCTTCATAGGCATGAAGAGCAGTTACCAGTTGACACTCCCACTGCGGAAACTGACAAATATCCATCATTTGTGGTCTCACAATGGTGGACAATGCAAGAAAGTTTTATTCTCCAAGTAAATGTTCCGCAGCAAGAGCATTTGTCTGAATTCCAGGGAAGAAGACAATTGTCTGCTCCTTTGTTCTTCAGAACTTTTTCTCCACATCAGGATTTTCTTGCTAAGGTGAAGTCCAGCACCTCCCCCCAGCTCACATGTGAGAAAAGGCCTTCCTTTCCTGTTCTCGTCTCTTACCTGCCTATACTTGGTCCACTCGCCATACCCTGCTCTTAATTTGCCAGCATTCTGTTAAGACTCCAGACAACATTTTCACTTCTTAGTCTGAACTCAATGTTCCCTCTGCCTCTTTTTTAGGTATCTGTAGGTTTGTTTTTTCACGCCTCATTTTTTTTTACAAAGTAGTTTCTTCTTTTATATGCTACCTTCTCCATTAGATCTTTTAACATTCATAAGACAATTTCTCAAGAGAGCCTTCCATTGTTTTAAACAGCAGTATTTATTACATTGTTCTTGACAAGATACTCAGGTAATATAGAAATAACTGTGTTCACATTTATTGCCATTTGCTCAGAAAGAACACACCAATCAACGATTGTACGATTTTGTGCCTAATGGGGATTGCTGTGTGGATCATGTGTAGTGGGTCCACTTGGAGATTCTTCATATTACTCAGCTTACTGAAAATAATACAAACATTCAGACCACTCCCATGAGAGCTGTCAGTGCACTTAGGTTAACTAATGTTCATGAGGCTTTGCAATAACCCAGTAAACTATAGAAAGGAAATCAACACACACACAAATCACATATATGTCTATTCCTTATTTCTACTGGAGACTGATGATTTCACAGCAATGGTTGAACAAATTAACTACACTTTCTAGCATCTTATCATGGACAACTCTAGTCCATAAATGAGTTGAGGAAATTGCACTAAATCATTCCAAAAATGTTATGGCATGACATGAACTCTGACATTAGGTTTAGTTGAGACTAAAGTAGGAGAAACAGGGGAAACTTCTGATGTGTGTCATGCAGTTCGTCTGACAAAAGAGCCAAAACAGGGGCTGGAGAGGTGGCTCAGGGGTTAAGCCTCTGCCTTGCAGGCAGAAGGTCCTGAGTTCAGATCCTAGACCCCACGTATAGACACCGGGCAGAAGTGGGGGCAGCTCTGCGCTTCTGGTCCTGGTAGGGCGGAGCCTGTGAATCCTGGGGCAGAGTAAACAAGGGGGAGGTGGAGGCGTCCATGGTGGTTCCCGAATTCACCCGTGGTTCAACACACACACAAACACACACAGGCACATACACACACACAATTGAAAAAAATAAAAAGGAATATATTACAAGAGTTATGAGTGTAGCAGTAAACACATTGAAAGTTTTGTGGACAAAGGGCCTTGAAGGGGCGAGACACACACAGAAACAGAAGGAAGCACCGTTAACGGAGACCCTTTCCTCCATGGTAGCACGACAGAGCTGACACGGTACAAAA
Organism: Typhlomys cinereus; assembly: GCA_023101885.1. Taxonomy (NCBI): domain Eukaryota; kingdom Metazoa; phylum Chordata; class Mammalia; order Rodentia; family Platacanthomyidae; genus Typhlomys; species Typhlomys cinereus. The sequence continues at coordinate 723,515 of JALPQD010000400.1, forward strand.
GTCTTCCAATTTCAGGAATAGTCAGACTTTTGTCTCAACCCTGGAAACCAGCTGGGAGCAAGAGTGACTTTAAAAACAAAGCCTTCATTGCAGCCAAGTACAATGACACGAAAGCAAGCGAACACATTGCAAATAGCACCAAAGAAAATAATAGTATGACTTGGAAACAAAAAAAAAGGAGGAGTCTGATTTGTTTACAGGATAAAAATGTTTCTGTTGCTCCCATAAATTAAGATGGAAGACTTTGAGTCTAACAATTCTAGCTCTCTTTCACCTGTGGTGGATGAGCCAAGGAGATACCGTTTATTGCTGCCAAAGAATCTTACTGTAGAGAGAAGCCAGGAATAGAACATCTGGCATTGATTCTTTTGCAACACAAACACTGGGAAAGCAAACAGATCAAGAATTAGAAACAAACTTTTGTAATTTCAAAGTTTGCTCAAGTCATCCACTTGTTTTATTAACTTCCTGTGACTCTTGTAAGAACTTATCACAAGCTTTTGGTTTAAATTGACAGTTTATCTCCCACAACTGTGACTGCATAAGTCTGAGATTAGTATTCTTGACCAAAATGAGTCTGTTCCTCGTCTTTTCCAGTTTCCAAATTCTCTGGTGTGATCACAACTTTCTCCTTTTTTTCTGAATTTCAGATCCCCCTCTGCCTGTGGCTTAATAAAGATACTTGTGATTATATTCAAAGCTCATCCAAATGCTCTCCAGATGCCCCAAGAGCCTCAAATTTAAAACATTTGAAAATGACTCCTTATTTAATAGAAGATATGTTTGCAATGCATTGATATTGACAGGTTATTCAGGATTGTTTTGATTGTTTTGGGCCCTTCCTTAGTGCTTATAAATGAATTGGGAGATTGTTTTATCAATTTCTGTGAATTGGGTTGGAATTTTGGTTGGAATTGCATTGAATCTGTACACTGCAATCCTCAGCTAATCTTAAGAAACTGCTAGTCCTCCTCCTTGGTGAAATGTCTGCAGAAAGAAAGTTTTTTGTTTTGTTTTGTTTTGTCAACTTGACAGTTGAGGGCTTGAGCTCTCATTTGTGGAGAATTAGGGCCAAAGCAATCCTGTAGGAGATTGTCTAGCTGGTGGGGAAGGTCCAGCCCATGGTGGGTGGTACTAGGCCCTGAAATAAATCACAGAGAGCTGGTTGAGAAGAGTCGGCATCCTTGGGTACACTTGGCCAGACATGCTGGTCTGGCAAGTAAGGATCATCCTTCTTTCAGCTGTTGTGTAGAGGTGGTGTGGCCAGTCCCCCAGCCCTGGTGTTGGTGTATTCTCTCCCATCAAGCTGCATTGAGAATTGTAACAAGTAATCATAAGAAAAAGTAAATCTCTTGTTTCCTTAAGCCGTTTGATGGTCATTTATCAGCGACCATGCAAATGAACTGCAACATTGTGTTTGTATGTTTTGCTTGTTTTTTTTTTTTGTTTCTCCTCAGTAGCAGAATTATCTATGCAATTGAGTAGCAGATTTTTTTAAATACCAGCTTTTAAAATATTAAATTTAAAGAAAAGCACTTACATATTTTCACACATAGTATTTCATGAGCTTCTGATTGTGTTGTCCCCCCCCCTTAGGCTGTTAGATACTTAACTGTCCCTCTTTGCCTATCATTCCCTTAGTCTTGGAGTGAGGCTTAAATAGAATTTTTGGTGAAGTAAGAACAGAAGGAGAAGTGGAAAGAGGGAGTTATACATTCTTTCTTCTGCCAAATGAATATTAGGGATATATAAACAAAAGAACTGCAATTGACAGACATCTTGGAAATATATTTCAGTCAAGTTTTTCTTCTGAAAAGCAAATTTGCAAAATATTCAACTTATAGAACAATATAAAATGATGCCAAAGCATTATTCCATGATCTCTCTATAAACATGCTACCTAGGAGCACTCTAAATAAAGCAGACTTCCACTTAACTTTTCAGAGCCAGTATGTCTCTAGTTAAAAATGGTAGCTACTGTTTCATTGGGAAGAAATTCATGTTTTAAATATAAATGAAGTGAGACTCTTCATGAGTCTACAGAATCCCTCAGTGTTTTGTCAGATTCATCTTCCAAAAATACAATGTGTCATGAAAAAAACTAAAATTGATCTTTATTGCTGTACTCAGAAACCGAAGACCCTTGAATCAGGAGGGACCACTCTTCCTCCCTTTCGAATGTCTCCATCTGTCACTAACCGATGAACAAGGCTCCCAACTTAAGGTCAGATTTAAGACTTCTGAGAGAAATAAATTTTTGGACTGATAAACATCACCTTAAAGGGTATGAGAGTCAAGATATGCTGAGAACAAAATTTGATGATCTCATTAAATAGAAAGCAAATATCTCCAAATTAGAATCTAGGAAAGAACTAATTTTAATATCAGTCATTGTCACATTTATTATCTATTATCTTGGAGATGAGCTTGCTCCAGAAATTCAGATAATATGTCCTTTAAAACACCCCTGGGAATAATGTGTATGGCTGTCAAGTGGCGATTGCAACAAGAACAGGTAGCACACACTGGAAATAACCCCCAGCCACCACATTCCTGGGAATAAATTCACTGAAGGGGAGGTTTACATGTACAATATTGAATTTGGGATTAATTTTAATACAATTAAATATTGATGGTGGTGATATCTTTTTCTAATTTTGAATATCACTTCAGATATTCAGTTTTCCCTAGGGACTATCACTATTTTATCCTTTAAATTATCCACTGAATTATACATGGAAATGTCAGCATAAAGATTGCTTTGACTTGAAGGCTTTGCATTCATTTTCACATCCCAATAATCTTTGGTGTTTATTCTGATTTACATATTGAAGGCAGGCAGTCTGAGAAGTGATTGTCTAGAACAAACAATAAAGAAGGAAATCATAAATAAGAGTAAAGCATGACAGAGAAGCCATTAAAGGTAGGAATAAACAATGCAGCATAAACAACAACTTTTTTTTTTGCTTCTTCAGAATCAGGTTCACAGGATCGACTGAGCCCCACCCACCCCTCCTCTTGGCCCCAACATTATATTTCATAGTTTGAAATCATATGTTGAAAAATATTTGCTAGATTCTCATTGCTTAGTAAGAATAAATAAAAATAGGACACATAAAGGTTTAGATTGTATAAAGGATAAATAATATTCCATAACTGAAGTCTTGACTGAACCAAAGAAATGTCAGAATTTATGTTGGAATTATTATTGACATTCAGACAATTTGCTGTCAGTTTTGAAACTCGTAGTTTAACTTAAGATCGTCTGTTAGCTATGGGCTTCCTTGTGAAGAAAGCATAATACCTGCAAAGATATGGTCCCTGTCACATGTCCTTAGTCGTCATGGAGTATCCATTGCTTCAGTGTGACTTAGGAACAACTCTTCTGTGAGCACCAGAAATGTAGTAAAGTACACTTCTACTGCTGTAGGTAAATGATGTCTTCTTATTTAAAATAATTCACACTGATTTTCTTGGTAATGGTTTTTTTTCACAAAATGTGTGTAGATATATATGATTAAGGTAAAATAATAATCTCTTTATCTGAACAGAAGCTCTTTAATTTCACAAGATCCCAACTGTTGAGAGTTGGTAGCAGTGACTGCGCCATTGGATGTCTGTTTAGGAACTGTTGGCCTAGCCCAATCAGCTCGAGGGAGTTCCCTATCCTATATAAAACTATGGTTTTTATAGTCTCTGGCCTGATATCAAGGTCCTTGATCCATTTGGAATTAAGTCTTGTACATGGTGACAAGTACGGGTCCAGCTTTAATCTTCTGCATGTGGAGATCCAGTTTTGCCAGCACCATTTGTTGAAGATGCTGTTCTTTTTCCATTGGATTCTTTGGGCCCCTTTGTCAAAGACCAAATGGCTGTAACTTTGTGGGCTTATATCTGGGTCTTCAATCCTTATCCATTGATCTGTGTGTCTATTTTGGAGCCAGTACCAGGCTGTCTTTACAATTATGGATTTGTAGTATAGACTTAGGTTTGGTATGGTAATACCTCTAGCTGTGTTCTTGTTACTCAGGATTGCTTTTGCTATCCTGGGTCTTTTGTGCCTCCATATGAACTTTGAGATTGTTTGGTCAACTTCTTTGAAGAATTGCTTTGGGATTTTGATTGGTATAGCATTGAATCTGTATATTGCCTTTGGTAGGATGGTCATTTTTACAATGTTGATTCTGCCAATCCAGGAACAAGGGAGGTCTTTCCACCTTCTAGTGTCTTCTGCTATTTCTTTCTTTAGGGTTTTAAAGTTTTCATTGTAAAGGTCTTTTACCTCCTTAGTTAGGTTTATACCAAGGTATTTCATTTTTTTAGGGGCTATAGTAAATGGGATTGTTTCTCTCAAGGCTTTTTCACTTCTTTCATTCTGGGCATATAGGAAGGCCTCTGATTTTTGCACATTTATTTTGTATCCTGCCACCCTGCTGAACTTCTCAATTAGTTCCAGGAGCTTCCTGGTGGAGTTTTTGGGATCCCTCAGGTATAAGATCATGTCATCTTCATTTGAGGGAAGTTTTCATTTATGATAATTTCAAAAATTTCCTCAAGTGTGGTATTTTGGGATTCGTGCTCTGGTATTCCAAGAATGCACATGTTAGGCTTCTTCAGGGTGTCCCATATCTCTTGACTGTTCCTCTCAAGTATCTACCTGTGACTAATATGTAGTATCCGTCTGTGTCTCTTATGATTTTTTTTGGTTTGAAGTCCACTTTGTCCGACAGCATAATGGCTACTCCTGCCTGTTTCCTGGTTCCATTAGCTTGCAGAATTTTGGACCAGCCTTTCATTTTTAGGATGTGCCTACCTTTTGTGGTGAGATGAGTTTCTTGAAGGCAGCAAATTGATGGGTTGTGGTTTTTAATCCAAGTTTGTAATCTGTGTCTCTTGATCGGTGAGTTAATACCATTGACTTTTAATGTTATAATGGAGAAATTATTTTTAATTCTGGACATTTTTTATGTTTAGTGAATTTTGTAAGCTTATTGTTTGACATTTATATTTTGGTGGTATTATACTTCCCTTCTCTCCTCCTGGATACACTTGTTTTTTTCTTCAAGTTTGCACATCATTTCTAGCATTTTTTGAAGTCCTGGTTTGGTAGACATGTATCCCTTCAAGTTGTCTTTGTGCTGGAAAATTTTTCTTTCTCCTTTGATCCTGACAGATAATTTTCCTGGGTATATCAGTCTGGGTTGGCATTTTTGCTCATTTAATACTTGAAGTATGTCTCTCCAAGCTCTTCTTGCTTTCACTGTTTCCATTGAGAAGTCATTTGTTATTTTAATAGGTTTGCCTTTAAAAGTGACTTGCTTTTTTTCTCTTGAAGCTCTCAGCACCTTTTCTTTGTCCTGAGTGTGTAGTGTTTTGACTGTTTTTTGCCGTGGCGATTTTCTATTTTGGTCATATCTGTTTGGAGTGTGAAATGCCTCTTGTATTTGGATGGGCCTCTCATTCTTCATTTGAGGGAAGTTTTCATTTATGATAATTTCAAAAATTTCCTCAAGTGTGGTATTTTGGGATTCTTGTTCTGGTATTCCATGAATGTGCATGTTAAGCTTCTTCAGGGTGTCCCATATCTCTTGAATGTTCCTTTCAAGTATCTTTTTGGCTCTAACAACCTCTTCCATTCAGCTGGTTAATTCTCCACTTTGTCTTCAAGATCTGTAGTTTTATTTTCTGCTTCATTAGTTCTGTTGATAAGACTCTCTCTTGAGTTCTGGGTTGAGGATAACTTGTCTTTTAGTTCAATTTTAAACTCTGCCTGAGACCGTTTTAACTGCTCTATGCCTGTTTTTGTTTCTTGAACTGTTTTTCTCAACTCCTCCAAGTGCCTGTTGTGTTCCTGTTCAAAGTGATTGATGCAGTTGTTTATCTCCTCTTGGATTTCCTCTCTCATGGTGTTAATCATGGTAATGATTATACTTTGATAGTCGTTGTCTTGGGTCTGGCTTTCTTGGCTGTTTTCTGTGAATTTGTTCTGGTTGGAATCCATCATTAAAGGGTTAATTCTTTCAGTGGGAGATTGGTCTTCCTGGGTTTTGTTTCTCATGGATCTTCACTTTGTCTTCTAGGTCTTTTCAGTTTCTGTGTGTTTTTGACTGAACTGATTTAGTTTGTATTACTATACTTGGGCAGTTATTACTATTGCTTTCCTTGGAGTTGGTATGTTTGTCTTTTGTTGTTGTTATTTCCTAGTTGAGGCTATAAGGCTGTTAGTACATCAGTTAAGTCAGGTTAAGTAGACAGGGGGTGAATATTAGTATGGTAGTGCACTTTTACGATGTAGTTTCTTGGTGATATGTGAGAGTGAGTGGTGCACTCCCTGGAGTTGTGTATGTTTTTGGGGTGGCTGTATGGAAAAGTTAATCTGCAGTGATTAATATTAGAAAGGAACAGTAAGGTGAAAAATAAAAGGTTTACTTATCTTTGGGCTGGATGTGAAGAATCTCTCCCATGTGATAGGATGATTGTAGAGGTTTTCAGATGTATGGCCTTTGATCCTTAGAACTTTGCTTGAGTTTCCTTTGGACTCTATTGAATTCTGAGTAGCAGTGTGTCTTCCGTGGACCTCGTGCATGGGTCCCCGGTGGGCCAGAGAGGCAGAGAGTCTGATGTTGACGGCAGAATTCTTCACCTGGGACCTGGGACTTGGCTTAGTGGCCCACCCATGCTCCAAGGATGGAGGAATGTGAGCCAGTCCTGTCCAGTTGGGCAGACAGGCGGGTGGGAGGAAGAAAGGGGCTGGCGCCCAGGGCGTGGCCCAGGCTAAAACTGGAGGCAACCTGGGTGCCGCTGGGTCAAGGGGCCACCTGGGGGGCTGGGCAGTCTCACCTGGGGATGGTGGACTGGGAAGCGCGGTTGGGCCGGTGGCCAAGGTGGGCCGGGAGGGAGAAAAGGGGGCTGGGGCTCCAGGGCAAGTCCCAAGCTGAACCCAGAGGCAGCCTGGGAACCGCTGGGGCATGGGGCGACCTGGGGGGCTGGGAGGACTCACCTGGGAATGGCGGACTGGGAAGCATGGTCAGGCCAGGCAACCAAGGCAGGAATGCGTTTTATATTGACCCAGTGCCACTAGCACTGAGCTATGTATTAAAGAATCATGGCTTTGAAATCCCAGAGCCCTGCATTGCTGAGTTGTGGGAATCAGCCGGTGAGTTGGCTCTGTTTGTCCAAATCTCCAACATTTACTCATGGGACACATGGAATAAGATAGAGAATTTAGCCAGAGAGCAAGAAGAAAATTTTAAGCTATTGCTGCCTTTGGATTTTCATTCCATGGTGGCCACACTCAAGAAAGCTTTCCTTCCAGATCCAATCCAGCCTCCACTGGAGCCAAAGGTGCAGGAGGGGGAGGGGCCACCAGAGCCACGGTTTCTAGCTCCCCTGGCAACTTCAGAGCTGCCGCAGCAGGGCAGAGATTCTGCTGGGCTGCCCGCCGGTGCTGCAGGGCAGCTGTGCAAGCAAAGCCTTGGAGGGCTGGGGCTGCCATTCCATGGTGGGGTGAGGAAAACAGCGGGGAGCAGGCCAGTCACTTAGAAGGATTCACACTGGGCCACAGTGCCCCAGCGCTGCGCACTGCAGAAAGCCATGCAGAGTCACTGACCAAGGCGGGGCGGAGTCGCCAGCACTCCTAGAACTGATAGACAATGAGGACACCCTGCTGCCCAGAGAGGGGGCGGGGCTGTGCAGGAAATCACGGTGGGCATGCCTGCTGTTTAGAGAATGATAACCCATCACTGTGCGCGGGCCAAGAACGCCGCAAATGGCCACGGTGGAGAGGCTGCGCGCGGGGATGCGGAGCTGTGCGGGACCAGGACAGGGCCGTGGGGGAAGCTACCGGCAGCAGCGAGGTAGCGCGCACCAGCGCGGAGGTTCTGTACCAAAATATGGCGACGCGCAGCGGCAGGCCGCGCAAAGCTGGGCTGGCTCGCTGGCGTGCGTGCCCAGGGCAAAATGCTTGGGGGCTGAGCGGCCAGCTCTTCCCAACAAGGGGAAGAAGTCCAGGCACGTGAAAAAATGGCTGCTGGGGGAGAAAATGCCTCGTGGTTCCTTTCATTGAGGAGAAAGAGGATGGAAACGGTTCAGAAAAAAAAAAAAAAGCCTTCCATGCACCTTCACAAACCTATCCCAAATCCACGCGTGAACGGGCCCCCAGCAGGCTAGAGCAGGGAGCTGGGGGGGGGCTGAAGTACAAATCCTCATGTTTCTTATGCAGATGGATGAGAACTTCTCTCTGTATGTTGCCTGGGACGATAGTTACTTTTAAAAGGTTCTGACTTGTTTGGCTATTTGAATTCCCTATAAATATGTGTCTTTTATGTTTCATAATAAAAATAGTGGCCACTTTAGGTTATTGTGTGCTTGTAATCATATTTTGGTTTTGACTTCGTTCATTATTTGGCATGCCCAATTTAAATGCACGTGCACACTTAAATATTACCATCAAAAGGCCTAAGTACGTACTGATTAAAATATCTTGATCCTCATGAAGCTTCACAAGAGAAAATATGTATGGTACTTGAATGTATATAAGGTTTTAAATAAGGTTTATAGGATAAAAAAATCTTGCTTAAAAATTAATGTGTACAGGAGGTTTGAGTTGGTTGCTTAAAAAGATGTTAAAGTATGCTATAAAGGTTTATGGAGTTTTGGGTTTATAAACAGATTAAGAACTAAAGACGGTGATTAGAAAAAAAAGGTTATACATTGTGCTTCTTTTGTGCTATAGAGGACATTGAGCCTCGGGGATTGGAAATTAAGAATTAAGCTTCACATATTCAAATGTATTTCAATTGTCTGTTTTGATTAAGCAGGAATTTTGGTTACTCATAGTATCCCAACTTCTCAAGGACAGCAGGAAGCTTATCCATGGGTCAGGAGTAAAAACTGGGAAGGTCTGAGAGCCGCCTGAGCAGGACTGTGTTCGGAAAAGCAGGCCCAGTCCACCAGATGCCTCTTGGCTGTAATTTGAATCCTGGATCTCACAGTAAAAACAAACAGGCTCCCTGAGAGGGGGAGGAAAAAGGGCACCTTTAAATTCCGATAAAAAGTCTTAATTTCTGTGTGAATGTGTGAGTGAATGTAGGCCTGCTCCCTACCATGGGATCCCTTAAAGCCATGGGATTCAATTGGGCCAGTTCTGTGTTTCCATGGTGATAACATACAATCTAGAGTGGGTTTGAATTAAAATCTAATCGCTGGGTTTATATACTAATTGACAGAACTCTGATAAGTCATGTGTCCTTTCCCCAAGTCCAGGTCCACCAAACTGTAGCCAAAGGAGAGATTTCCCTTTCCTGTGTCCAGGGACTAGCTAAAAAATACAAATGCTTAGTCCTACCAACCTGCAAGAGAGTCAACTTGTAGTATATTCTCAACATGCCTTATTTACATCTTAGACAAGAGATAACCCCTTTTAAACCTATTTCTAGACCATTTTAAGGGCTTTAAAATAGGACTAATGATCTAAGACAATGTGAAGAAAGGAAAGAAAAGAGAGAGAGGCACAAAACAAAGAAATCTAAACTTGACATTTGCCTAAGGAGATAGGCAGAAAATTAACAGGCACCCCCCAAGCAGACAACCCAGGACCCTTTCCGACAGATAAAACATGTTTTAAATGTGACCAGACTGGGCACTTTGAGACGGTTGCAAGCACAGGAAGCTTTCGTGTGGCCTATGTCCCAAACATGGGAATTTCCACTGGAGGAAAGATTGCCCCCTGAACCCCAGGGCCCAGGGGTCAAGCACCCTGGTGGAGATCAAGGAAATGGCCTGAAGCTCTTAGCTTCCCTTTGATGAGAAAAAGGAGTTTGCCTCTGATATCCAGCAAAAGAAGGCCCAAAATGCCAGGTTGAGCATCTCATGAGAACCTTGGGTTTAACATGCAAATGGGAAGCCTCTTTGTTTCTAGACCATGGAGCACAAAATTCCAGTGCTCAACTTCCATCCTAGGCTTGTGTCAATCTTTGATTTTACTAGAATGTTAATGATCAGGAAAATGACAGGTTCATCAGTCACTCACAAAGTAACTACTGACATTCCTTATATGCTTAATGATGTTGCTTTTAGACATTCCCTCGTTTCTTAAAACAAAATAGATGGTTCACATGGTTTTAGACAGGTTTTAAGATGTGATCATAGAGATTCACAGCTGCCAAAGAAATAAGTTCTTCAGTATATAGATTAATTCTTAGTTTTTCACCAAACTAAGACAATGTTATTCCAGGTGAGGTAATAGATTTTCTTTACTAACCTTTGCCTGTACCCACAGTAAGATTACTGAGCTTATTTGGTTTATCCCAGTGCCTTCCTAGTTACAACAGTTTAATCCTTGTATAGATCTTAAAAGTTTAACCTGCAGTTTGTTTTTTATAGGGACCTTAAAATAATAGAGTCATATCCCAGCACTTGTTAGATGAGGATACCAGGCTGCTCTCACACTCAACGCCCCATCTCAGCAGGAAGCAGTTAAAGAATGGTCATCAACCCTTATCCCTTGAGCAGTCTGGATCCTCAAATAGGTTAGGGGGTAAAATAGGCAGATTTAAAACAATCATGCTGGGATGGGTCTCTCAAGGTCTTTGAAAGTTTTTAAAATTCCAAAAATGATATCCCCCTCTGCTAAGATGACCCCGTACGCAACCAAATTATAGGTCCAATTTCTAAAACAAAAAGGGGGGGGTAAGCCCACACCAACAGCTAGGTTGGCATTATTTACCATCAACGTTTTGAATTTTAAATTTTCAAAAAGGACAACTAAATTGAGGTTTCAAAGACACTGGGAAGCCTATCCACCTAACTTTCTATCAGGAAACTATCCACAGTGTGCTCTAGAAAACTTTAACTGTAATTGTTATAGGGCTGACTTAACTCAAGATGACTTGATTGATACCTTGCCTAAACCAAGATGGAGTCGATCTGGGTTTGACCTAACATCTAGTAAAAATTGTTCTTTTAATAACTATGTTGCTTAAGTGTTTCCTCAGCACATCTCTCAGCAGCACTCCATCTACAAGACCACGCTACAGACATCCATGCCATGGGCCCCCCAGAGACGCGATTCAAGCTTGGAGGCTTGTGAGGCCTTGGTCTAATGACAAACCAGGCAGGCCTGTATTGCCCGTGTGAGCCACATGCGACTTCCCCAGGACACCTGCTGCCATGCCTGGTGCTGATGCCAACCTGTGTGACTGAGAAGACCAACCGGAACATTGGACATACATATAATTAATTATAAAATATAGTCCCTATTAAAACAAAAAGGGGGAGATGTTGGGCCCGCCCAGGATTTGCCCCAGGACATGGCCGAGCACATGGGACTAAAGGTGACGCTGAGAGCAAAGGTCTTGGGCATGACCCTGATCACTTCCCAGAGAGCCCTGATTGGCTTTCAGGTATCTACTTGCCTCCTGTGCTGATTGACATTGAACTTGACCATTAGCACCTGTAGGATGTGTTGACCTTTGACACAATTGGATGCCCATTTGGCACCTTGTGGGTTTTTGTCTATTTAAGCTCCGTTTCTCCCCCCAATAAACTTGAGATCTGCTGAAGACCAGACAGATCTCCCGTTCTGCGACCAAGGCTCTGGGGAATGGAATCGGAGGTGGGAACGGCCTTTTCGTCAACGCAGCCAGCAGCTGTGTAATAGAGCATATGAAAGAGAGTGTGAGTGAGCTGAAACACGCCACGCCGTGCGTGAGTGGACACTACACCTGACGGTCTTCATCTTCATTTTTATTAAAAGTCTATTACTATTGCCACAGGAACATTACACCCTATTAACTGTACTCAAAAAGTAAACAAATGAAAGTGCAGCATTTAGACAATCCATAGCGTACCTCGAAATGCTGTCTATTGGAGCAAGCTTTGGTTAAGTCAAATTTGTCTTTAAGGAATATTTATGTGAACCTATTATAACAATAGGAATAGTAAATAGTAATAGTAATATATTCAGTGTCCACCTTTAGTAGGGAAATGCAAACTATGTATTAGTAAGATTACACAGCAAATGAAGAGGTTATCCTACAACTAATGATATCGTTCAAACAAAAAAGGGCATCTAGCAAGTTCCCTTTACTGCAGCAAAATATTTGAGAAGCAATTTGTAAAGAAGATGAGTGTATTTTAGATTTCAGCATATAAGAGTATGTTCATTGCCTTTGGCCTGTGACAGAGTTCAGATTAAGGCAGAGTGTGTGCCTAAAGCAATTCCTCACTTCACGTTGGTCAGAAACACAGAGACAGGAAGGGGTCAGAGTCAGACGGCCCCTTCAAGGGCCTCCTGCAATCTCCCCCCTCAGAATAGCACTATGCTGAGAACGAGGAGCCCAATAGCACTGCAATGAGAACAGGCAGCCTTCTTCAGGAGACATTTCAGATTCAAACCACGATAGACCACAGTGTTGAAATGTTCTAACAAAATCGATTTTAGACTGAGGAGCACAAGCACCGCCATCAAAGATGAAGGCTTTTATTGTTTCCATTCATGTTTGTCCATGACTTACATCCTTTTGTGATAGCCTTTTAATTCTAAGATATTAATTAATTATTTACCATACTGATTAGCTTTATAAAATTAGGTAATGTATTTATAAGTGCTGTCAAGTGTTATTTATAGCAATGATTTCTAGGTATTGATTCTGTCAAATATTTATTTTTATTTCTTCCTCTCAACCATTTAGCATCATCTATTATCATTCTCCATCTTAATTTTTGAGACAAAGTCTCTTACAGAACCTGGAGCTCACCAGATCACTGAAGTGCTGGCCAGTGAGATTATCCCAACACTGAGATTACAGGTGTTCACTGTGCACTCATTGGTTTTCATGTGTGCCAAGAATATGGATTCAGGTCACCATGCTTGAATAGTGATCACTTTATTTAATGAGCCATCTCCCCATCCCAATACCATTGATAAACTGAAAAAAAAAAAATTGGTATGTGTGTATGTGTGTGTGTGTATGTGTGTGTGTGTGTGTGTGTGTGTGTGTGTGTGTATGTATGTATGTGTGTGTATGTGTGTGTGTGTGTGTGTATGTATATATGTATGTATGTGTGTGTATGTGTGTGTGTGTATGTATATATGTATGTATGTGTGTGTGTGTGTGTGTGTGTGAGTGCACACAGCATTCAAAGGATCTCTGTTTTAGATAGGGTATTTCCACTGTTTTGGAACTTCCCAGGTCGGCTAGTCTGGCTGGATAATGAATTCCAGGGTTGCATTCCGGGTACTGAGAAGAAAGGCTTGGGCCTGGTTTTGCTAATGATTTCAATATGTCCATGCACTCCTACAGCCTCAATTTACCTCAACACATTTATAGGGTAGATCCTTTCTACTCCCAGGGACAAGTCACATATCTTTCGGTACCATGCACGTGGCACCAGTCAGGTGGTGCCATGCATGTGTCCACTTAGGTGACACAGTCATCCTTGTGTACCAAAGAGAGTGGAAAGCTGCTTCTAAAATCATTCTCAGGGAAAGGCCCAATCTGAAAAACCACGGTGTTAACAATATGGAGTTTAGAACAGATCACAGCCTGATGGCAATGCATGCAGCACATGTATGTAGTAGCTCTTGAAAAGTTTCTAAACTGAGAAAACCTCTGTCTGGTTTGGCTCTCATTTTTTTGTATTTGTTTTGTTGTGTTGTTTTAAATGTAAATGCAGAACTGTAATAAAAATAGACATGGAGGCAATTATGAGGTAGCTGAAGAAAAGCAGCTATAGTAAACACAGGTTTAGTTTGTCCCTTTGAATTAATTCTCCAGAGCCCAGATCTTCTCTGGGAAACAAAGGAAAACACCGTCTCACACAGCATCTTCATATGTATTTGTCCATGTTTTCTCTGTCACTTGGCCTTGTGTTAATCCTGGACACTAGGCAGGCATTTGTAAGATTGGAGGACTGCGGACCACCTCCGAGGACCACCTCCTCACAAGAGCTTTGGACCCTGTGTTAATATTTTTTCTGTTGCTGCAGTATAGCACACTCTCTGAGCACCTTACAAAGAAATGGTTTATTTAGGCTTATGTTAGAGGGAGGAATTTTTCTTGTGAAAAGTATGTCATAAAAGACAATTATTTAGTAAAAAATTTGCAATTCACCCAGTCACTACCTTCTTTTTAATTTTTAAATTTTTTCTTCATTTTACAAGCATATTGAGTAATTATCCCTGCTCCACTCCTTTTTTCCCTCTCTTCCGTTTTTCCTTTCCCCCCTCCTCTCTCCATCAGTCCATCTCCCTCCCTCCCACCTTCCTGTCTGTTGGCTTCTATAGGTCTCAGAGTTCCCTCTGGATCATCCACTCTGGTGGGGGTTCAGGCCTCTGTGGCAGACCCAGTGGCCTTCCTTGGGCAGACCACTGATAGGGGTGCTCCCTTTGGCCAGTCCAGCCCTAGCCCCGAGTACCACTGCTTGAAATGATTTCTCTGAGATCCTCGCTAGTGTGTTGCCATTATGCAAGTCTGGGAAAGTTGTCTCATTGCAGTAAGTTCCTGAATGCAGCAGCCTGTCTTTGTGGAAAGTCCTGTCCGATGGTGGACCTTCCCATCTTTGGACTTTTATAATCTTACTGTTCCCTCTTCTGCAAGGTTCCCTGAGCCTTAAAAAGGGGAGAAATTTGTTTGGCCTGATTCAGGGTGAGCATTGCAGATTTGTCAGTAGTCTGCATTCTGGTTGGCTATTGTCTATTCACTGCTCATCCACTGCACTATGCTGCTTACATATTGAGATCCTCTACTTCTGCTCTTTTTTTAAAAAATTTACCTATCTATCTATCTCTCTCTCTCTCTCTCTATCTATCTATCTATCTATGTATTTATTTATTTGTGTCTGTGTCTATCTTTGCATTTCAGAGAGCACTGTGTGTGCCTGTGAAGGCCCAAGGGTATCCTTAGGAGTCACTCTGGATTGCTTCTGCCTCCTGTTTACTTTGCTCTGGAATTCCCCAGGCTCTGCTTTCCAGTACAGGAAATACAGGCCACCACCATTTCCACCTGGAGTTTTTGGATCTGGACTCAGGATCTTCTGATTACAAGGCAAAGGCTTAACCCCTGATCCATCTATCAGGTCAAGTAAGGACCTTCCTAACTCCTTGACATCTTATGTGGTCAACCCCCACAGTGAATTTCCTACATTTTAGTGCAGAAACCAAGAGCATACAAAGAAAGAGGGTTTCTGTAATAGAATCTGGCCACATGGGATATCAGCTGCCTTTCAGCTAATCAGAAGCTTGTCCGTGACACTGAACGAACCAGTTAGTGCTATGCTGAAATCAAATGAGATGCTTCTCAGCAAGTTATTCGCCCAGGGACAAAGCAAATGCTTTTTCACAAATATAGAAGTTTCCAAACAGTTAAAATATATTTGGGAAAGAAGCACTTAGGTAAATGAAGTCATCAGAAATCATGAAGATCAAAAGAATATGGGATGGTATATTAAAAGTGTTCAGAAGGGTGAGCAGAGGGGTCGGGGGGAGGAGGAGGGAGGGAGGGAACCAGTGTACCTATTAAATTTGTATGAGCGGAGATAATAAAAAATGTTTAAAAAAATAAATAAATACAAAAAACCCCCCATAAAGTCTAGCATTTGCTAAAGGCACCAAAATCCTTGGAGGCAAGGAATTGACAGCCATAGTAGTGCTCCTATGCTTAAGGAGAACACAGGAAAGGGTCCAGGGAAATGCCACTGGGTCCTTGTACATCATCAGAGAGGAGGGCCCAGAAGAGAGTCTAGCATGCACATTAAATGATTCTCTGGGGATTGTGGGAGGAGACACTGCGAGATGGGGAGGGAGGGGTGAGGGGAGGGGGAGCAGGGGGGTCAGGGGGAGGAGGAGGGAGGAAGGGAACCGGTGTACCTATTAAGTTTGTATGAGTGGAAATAATAATAAAAATGTTAAAAAAGTCTATTAAAATGAAATTTTAAATGACCAGCTTTCTTATTTGATAAAATAATACAACATTAAACCAAGCATGAGAGAGTGTGCATGTCTGCATATATATACATATATACATACTTACATATATGCATATATATTAAAAATTGCAGAGAAACTCTAAAAAATATCTTAGGTTTACAAAATTGATTTTCCATCACTTGTCTAAGCATATGTGTTTGAATATACTAGAGATACTAGTTGATATACTAGTTATTTTCAACAGGCTGTCTTTGTGTTCCTGAGCAAGACAGCTTCTTAAAATGCAATGTGAAGTCCACTCCATTAAATGAATCACACATTGACTTTCCCAAGAGGTCTGCTGGGAACACTGAGGCATGCATTTCTCATGGAATTTCTAGAGTAATAGCAACAGTTCTAAATCTCTTACAGAGATCATACAAGAGCTTTAAATCAAGTACTGAATGTGTTCAAAACTATAGCATCGAGTTCAAGTAACCTGCATTCAAAGTAAGCAATATAATTTCAAATTCTGACTTTTTAACTTCTAGTATTGTCCTAAATCTATTAAATTCTTCTGCTTTTAACAAATAGCATTCATAAAAGCTGGCATGAGGATTGCAAGCAAATTAAAATCAAGTTTGTTTAGCTCAGTTAAATTGCTATGCTCATATTTTCATTCTCATGACCAAACACCAGGTTTTTAATTTTTAAGAATATGCTCCACATATATGAACTAGAAAATAGAATTTAAATATATTTATAGTGATAAATAAGTTCTTGAGGTTGTTAAAGAGCAGCTAATATTCATAGTTCATACAATATGAGTTTGATTTCTCTTTCTCAGACTAGCTCTTAAATGTTAGAACTGTCAACCAAGATACCTGCTGACTTCCACATCACTCCTCACAGTAGGTTAAGTTTGGACTATAATTTATTTGGAAAATAATGTTTCAGCTAATCTTCTCAACATGAGGAAAAAAGGGAGTGCATAGTTTTACAAAGGTATCCTAGTAAAAAATTCAAATGGTTTCTCTATCAGAAATGTACAAATCACTACTGAGAGAAGAAAAAGATGCAAGGTTCTTCACATAGAATGGATACAAATAGAAAAGAATGAGCGTAAGTCTCTGCCCTTGATACTTCTTACTCCTTCAAGATATCTCTCTGTGTTAACACTGCTTCTTATCCAAAGCCCAAGGCCTCCAGATATAATGTTTTCTTTTCAGCCTCAAAATCCTCCCCATATCAGCATCTCTGATGTGAAACTCTGGCCATCATCTAAAGGGTGTTTCTCTCAACTTTTCATCTTTTACATCTTTCTTTCTCCCAGATGTTCACCTTTCGTGTCTTCCTGCCAACTTACAATACAGATTACACTTCATACTTTCCTAAATGCATGTGAACAAACACTTCACAGTTCTACATTCAAACACAGACATCTTTAGCTACTAGGTGAATGTTTACCACTTGGGATTTTTTTCTATGTCTTCGCCATCCATTCAGGATTTGATATTATATACCATTTGACAAATTCTTGATGAAAAATGAATTAATCAATGATGAAAAATCTGAGACTTCATGTCAATCACTAGCAACTGTCTATTATTAAAAAAGTTTTTGCTTGGAGATATCAAGGCAATAATGAACCAGGTCATGTATCTCTGACTTCACACTTGCAACTTTAAAAGCCAGAAGGTGAAGAGAAGTACTATGAAATGCTGTTGTCTACCAGATATGATATGGCTGTCACAATCAGGGGCACATAACAGGTGTGGATGCACACACACACACACACACACACACACACACACACACACACACACATAGAATCAGGGACACAGCAGATGTGGATATACACATATACACACATACACACACACACAAGTATTCACTGAAATGGTTGGGAAGAAGACAAAGATGTGGGAGCAGGCAGTAGGGCTAATATTATCACAACACTTTTCTATACGTATATGTAAATTTCAAAAATAAAAACTAAATTAAAAATTACAATTAAGTAGAGAGTATAAGGTCTACTGTTCCAAAGCATTTTTAGGATGACTATAGTTAATCTATTATGTACTTCAAAACAGGTAGAAGATAGGATTGTGAATTTCTTTACTGTAAATAATAAATCTTTGATATGATTTGATCATTTTACATTATACAAATTGTACATTATACACATTATCACACTGTGCCCTATAAATATATTCAATTATCATGTCAATAACATCTAACATCACATATTACAAGGGCAGATTAAGGACAGTTCTATGTAGTGCATATAGTTCTATGTAAAGAAAAATACTAGATTTCATTGCTTTGTTTCTGAAAAATAGAATAATTTGTTTAAAACTGACTTCTATGTGACAGAACAGCATGAGAAACCTTTATAGTTTGTCTCTGCTTCTCCTGTTTCTTATGATTATGTCAAGGGAAATGACTAACATAGCATGAGATTTTTGTAAATTCACTTTAAAAACAACTGAATCATGAATTATATGTAAAAGCATATTATGCATGCAAATTTCAATTGGAAAGCTTTGTGTAACTGGGCACTAAATGTCAAATATCCAAAAGACCATTGTTGCCTTTGTGAATTACAGCTTCTTGTCAGAACCCAAAGAAATACACTTGCTTTCTCACATTCATAATCTGGGAAACCATAAAACTGTGGTAAGGACCTAGATTTTAAAGTCATGAGGTTGCTATTAGACAAAGCTTTAAAAATATTATTCCACGTAGTATGTTGGCATATCATAAAGCAGGGGCTGTCTTCACTAGATGTGTCTACAAAGCTCTCAGAAAAGTATTCTGGCTTCCAAATATTCCATGCAGAACATAAACTTTTTGTCCGAATGTAATTATTTTTAGATTTTAGATTGAAAAACAGAGCGAGCTTTTCACAAATTCAGTGGAAGTCACGTCTTGTTCTTTCTCTATTATGGTGGGAGGATGGGGCAGGACTCACCATAAGAAAGTACTGCTTCTTATCATGTTTGCACAGTGTCAAATTTGTCTTTTAATTTTAATAGGATACCCTGATAAATCTGGTCTCTGATTGGAGAGAGGAAAGATCTGCTGCAACTTAAGTAAGCTCTGGCATTTAAATATTTTTTCATTTTTACTTTTTTCTACTTTCACAAACATATTGAATAATCATTCCAGGTTCCTTTCCTCCCCTCTCCTTCCTATTTACCATTTCCTCCCACTCCCTCCCACTCCCTCCCACTCCCTCCCACTCCCTCCCACTCCCTCCCACCCTTCTGCCTGTGTGTGTCTATGGACCCGAAGGTTCACTCTGGCTTGTCTATTCTTGTGAAGGCTCAGACGTCAGTGGCATGTCAAGTTACCTCTCTTCAGGCCACCCACAGATAAGTGCATTTCCCTTCACTCATCCAGCTTTAGACTTCAAAGGTTTCCTTGTATTCTTTGGTACTATATAAGCTATCCAGCAAGGAGAAAGTCCTCAGACCAGTTCCACTGATATAGTTTGCCCATGTCCTGTGATCCATTTGTGTTGCATCTTCAGTAATAGGGTCTTTTTTTTTATTCAATTGTGCATGTGTGTGTATGTGTGAGTGTGTGTGTGTGTGTGTGTGTGTGTAGAACCATGGGCGAATTCAAGAACCACCATGGACGCCTCCACCTCCTCCTTGTTTACTCTGCCCCGGGATCCACAGGCTACGCCCTAGGAGGACCAGAAGCGCAGGCCGCCCCCGCTTCCACCCAGCGTCTATACGTGGGGTCCAGGACCCGAACTCAGGACCTTCTGCCTGCAAGGCAGAGGCTTAACCCCTGAGCCACCTCTCCAGCCCCCAATAATAGGGTCTTACCGACAGTTTCTGGAGAACAAACAACAGCAATGGCAAAAGTGTATAATGTTTGGAAATCTTTAAGACCTCTCTGACCAACATTTCATCAGGAAATAGCATCCAAATATTTTTTAAAATAAAACAGTGTGACGATCAGGAAGATATTGCTCCAATATGCTTTTTTATAGTGAGATGGGGGTGGTCTGAGCTGTAAGCTTGACACCCAGGAGGTGGGTTTCTGGCATATCTATGAGGGGTTGCCTAGGTGAGGCATGCTCTGGGAAAGCCTGTTACGTTATTCTATGAGAATGCCCAGTTCCTAGTGGACGAGACCATCTCCTGAGCAGGTGAATAAAAATGGGAAGAACTAGGGGAGCATTTGGAAACTTCCTCTGATTACCCTGAGGATAGCACATATACAACCTGAAATACACTGTTACATAGCTATAAACTCTTACTTGGTAGTCAGAGGATAATCAGAGGAAGTTCGTCAGCCTCTGGGGTTTCAAAATTGCATGAAGATGTTCCTCTACCTGCCACTTTTTCTAGAAAACAGTCTGTCATACTGTGCCCTAAGAAATACCATTAAATATTTTTAAATAATAACATTAAAATTTTAATGTCTTTGGAAACTAATTCTAATATATAAATTTATAACTACATATATGAAATAATACTTCTATAAGATATCTAGCAAGAATAAAACAGGTTTTTAGTATAAGTTGGAGTTACTGACTTTGTCCTTGGTGTCTTTCAAAACTATCAGTAGATATTTGTTAACTAAAGCAAATATCCTCCATGGACCAATGTCAGTAAAAAGAAAAGTAAAATGCAAAGCTGCTTTCTATACACATTTTTAGAAAGCTCTGTTTTTATCTATTAAATCAATTACTGATATTATGAACTTAAAATACCTAGTAATGTATTTAGGAATTAATTGCTTCTACATATCAAATATTACTTCTATCCTAATTTTATGTACTTAATAACTTGGAATCTATTTTAGATACCCAAAGCAATTGCCCAAAATTCATTAACTTAAAAAGTTTGAGGTTTACTGTTATTGCTTTCAAAAGACTCATCAAGAAAGATGCTTTAGTGGGCACAGAAGTTTAAATCCTCTGAAAACACACTGTGGCCCTCCATTCAACTGTCAAAACAATGCTACCCAATTGGGATTTCTCCAAGAGCCTCATGATGGAAGAAGGAAAAGGTAATGTGTGATGCCGAGCAAGGGAGCAATTTGCCTCCCGCAGAGAGATTCCACACAGTTCTGACCACTCTTCAAACAACCTTTCAGGAGAAAATGGATGTGAAGCATTGGTGATTGGTGGTACTTTACCAGGACTGCCTGGTTGTATATGGATGGATCTTGTCCTTTCTGTGGTGCAGAGAAGGGTGTTGTACCCCTCATCAGTCTGGTATTTTCAATGAGTTCTCAGGCCCATTTTTCCCAATACAGCTTGAGTATGCCCATGTATGCCTATGGCTGTACTCTACTTTGATAAGCTTTAATAGGACCTTTATACTTTTAGTAATGAGTTATTTATTAGCCCGTGCCACATGGTGGTATTACAGAGATGGTGTATATGTGCACAACAAGATGTATAGTCATACTGCCTCTGCATTTTTACTTAAAATGGAGCCAAATAATGTTTGTAAAATGGAGTCACTCAGGGCAAGGCAGAGACTGAACATCATTGTTCATAAAATATAAAACTTGGAAGAGGATGAATTCTTCCTTAAGCGTCATTTCCTAACACTCAACCTTGCAACATTAGAATAAAAGCATGAAGCAAGCAATCTGCTTGGTATTTTTATATTAGTGTACTGTTGAAATTAGTGATATGCATGTGTGTGTGTGTGTGTGTACACATTCCATTTGAGAAGTGACTTTTGTGTGAGGTTGCAAGTCATCATGTACATATGCAGGACACTCACTCACTGTAAGTAATGATTTTGTTCTTAATCTTCGTTAGATTTTATCAGAATTCCTTAAACGAATTGTATTAAGCTATATGGAAACATTTTAAATCATCTGTAATATTTGTTTGCTATAGGCATTAAAAGGAAAAAGTCCTACCATTATAATAAAACAAATGTTACAGTTTATATATTTACTATATTACACTCCCACTTGAGAAAATTAGCTTACTGTAGAGTGAATCCTATGTTATGGCATTAAGACCCCACATGCCTTGTGTTTTCTGGACAGTTCTGCAGAGGTCACAGAAGCCAGTTTATCATGCTATCCTGGCTCCTGCAAGCTCATTTTGTGATGCTTGATCAACAATTAAAATGCTGCAGTGGCCCAGGCTATGCCCTTGATGTTGTGTGTGCATGACTGTATTTCATTGCAGCTTCTTCTATTATGTGTCTACTACCACACACTGCAATAATGAGTATTCAGGTCTTTATTTATTTGAAGATCAATTATAGGATATATTGGTAACCACTCATTTCCATATTCCTTGCATCAGATGGAAATTCTTACTCTAAAAAGTAGAATTTTGTAGGTCTGTCCCAAGATCTCAATACAAGTGGACATTAAAGCTAATGTAAATTTTTATGATCTCTTTCGGACCTGAGAAATACAGAAATTAAAAACCCTTCAGTACATCCTTGGGGAGTCATAAATTCCAAGGGCAAAGTAGAAACATTGTTTGTGTAGGAAATATTATTCCTGAGTATAAGCAAATGTCTTTTGCCTCTTAAAATATTAATGCATGCCCTTGGAAAAGAGGTATTTGTCTAATGTGGTTTTATGCAACCAGAAAAGACTAGTAGTCTTCAGTTTCTACTAGAAAAACAATGAAAGGAAACTCGAGTTGGATGGAATCTATTTCTCTTGCACCAAGGTAGTGATACGCGAGCACATTCCCTCACTGACCACCTTTCTACACATTCACGACATAAGCCAGTTAACACCAGTACTGGACTCACATCGAGGACAGACAGCGAAAGTGGGCACAAAGGGAAACAGAAGTCAGAGCATATCCTGTCACTCTGTTTCAGAATGCACAGCCTCCTGAAAGGAGTTCATAGCAACACCATGACAACTTAAAATCAAGAAATCTGGGTAAATATGCTAGGGAGAGAGGCCGTAGCAATGGAGCTTTCTTTATTGCATAGATCTGAGATTACTTCAGCAGCAGATGTGCTGCACCAGCCTGTTCACTTCCTGCCCACACTGGTGCATCTTGGTTTCTCCCTCATCCTTTATCACTTCCGCACATCTCCAGACTTCCTTACAGTTCCTTAGCTCTTCATTTCCTTGGCCCTTGATCTTCAGGGAAAGAGAGCCACCTAATGCTTATGTCGTGAGCACACCTGGGGGGCTGTGCCGCTGACTTCTATCTCCCCGGAGGTCTACACCACCCACCAATAACCACACAACACGGGGGCTTACTGATTGACATATTCCAGGGCGCAGGTCTGGAGCCTGACCGGGACTGGACGAAGGGCCGTTTCCGCGCATTGCCAGAGCTGAGGGGTGACCTACCATCAACGGTCACGTCCTCAGGGGAGCAGGGCGCACTTTGGCTGGAGCTGCATCGGGGAGTTCGGCTGCCAACAGGACAGAGTTTCGGGATGCTCTGTCTCTACCGAACTGGGGTCCGGTTCTCGGCTGTCCCTTAAATACTGTTTTATTCCACATTACATCATCGGAGTACAGGTCTGTTTACAGTTACAGTACAGTTGTTTTGCCTCATTTTGATATTACACATTTTCATTTCTTATGTCTTCCACAGTCCGTATTACACCACAGCTACGATGACGCAGAGACCCATTTATCCATCACACAGCATAGGCTGACACAGCGGCCCACTCATCTATCACACACAATTACACAGTTGTTTTCACATTCAGTTGTTTTCACATTCTTCTGGTATTACACATAGGCTTTCTCATTTACTAGCCTTTGCACATTCATTTCTTCCTCATTGAAACTTTCCTCATGCTCTCCACAGCTCACCTTAGAAAAACCCTGTTTTCTCAAAATTATGGAAAACTGGCTGAGTATGTAAAAACCCCCATTTAATTTGCTTAGCAGAGTAGGTGCATCTTAAAAGTTTATCATTTGCAACTGAATCAATAATAATCACAAACCATTGTTTCTTGATTCAAACTTTAAAGTTATATATTACAAGGTACAATGAATGTTTTTAAGTTATTGGAAACCTCAACATTCCTTGAAAATTTAATGTAGGAGAACATCTAATACAATTAATATATTCTGTACAAGTTTTGAGCAGAGTAATATCAGTGAGACCATGTGATGGGGAGCTAAATGGCAGCAAGTCCACAGTATTCACAGATACCCCTAAATACCTGTGACACCGTGACTGGCAGCCACTAACTGAGATGCACTTGTGTGTATAATGGAGCACTACATTCTTCACTCGGCTACACCCCTAATGTAATCATTCTTAAGTTCATTGAGACTTTAATACAAAGGGCTTTGAAACATGATTGGGTTTCAGGCCAGGGATAAGGATTGTGTAATGTCAAAGTCAGTTCAGAATCCTTGAATAACACTGCAATGTAAATGTTAACATTGTGTAATTAGGAAGGACCCTAAAACAAAAGAATTTAAGCCATTTCTGAGACAATAGCCTAAAAAGTAGTCAAATCACTTCTTTCTTGTCATGTTTCGAAGAAGGGTCCCTCTGCCTTGACTCAGGTGTTTATATCCTTGGCTGGTGTTAATGCTTGGGACTTGTAGAAGGTAGAGACCTGGTGGAGGAGGGCAGGGCACAGGGCAACCCTGAGGCTTGATAGCCCAGTTCTCCTTCCTCTGTTTTCCTCTTGCTGTCTCTGCTTTGGTGATGACAGTGACCTGAGCCTGCTTCCTGCTTCTGCCTTTAGCTGAACATCTCGCTCTGCCCTGCATACACCACCGTGGACTCTTAAGACAAGTAATATGGAAAACTCCCTCTCTCCATTTCTGCTGGAGTTTGGGGGCATACTGTCTCACAGCAAAAAGAAATGTGTGTGTGCGTGTGTGTGTGTGCGTGTGTGTGTGTGCGTGTGTGGGTGTGTGTGTGCGTGTGTGGATGTGTGTGTGCGTGTGTGTGTGCGTGTGTGCATGCGTGTGCGTGTGTGTGTGCGTGTGTGTGTTTGTGTATCCTGTAGTTCATAACACAAAATCCAATGAAATATCTATAACTTATATTATTACCAAAATTCCAAATGTAATCAGAAATTTTCTACAATTCCCTGGAAATGTTTGGTCCTATTATAAACATTCCTACCAGTTACTTCATGAACAAGGAAACACAAAAATATTATAGAAAACAAATGTACTGGCTTCAAATGAAATTATTTGGCAGAGATTTTTAAGAGTTCAGATGTTCCACTTGCTAATTAAGAACTCCGTAAGAGGTCAGAGTTTTAAGGATATGGTTTTGGCTTCTTTGGTTTGTGCCTCTCTAACAAGATAAAATATATATCTTACTATCAAAAGATTACCTTAGCTAAGAGCTTTATTGTTACTAGTGAAGTGAACATGAGGTTTTAATATATTATTATATTTAATACATTATTACATTCACCCTGACATATGGATTTAAACTTTTTCTCTTTAATGTTTTCCATGAAGGTCTTGAACTTGGATTTAAGACGATTTAGTTGATTTTATTATTAACGAAGTAGATGTTGATACATAATTGACAGAAACTTAAGAACCATTGAGGTTTAATTTGTACTTGAAATATACTTAAAAATCAAATACAGCAAAATTTGCAAAGGAATAAAAAAGGAAGCATTGGCATATGGATAGTAACTCACTGTTTAGCAGGTCACCACTAACACACACTACGGGACGTCAGAGTCACGTTTCCATTCTTCTCTGGTGTGAACGTAGGTATTCCGCTGCCCTCTCTGCTCTGGTATCTGACCCCAGCGGTGTTGACAAGCCCTGCTTTTAAAATACTTTATTTATTTACTTATTTATCAGCGTATGTGTGCACACGCAGGAAAGAGAGAGAGAGAGCCAGAGAGAGAGAATGCGTGCGTGCCTTGGTGCACGTGTCAGGGGGCAACTTTCAGAAGTCAGAGTCAGTTCTCTCCTAGCAACGTGCAGGTTCTAGACCTTGAACTCAGATCGTCAGATTGTGTGAAGACATCTTTATTTAATTTTTAAATTTTTTCATTATTATTTATTCAAATGTGTGTGCGTGCATGCGCGCGCGTGCGTGCGTGCGTGCGTGTGTGCGTGTGTGTGTGTGTGTGTGTGTAGAACCACGGACGAATTCGGGAACCACCATGGACGCCTCCACCTCCTCCTTGTTTACTCTGCCCTGGGATTCACAGGCTCCGCCCTAACAGGACCAGAAACACAGGCCGCCCCCGCTTCCGCCCAGCGTCTATACGTGGGGTCTAGGATCCGAACTCAGGACCTTCCGCCTGCAAGGCAGAGGCTTAACCCCTGAGCCACCTCTCCAGCCCCCGACATCTTTATTTTTTTAATGAAAATGTCATACCAAAAGTTTATTGAAAAGTCAGAGCTTCAAGAAATGAAGGCATTTTAAACACTGAGCCATCTTAGTAACTCAATCTTACTATTAACAGAGATGCAGAGAATACTGCTTCCTATCTACTCACATTCAATATCTCATATCTAATAAAAGATTGGGTTCATAAAGAAAATTTATTTTATCGAGTTTCTTTCCAATATCTTCATGTACAAAGTAAATCAATATCTGTTTTAAATATAAATGTATTTCAATGCTTTTCATGATTGATACTATTTCAACTTAATTTGTTAATTTATTTAACAATATAAAATGGTAAAGTGGAGGGAATGAAGAGGGAAAATTTAAGTATTAACATCAATACCAAATGCCTCATCTCTGTGAAGTCACTTGTAATCTTTTAGATTCCATTATTGTCAATAATTTTTCTCATTGTAATCTTCTGTTGAATCAGCCTCAATCAGATAGCAATGAAGATGAAATATGACACACTGACAAAGTACAGGACAGTGAATCTGGCAGAATCTGAAGAATCCTGGCTCATTGGTCCTTCTGCCCTCCAACTTCACTGTTTGTTTGTAGAAGTCCCATTGTTTTCAGAACTTTCCAGATACCTATGTGAGTCCTGCTTCATACAATACTTTAACTCACATTCTGCAAGCATTGTTCAGTACTGCTGTGTGAGGCACAGAGTAGTAACTGCCTAGGCTTGCAGGAAGTCGTCAGTAAAATTAAACCCTTTAGCATTGGTTACTTCCACCTGATAAGCAGCACACACTGACATGGTCTCCAACTCAGGCAGAAGAAATAAAGGTAAATAATTGTTTTAAAATACAAAGATGGACTTACAGATCCATTATGACATACAGTTCATAATCTTTTATTTACAACTGCAAATCTGGAAAGTTCTATAAAGCAAGATTCTTTCATTTCTTCTTTTAGATGTTTCTAAATTCTAAATGAAGGATGCTACCTCTACACTTTCTTTAGTTCTACTGTACCTGCCTTCGGGTTCCTTGAAAAAATTAAGAAGTATCAAATATTTCCACTTTTCAAAATATCTGCAGGTCAAGTTGCCATAATTATCTCCATGAAGCACCTGCAGTAATAAACACACTGTTTTCCCATTACACTCTCTCTTGTTCTTGTTGTTTGTTTTTCTTTCTTGACAATTTCAACCTTTCCTGGTATAGTCCGAGACACTACACAGTACCCCACTGATAAACATAGAGAAAAAATAAGAGGAAAACAGAAAGTAATCAGTGAGCTGGGTGAAGGACCATCAAGCAGGGTCGACATGATCCCCCCCCAGAAGACATCTTCCTTCACCAGCTGGTTTCTGAGGTTCCATTGCAACTCAGTGATTCTGAAACTAGGTGAATCCTCTGACTTTAGGAGGTCATCTGTAAAATCAAAGCCCTCCTCTGGCCTATGCATTCAGCTCACATATTGATTTATTTACTGATTATAAATGCCTAAGTTTTGCTGAAATTTGAAATACACAGTCACTATTCAGACCATTTTCATATGGCAACTCTTCATCTGCTTATCTTGAACAAATTTTGGAAACTGGAACTTCAAGCTAAATTAATAGGATTAGTGCTTGCCTTGTTATTTTAATTTCAATATTATGATTTCATGATTTAAAATTGGCAGTCACCTCGTAAAAAGAGATTTCAAATATTTATTGCTAGAATCAGTCCTAGAATTTCTATTTGATGAATATATCCGTAAGAAGTAAATTTTCTCAACAATTATTTCTCGGGCTGGAGAGGTGGCTCAGGGGTTAAGCCTCCGCCTTGCAGGCGGAAGGTCCTGAGTTCGGATCCCAGATCCCACGTATAGACGCCAGGCGGAAGCGGGGCGGCCTGCGTTTCAGGTCCTGGTGGGGTGGAGCCTGTGAATCCCGGGGCAGAAGGAGGTGGAGGCGTCCATGGTGGTTCCCGAATTCGTCCGTGGTTCTACATATACACACACACGCACAGACACACACAGACACACACGTGTGCGCACACATACACACGCACATGCGCACAGTTGAATAAATAATAATAAAAAAATTAAAAAAAAAAAACAATTATTTCTCCATGAAATATTTGTCCCACATCATAAATATGACCCTGGCTGGCCACATGAAGAAGGAATTGGGCCACATACTGTTGGGCCATGGAAGGAAGTAAAAAATGAGCATGGGGCACTGTTATCCTTCTGGCAAGGAGGAGGCACGTGACCTACTTAGCAGCTGCTGATATGCCAGGAAAAGCTGCTCCAGAACCAAAAAGACTAGTTCGGATGGTGTTTCGTCCACTTTCAGTAACATTAGCAGAGCGACAAATAACGGTTCCCATTGCGTCTGAACAAGTCTTTGCAGTTTGAAGACTCCACAGATTCGTGGCAGCTTACACCCAGGTTCACCTTTCTTGGCAGGAGACATACCCCAGCTAAAAAAAAAAAAAAAAAAGAAAACAAAACAAAACAAAAAACCCCTGCACCTCTGTTCCATGTGCTTGCTGTCTGTTTCTTCTCGCACTCACAATTCTTTAATATTCCCGTGACCGTCTTCAATAGTCCTTCTACAATGCACCTGATCATACTGAAGACGTTCGCGCTATGTTGTCTCTCCACATGCATAAGCCACTATGTGGGGTGTGTATGTCGCGTGAGATGCCGCTTAGTAAAGCATTGGTAATACCCTAAGGGATAACCGGTTTTATAACCCTCCTTTCCACGTAGGTGCAGAACAGTTTCTTCTGAGGCTCTGCTTCCACAGTGAAGCAGCCAGCGCGCTGGCTCCTTTAGCCTTCGTGGGAAAAGCTGGTGGTGCAAGAACCTTAAAGGACCTCCCAGCTGCACTGGGCTGCCGCCACACGTCCTGTGCTTTCCCTGACCAGCTGTGGCTCCTCCTCACCTGCCCTCAGGATCCTCTCCTCCTGCTGCCCTGGAGAGACGGTTCTGCGGGAGACTCCAGACCCTAACTGCCCTGCCAACCCGGTCAGCATTTTCCTTAGAGAACCCAGCACCTTGAAATTTTTAATTTCTTATTTTTTCAAAGTGACAATCCTTCCCTCCCACACTCTTAAAGAAGAGATGACTCAAGGAGAGGAAAACAAACAAACAAAAAATAAAACAAACGACAGCAAAAAAGAACAGGAACTTGCACAGCTGTCACACTGTCAGGTGCTGAGAAACCCAAGGTGAAATCTGAACGGTCTTCTAGCGCCCCCTACCAGTCAACACGTGGAACAAAAACTTCCTGATCCACTGGCGGGTGTCTAACCTGCACATCCGCTCTGGGTAAATGTGTGCGTGCGTGCGTGCGTGCGTGTGTGTGTATGTGAAGGTTAAATTGAAGGTCTTCTAACAGAAATGCTAAAAAAGTTAATGAACTCTCATTTGTGACATACTGCTCAGCTGTTCTCAATATCCACGTTCGTGGGCTAACAGTGAAGGGAAGGCTTCCAGGAGCTCGGGACTGGAGAATAACTTAATTTGGCATATGTAAGATGGTGAGGACTTTAGTGTTAGGGTTTAGGTTAGAGTGAGTGGTTAGAGATAAGGACGGAGTTAGGGTTAGTTAGGTGAGTTAGGAGTTCTCACAGTTGAGCTGTATACTCTGGATCAAGTCCTGACTCCTTCAGTACCAGTCTGAACCCCTGGGACACACACACCAACACTGGGCATGCCCACATGAGGTTAGTACAGGGTTAGGGGTAAGGTTAGAGGGTTAGGGTTAGGAGTTAGGAGTATGGTCAGGCTGCAGTTAAGGTTAGGGTCAGGATTTACAGTTAGGGTTAGTGTTGAGGTTAGGATGTTAAGGTCAGTGTTAGAGGGGGTGGTTTAAATTCTGGTTAGGGCTTAGGGGCTAAGGTTGGGTTTAGGGGTAGGATTAATGCTTACTGTTAGGGTTAGGAGTGAGGTGCTAGGTGTTAGGATTAGGATTAGGGGCACATTGATTGGCAACCAGCACACATTAGAGTGCAAATACAGCAAAGTTGAAAGCAGAGGATACATAACTTAGTGAAGACCCTATGATTTTTTTTGAAAAAACAGAATGTATAACAAGGTATCCTCACATAATTCATACTTTGTATGTGTGTGTGTGTGTGTGTGCATCAGAGGGTACTGTACGAGCCTGTGGAGGCCTTAGGATGACTTCAGGAATCACCCTGGATTGCTTCCAACTCCTTTTTGCTTTGTTCTAAAGCTTTTCAGGCTCCTTCTAGGACCAGAAGTGCAGGCTGTCACCATTCCAGCCTGGCGTTTTTAAGCGGAATTTGGGATCTGAACTCAGGACCTTCTGCTTGGGAGGCAGCAGCTTAATTTCTGATTCATCTCTCCAGCCCATAATTCACACATTTTTAAATAATTATTGATCTCATGCAACACAAATGATATTTGCTAAAACGAGTGAAGATATTTAAAACATCTCTGAATGAAATAGAATGCAATTACATTATTTTCTCAGAAAGAGAAACGACCTCCTTTGCTCATAGCTTTTGGCAATGAACAACATGCTTTCACCGTGTAAATCTTTCTAAATGGAGATGAAGGAAGGTGTCTATAGTAAAGAAAAGACATTGAAACACCTCAGATACTTGTTTCCTAACTCAGCGTTTTTTGTAACTGAAAAGGCACTGATGATTCACATAAAATCGCTGCTGAAGTCTGTAGTGAATGTTGTGGAGATTTTCCTCGTTGATTACTCTTGTCGTCTTTTGTATTTTGTATTTCACTGGGAGCACAAAGTGGCTGAGAAAACCATTTTATTCAAAACATAGAATTATTATAGCTATATGAACAATTACAAAATAAAAAGAAATTCAAATGTAAAATTAATGAAAATGTGGAAAACAAAATGAATAGATATTTAGCCATGTTTAGTACTTTGAACTATCATATAGTTGATAACATTGGCAGAAGTAAAATATTGATTTAATAACAATATCTCACAATTTCAAATACCATCTATACCTAAGGTATTTATATACTCCAGGTAACTGAGACTCAACAGGTGACTGTGAATATCAAAACCAAGTAATATATAATAAAGAGACATGGTCATACATTATAAATGGTCACATCAAATTATCCAATATTTCTAGAAGCCAATCTAGCTAAATTCAGATGATTAGGCATTTTGCAAAAGTCTACTAAGTGATTACTTTGTTGGAATTATGACATTGGAATTAATTTTCACACTAACATATAACACTAAAAATTGAAAATGTAATTAAATTGAAGAGTTAAATGTGTTCTGTTATGAATTACAGTATTATTTTCATCACAATTACAATACATAGTGAGACATTATATATATATTTGCATATAATGCATAGTAAGGCATAAAATCTGGACTAGCATGCAACATTTTCACTGCTGACAGTGCAGACCTATTCCCTCCTCACAGGCACCGCTTGAAAGGACTGAAACTTCTGATTTGACTTCTATGCATTCCATTTTTATGCCTTGTTGCCTGGGAGAATCTGTTTCTTTCTGGTTAAAATAAAGATTAATTAAAACCAAGAATGATGGAGCATCACGGATTCGATCATGACTTTAACACTAGCCTGAGCCATGTAGTGAGATTCTTTGTGGGGGGAAAGGATAACTTGATCATTTCAATTCTACTCTGTACATTGGAAACACACAGGTAACACTTTCGTGTATATTTTTTTATTTCTATCCAAACCTCAAGTCACATACATACTTGAGAGCTGTGAGAATTAAGACTCAGATATGTGATTCTAATAGTTTCTCAGTTCTCAAGTTCTGTCTTTTATAGCTAGATTTCCTCAAAATGCACACACACACACACACACACACAGAGCCATGTTTAGTACTTTGAACTATCATATAGTTGATAACGTGTGTGTGTGTGTGTGTGTGTGTGTGTGTGTGTGTGAGGGTGAGTGTGTGTTTATGAGACAAGGCTGAGAGGAAGGAAAGGGCCCAGGGTACAGGGAGGAGCTGCTAACACAGGTCTCAAGGTAGCTGTTTCTACAGAAGGGCTTTTTTCAGGGACAATACATGGTGTCACATTTAAATTCTAAACATAAGCTTGAATTGCTTCTTGTCTTTGATTCTAAACTTTAGAGAACTGTGGATATTTAAACAACTTACTAAATAATTTCTATGACTCAATATATTCTGCCTAGTGAGTACTGTTACTCATATGTTAAAATATACTGTCAGTCTCCCGCTCGCCTTCCTGCCTGACCTGGACAGGACTCGCTCGTGGTCCTCCATCCCAGGTGAGTTCCACCAGCCCCCAGGTCGCCCCTTTTCCCAGCTCCCCCGACCAGCCAGCCCGAGCAACACCCAGACTGCCTTCGGTTTGCCTGGGCCACGCCCCAGATCCCAGCCCCTTTGTTCCCCCCACCAGCCTTCCAGCTCAACCTGGACAGGACGCCTCTTGGTCCTTCCATCCCTGGAGCTTGGGTGGGCCACTAAGCCAAGTCCCAGGTCCCAGGTGAAGAGCTCTGCCATCTCCATCAGCCCCTCTGCCCCTCCAGCCCACCGAGGACCCTCACTAGTGGTCCACGGAGGACACACTGCTACTCAGAATTCAACAGAGTCCAAAGGAAACTCAAGCAAAGCTCTAGGGGACAAAGGCCATACATTTGAAGTCCTCTAAAATCATCCTATCACATGGGAGAGATTCTTCACTTCCAGCCCAAAGATAAGTAAACACCCTTTTTTTTTTTTTTTTTTTACCATCCTGCTCCTTTCAACTATTAATCACTGTAGATTAACTTTTCCATATAGTCACCCCCAAAACATATACAACTTCAGGGATTATACCACTCAACCACACATATCACCAAGGTACTAAACAGTAAAAGGGCACTATCATACTAATATTCACCCCCTGTCCATTAAACCTGATTTAAATGATGTACTAACAGTCTAATAGCTTCATCTAGGAAATAACAATAACAACAGACAAACATACCCAATTCCAAGGCAAACACTAGTAAGAACTGCCGAGGGTAGTAAAACTAACTAATTCACTTCAACCAAAAACACACAGAAGCTGAAAGGTTTTAAGAGACAAAACAACAATGTCCAAGTCAAAGTGCAGATCCATGAGAAACAAAACCCAAGAAGACCAATCTCCCACTGAAAGAATTAACCCCTTAATGATGGATTCCAACTAGAACAAATTCATAGAAAACAGCCAAGAAAGCCAGACCCAAGACAATGACTATCAAAGTATAATCATTACCACGATCAATACTATGAAAGAGGAAATCCGGAAGGAGTCAAACAACCGCATCAACCACTTTGAACAGGAACACAACAGACAGTTGGAGGAGGTGAGAAAAACAGTTCGAGAAACAAAAACAGACATAGAGCAGTTAAAACAGTCTCATGCAAAGTTTAAAATCGAACTAAAAGACAAGTTATCTTCAACACAAAACTCAATCAGCAGAACTAATGAAGCAGAAAATAGAATTTCAGCTTTTGAAGACAAAGTGGAAGAATTAACCAGCTCAATGGAAGAGGTTGTTAAAGCCAAAAAGATACTTGAAAGGAATATTCAAGAGATACGGGACACCCTGAAGAAGTCTAAAAGGCACATTCATGGAATGCCAGAGCAAGAATCCCAAAATATCACATCTGAAGAAATTTTTCAAATTATCATTAATGAAAACTTTCCTCATCTAAAGAATGAGAGACCCATCCATATACAAGAGGCACTCTGTACCCCAAACAGATATGACCAAAACTCACTACGGCAAATAATAGTCAAAATACTCCACATTCAAGACAAAGAAAAGGTACTGAGAGCTTCAAGGGGGAAAAAAGTCACTTTTAAAGGTAAACCTATTAAAATAATAAATGACGTCTCAATGGAAACAGTAAAAGCAAGAAGAGCTTGGAGAGATGTACTTCAAGTATTAAATGACCAAAAATGTCAACCTAGGCTTATATACCCGGTAAAACTATCTGTCATGATTTAGGGAGAAAGAAAAGTTTTCCAACACAAAGACAACTTGAAGGCTTACATGTCTACCAAACCAAGTATTCAAAAAAAAAATGCTAGAAATGATATTCAAGCTTAAAGAAAAAAAACAAGTGTATCCAGGAGGACAGAAGGGAAGTATAATACCACCAAAACCTAAATGTTTTACAATACACTTACAAAAGTCACTAAACATAAAAAATGTCCAGAATTAAAAATAATTTCTCCATTATAATATTAAATGTCAAAGGTATTAACTCATCGATAAAGAGACACAGATTACAAACTTGGATTAAAAATCACAACCCATCAATCTGCTGGCTTCAGGAAACTCATCTCACCACAAAAGATAGGCATATCCTAAAAATAAAAGGCTGGTCCAAAATTCTGCAAGCTAATGGAACCAGGAAATAGGCAGGGGTAGCCATTATGCTTTCAGACAAAGTGGACTTCAAACCCAAAAAAATCATAAGAGACACAGATGGATATTACATTTTAGTCACGGTACAATTCACCAGGAAGACTTCACAATACTGAACATATATGCACGCAATACGGGCCCCTCCACATTCATTAAGCAAACCCTACAGCATCTAAAACGAGAAATCAACCCCCAAATAATAATTCTTGGGGACTTCAACACCTCCCTCTCAACATGGGATAGATCAACAGGTCAAAAGCTTAACAGAGACACTTTGGAACTTAATGAAACCCTTAAAGAAATGGACCTTACAGATCTCTATCGAACTTTTCACCCACCCACCAAAGAATACACATTTTTCTCAGCAGCACATGGAACTTTCTCCAAAATAGATTACATATTGGGCCACACAACGAATCCCACATATACAGGAAAGTTGAAATTCTAGTCTGTACTCTATCAGACCACCATGGTCTACAGCATGACATCCACAACACAACGAACAACAGAAAATACACTAACTCCTGGAAACTTAACACTGTGATACTGAATGAGAATTGGATTCAGGAAGAAATTAAAGGGGCTAGAGAGGTGGCTCAGTGGTTCAGCCTCTGCCTTGCAGGCAGAAGGTCCTGAGTTTGGATCCTAGACCCCATGTATAGATGTCAGGCAGAAGCTGGAGCAGCCTGCATTTCTGGTCCTGGTAGGGCGGAGCCTGTGAATCCCCGGTCAGAGTAAACAAGGAGGAGGTGGAGGTGGTCCATGGTGATTCCCGAATTCACCCACGGTTCTACACATACGTGCACACACACACACATGCACAATTAAATAAATAAAAATAATTTAAAAAAGGAAATTCAAGATTTCCTGAAAGAGAACAATAATAAAAATACAATTTATCAAAATCTTTGGGACACAATGAAAGCTGTCCTAAGAGGTAAGTTCATAGCTCTTAATGTCTACATCAAAAAAATGGAAACATCAGAAATAAATAACTTAACAATACAGCTTAAAGCTTTAGAGACACTAGAGCAATCTGATCCCAAAAGCAGTAGAAGAGAGGAGATTAGCAAAACAAGAGGAGAAATATCCAAAATTGAGATTAGGAAAACATACAGAGAATGAACCAGTCAAAAAGCTGGTTCTTTGGGGGCTAGAGAGGTGGCTCAGGGGTTAAGCCACTGCATTGCAGGCAGAATATTCTGAGTTCGGATCCTAGACCCCACATATAGATGCCGGGCAGAAGCAGGGGCGGCTTGCGTTTCTGGTCCTGATAGGACGGAGCCTGTGAATTCTGGGGCAGAGTAAACAAGGAAGAGGTGGAGGCTGTCTATGGTCGTTCCTGAATTTGTCCATTGTTCTACACACATACATACACACTGCGTGCACACACACACATACACACACACACACACAATTGAAAATAAGAAATAAAAAAAGCTGGTTCTTTGAAAAAAACCAATAAGATTGATACACCCCTAGCTAAATTAACCAAAAGGAAGAGAGAGAAAACCCACATTAACAAAATTAGAAAAGAAAATGGATTTATCACTATGGATACCCAAGAAATTCAGAGTATTATAACGTCACATTTCAAAAACGTATTCTCTGTGAAATTTACAACACAAAAGAAATGGATGAATTCCTAAGTAAGCACAACTTACTGAAATTGAATCAGGAAGTTATGAGTTATTTAAATAGTCCTATAACATATGAGGAAGTAATCTCGAATCTTCCCACCATCAAATGTCCTGGACCAGATAGATTCAGTACAGAGTTCTATCAGACATTTAAGGAGCTAATAACACCAATACTTCTTAAACTGTTCCATCAAATAGCAAAGGAAGGAACACTACCAGATTTTTTCTACAAAGTTAATGTCGTCTAAATCCCAAAACCTAATAAAGATACACTTAAGAAAGAAAACCACAGGCCAATCTCTTTGATGAACACTGATGCAACGATTCTCAACAAAGTCTTAGCAAATCGGATTAAAAAACATATCAAAAAGATCATTCATGGGGATCAAGTAGGCTTTATCACAAATCAATAAACGTAGTTTACCATATAAACCAGTCCAAAATCCAAGACCATATGATACTCTCCATAGATGCAGAAAAAGCTTTTGACAAAATCCAACAGTCTTTTATGATCAAAACACTAGAGTCAGTTGGAAGGAACTTTTGTCAATATAATAAAATCTATATAGAACAAACTCACAGCAAGGATTATATTCAATGGGGAAAAACTTGAAGCATCCCCACTTCATTCAGGAACTAGACAAAGCTGTCCACTCTTTCCACTTCTATTCAATATTGTACTTGAAGTCTTAGCTGAAGCCATAAGACAAGAAATAGACATAAAAGGGATTCAAATCGGCAAGGAAGAAGTCAAGTTATCTCTATTTGCTAATGACATGATCTTATACCTGAGTGATCCCAAAAACCCCACCAGGAAACTCCTGGAACTAATTGAGAAGTTCAGCAGGGTGGCAGGATACAAAATAAACATACGAAAATCAGTGGCCTTCCTATATGCCCAGAATGAAAGAAATGAAGAAGCCCTGAGAGAAACAATCCCATTTACTATAGCCCCTAAAAAAATGAAATACCTTGGTATAAACCTACCCAAGGAAGTAAGAGACCTTTACAATGAAAACTTTAAAACTCTAAAGAAAGAAATTACAGAACACATTAGAAGGTGGAAAGACCTGCCATGTTCCTGGATTGGCCGAATCAACATCATAAAATGACCATCCTACCAAAGGCAATATACAGATTCAATGTTATACCAATTAAAATCCCAAGACAATTCTTTAAAGAGGTTGATCAAACAATCTCAAAATTCACATGGAAGCAGGAGAGCAAAAATAATCCTGAGTAATAAAAACACTGCTTGAGGTATCACCATACCAAACCTTAGTCTATACTACAAAACCATAGTTATAAAAACAGCCTGGTACTGGCTCCAAAATAGACACACAGATCAACGGATAAGGATTGAAGACCCAGATATAAACCCACACAACTTCAGCCATGAAAAAAGAACAGCATCTTCAACAAATGGTGCTGCCAAAACTGGATCTCCACATGCAGAAGATTAAAACTGGACCCGTACTTGTCAACACGTACAAAACTTAATTCCAAAAGGATCAAGGGCCTCGATATAAGGCCAGAGACTATAAAAACCATAGTTGAAAGGATAGGGAACTCCCTCGAGCTGATTGGGCTAGGCCAACAGTTCCTAATCGGAAATCCAATGGCACAGTCAATACAACCAACACTCAACAGATGGGATCATATGAAATTAATGAGCTTCGTTCAGATAAAGAGATTATAACTGGAGCACAAAACAACCCACAGAATGGGAAAAAATCTTCACTAATCACATATCTGATAGAGCTCTATTATCCAGAGTGCACAAAGAACTTAGAAAACTAAACACCAAGGAAACAAATGGGCCAATTAAAAAATGGGCCTTGGAACTTGAAAGAAAATTTACCAGGGACAAAATTAAAATGTCTAACAAATATCTTAAAAAATTGCTCCACATCCTTAGCCATCAGGAAAATGAAAATCAAAACTTCCCTGAGATATCATCTCACCCAAGTCAGGATGGCAAAAATCTACAATAAAAACAACACCAAATGCTGGAGAGGATGTGGAGAGAGGGGAACTCTCCTACATTGTTGGTGGGAATGCAGGGTTATATAACCACTCTGACGAGCCGTCTGGTGATTCTTAAAGAAATTAAAGATTGAAATGCCATATGACCCTGCTATTCCACTTTTGGGAATAACCTCCCATACAGCAAATATTCACCTCGATAGCATAAGCATGACCATGTTCATAGCAGCACTGTTTACAATAGCAAAGTCATGGAATCAACCCAAATATCCAACAGTTGACGAGTGGATAAGGAAAAAGTGGCACATCTATACAATGGAGTACTACTCAGCCATCAAAAATGATGAATTAATGGAATTTGCCAGGAAATGGATGGAATTAGAAACAATTATATTGAGCGAAGTATCCCAGATACAGAAAATTAAGCACTGTATGTACTCCCTAATAGGTGGATCCTAGTACCAAACCCACTTAGAGATACACTCAAAGATAAATCTCTGCAATACCTACAGTAATTGCAAAGATTATAAACAGGAGGGAAGGGGAAGGAGGGCCCCGTCAGAAACAAGAAAGAGGGGATCATGTTACAGGAGAAATAATAGGCCACCATCAAGGACTGCAAGTGAGTAATGAGACATCTGGTTAAACTCACAGACTTTCCTTCCTGGTCACTGATGGGATATGATCTTATCAGAAAGGGCGGGCATACAGTCTGGCAGATAGAAGGTAACCATTTTGCAAATGTGAGACTGACTCCCCCCCTCACTGCGGTCTCCTACTCTTATTCTATCTACTTTTGAATCTACTCTTATAATAAGACTCTATTTTAACAGCTTTTTATCTCTGGCCAGGGGGTGACATCCAATACCCATCAGGATGGAGCCAAGGGCATTGCAGGAGCAGCAAAACTGAAAAAAAATCAACAAACCATAATTCAAAACATCAGAGACTCTATATCAACCACTTGGAATCAGGCCTGCCTAATCTGTCCCCATCCTGAAGCTCAGAGAATTTGCAGAAGAGGGGGCAGTAAGATTGTAAGAGCACAAGGATGGGAGGAGTCATGATATGCAAGATACTCCACAGAAGTTAGGGCAGAAGCAATCATAGTAGGACTCTGCATGATCTGCGCAATGACCAACATATCATTGACCCCTCAAAGTCTAACATGGACTAAAGGCACTAGGATCCTTAGAAGCAAGGGATTAACAGTCACAATAGTGTTCCTATACTTAAGGGAAACACAAGACAGAGTTCTAGGAAATGCCACTGAGTCCTTACACTTCATCAGAGAAGAGGACCCAGAGGAAAGTTTGACATACACATTAAAGGATGCTCCAGGGATGGGGGGAGGGGGCACTGGGAGAAAGGGAGGGAGGGGGAAAGGAAAGGAAAAGGGGGAAGGGAGCAGGAAGGTCCAGGGAGGGGTGCAGGGAGGGAAGGGACCCGGTACCTATTAAGTTTGTATGAGTGGAAAAAAAATACATTATTTAAAAAAATATACTGTCAGAAATAAGTATTATTCAACTTTTCTTTTCTTGTGTAGATCTTCAAATTTTTATCCAAGAGATAAAAACTTACTTTTTGTTCATAGCTACTGGGATAATGCAGTGCATACCACATTTTAAATGTCTCTCTGCTTCCCTGATGTAAACTCGAAGCCTTCCTTTCCCTCCACTTTCCAGCAATGTCTCAGCACATGTTAATAGCATGTAACAGTGGATGGGGAGAAAATAAACATTAGACAGACGAGATATCTTAGTATTAGCCATAAATACCTGATAGTAAACCACCATTAACCTCTCGATATGTCCTTAGATAAGAAAAGATCTCAACACTCAACCAAGGTGTAGCCTGTTGCAATGGAAGATTAACGAAATAGAAAACTGGGCAGAGGGCAGAATTATAGAGACCCTAAAATGCTCAGCTCTAATTGGGCCATCCAAATGTCTTCCCAGCCTAAGGTTCAGGAAGCCTTGCAGAAGAGGAGGAGGTAAGATTGTAAGAGACTTAAGGTGGGGAGGTTCATTGTCCACAACGTCTCTCAGTCGCGGGACTCCTGAGTGGAGGAGTTCGCTGCAGCGAGATGGGCCCTTACCATATTTAGACAGAAGCGAGCTCATCAACAGTCCCCAGGGACCATCTAGGGTCCTGGAATCCTAGGGGGAATCACAGGGGCCAGCGCCAGACAGCTGAAGGGAACATTCCCACCTCCGGCTTTACCCAATGAAGGGTCACTTACACTGCCACAGAGACATGGTCCCCTACTAGTGCAGATGTCCAGAGGGAGCAGTGATCTACACAAGCAGAGTCGAGAGGGCAGGCGGGACACGGAAGGCTTGGTGAAGGGAGGAGGGGCTGGAAAGGAGGATGGATGAAGGAAGGGGGCAGGGACAACTACTTTTGTTTGCATAACAAAATCTTAATAATAAGAAAATGGTGTCTATTCCAGTACCAGCATGGATTATCATTTTCTGACCCGAGCCTGGCTGCTGGGGGCCTATGAAAGCCCAGCAAGAAGGAGTCTGAACTATTATTCCCCAAATTAAAATTTGAGCTATAATTTGCAAACTAATTTATTTTGGAGGTGGAAGATAACATAAAATGTTTTGTTAAAGACCTGGTTATCTTTGTCTATATCAACTTTGTTATTTTCTGTCTGTAATATGTTTAAATTCCAAAGTCAGGTTCAGTTTTTTTTAGAAATTATTCAGAAGGAAACTACCAAAACTTCAAAGCAATGAACAAAGTTATTTCATTTCTCTTAAAATTTTATCTATAATTTTTCTCAATAGCTTGTCAAAAGTTTTGTAGAAGTTAACGTGGAGTTAACCAATATTGCTTCTCTACCTCCAGTAGCTGTCCTTAATTTATAAACTGATGAACATTTCTAAATTGTTTCATAGTAGATTATACTACATAAAATAAAATCTTGGTACAGACATCATGCTATATAATTTAAAAATTATTCATAAGTAATTATAAACTCATACAAATATTTTTCAAGACATAATTATAAATATTTGAAAATTAATAATTTTAGACAGTGGTTTGGTATTTTCTTTCGGCTTAGTAGAATTAACAAATAGTCTTTGAGTTTCATAGTAGTGGTTTGTGAAAACTCAATCTCTGGTTATTTCATGTGTGGAAGGACACATGATATTTCCCTAAATCTAGCAAAAAAGGTAGAGACTGAGTAGATAACGGATATTAATATGTTAAAATATCAC
This sequence comes from Typhlomys cinereus, assembly GCA_023101885.1. Taxonomy (NCBI): domain Eukaryota; kingdom Metazoa; phylum Chordata; class Mammalia; order Rodentia; family Platacanthomyidae; genus Typhlomys; species Typhlomys cinereus. Next base: position 764,959 of record JALPQD010000400.1, read on the forward strand.
AATGAAACCCAATGGTTTGTAAAATTAATACTTGCTAATTACACAAGTAAAATATTTTAGGATTTTACTATAAACAACATGTAAACAAAACCTAAGTCACAGTCATTTGGGAAAATCTGCCTGCTGTTATCAATATCTTGCATTTTAATTACAACTGATGCTTACAAAAATACTCCAACTTTGATTTCATTCTTTATTTAAAATGTTAACTAACATTTTTGTTGTATTTATTTCCAACTCTTTCACTATACAAAATATCACAGATAAACTGCAAGTATCTCAGCTTCTATTCTCTGTTCTAACCTCCACACAGAGAAACATTTCCACTAGCAGGTGTGAGTTTTCCTATTTCCCATAGCATATATTATTAACTAATTAATATTTAAGTGGATATCATTAAACTTACAGTGTTAGCATCTCTGTTTTACTGTGGAGGAATTTAAACAGTGATATTGAATCTATGAGCATCAGCAGAATCTACTCAGTTATCAGAATCCGGGAAGAACCTGACACGGTCGCACTTATGTTCTGTACCAGAAGCTCTTCTGTTAACTTTTGATTCCCAAATTTCAACCTTCAACCTCATAGACTTCTAACAAATGTAAAAGGTTCTATATGCAACATTAGCTTGTTAGAAAAACATGAGCACATAACATAATTTAATTTCAGGGAGTTACTTTTAAAGTATCACTCCATTGTTTTTGACCTACATATAAGAAATAAGATTCACCAAAATGTGTGACTTCAAAGAACTTTGACTCTGATGACTTCCAGAATCCACACTTACCTTCAGAGACATGGAACTATTGCAAAGCATTAAACCACAGAGAAAAATAATGGCTGAGGAATTAAAAGCAGCTTAATAGTGTTAGTTGACATCGGTGTTTTGTTTGAGAGGATGTGAATTATACTAAGTAGCACAGTTAAAGTATGGCATAAGGAGGAGTGGTTTGAGTTGTGTTCTAAAAAATGGTATTTTATTCTTGCACAATGTAATTTTGTTGTCAGTCTTTTATTTTTAAAAGCTGTGAGTTGGTGCAGCTGGGAACACAGCAGAGCACAGTGATGCCACCAGCACTGAGGAGTCGGTGCATCTGCAGCTGGGGACACAGCAGAGCACAGCGATGCCACTCAGTCACCAGCACTGAGGAGTCGGTGCAGCTGCAGCTGGACACAGCAGAGCACAGTGATGCCACTCAGTCACCAGCACTGAGAGTTGGAAGGAGCTTTTCACTCTCATCTTGTCCAGATAAGTTAGATGCAGTAGAGATCCAGACAGTAATCGAGGTAACTAATGGATCTATAAAAATGATTCCATTTGATGGTTTTTAAAACACTGTATGGCTGCTTTTTAAGCTTATTGTGCTCACACTGAGCTCAATGCAATGAAATCAGATTTAGAAAACATCTATTTGAATTGATATAAAAGTAATGTAAATGGTATGTAGAGAAGCATACATATGAACTGAAAAGTCACAAAACTTGACAGTTTCAATTATAAAAGGAAAATTTGATGAACTTTTAATTCCCTTATTTTAGCAGATATTCAAAATTTGAAAGAACATTTTGTTTTAAAGTCTTAGTAATTAATAGCTAAAAGTAAAAGTGTACCCCTCTAAAAGAGTTTCAAGTGATTGTTCAGTGTCTGCCTTGCTGAAGCTTCTGCTTAGCTGCTTACTTCTCCTGTGGTCATTACATTTACAAGTTATGAGAACAACTTGGCACGGCTTTAAGTGAACTGATCCTCTGTGAATGTCCTCACTGCTTAGCTGGGCACCTGCTGGAAAGCAGGGACCACCTTGCTTTCAGTTCAGCTCTGCACTCCTCATGTCGAGGCTTTCACAGAGAGTTGGTTTACATCATTGGCTCCGTGGTTCCCACAGGGTCCGTCCTCCAGCAGGGCAGCGTAGTTGGACCCCAGGGGAGACCCTCGCCTAGGTTTGCCACAACCCTTTCCTCCACTGGGAAGGGAAAGCAACTCTTCCTGACTGTCAGCTTCTGCTGCTAAGGTGCAGCTGCTGCGGGGTCTCTTCCTCGGGGTGCTTGTGTTCCAGACCTGAAGACCGAGACCAAAACACACCGAGAGGCTAAAGTGGGGATTTTACTGAAACGAGAGAAAGGGGAGGAAACTCTTGACGGCGAGGGGCAAGGGAGGCAGGAGGAAGCCACAGCTTCAGGTGGAGCTAGAGCCGAGGAGACGCAAGGTCAGGGGGCAGGAGAGCCGCGGGACGCGGGGCTGGGAGGGGGCGGAGCACGGGCGTGTCCACGCGGCGGGAGCGGCCACGCGGGCGACCACGCGGCAGAAGCACGAGCAGAGGCAGGCGATGGGCGGAGCCACGATCCTTCCTAGTCCGCGAGTTGTCAGTGAGCTTCCCAGGCCGGACATACCTAACTGTGCTAGTTGTCCAGTATAAATTACATTATCTTCTCACCGCCAGCTGCAAAAACTGGAGCCTGATGTCAGCATGAGTCCACACTCGCCAACACTCTCATGCATTCGAGACACAGGCGCTGCCCGCTGCGTGGACAATGCGGCTGTGTCTTCATGGTCCTCTAACACTGCTGCTTTGCAGCACTTTCCTCTTCTAGCGCATTGAAAGTAAGCTTTGATTGTTGACGAAACCGTCAGCTGGAGAAAAGGAGCCTGCAAGATTCACATTTCCCGCTTCTTTGTGTTTCTGCTGCCACAGCACAGATAACAGACACATGGGTAGAAAAATAGATACAATTGTAAAGTATGGGCCCAGATTCTCTAGGAGACAAACCAGAGTATATCCTTTATTTTGTGTATATAATTGTCATTTCTATGAAAATGAATCTTTTTAATACATTTTTATTATTATTTCCGCTCATACAAACTTAATAGGTAGACCAGTTCCCTCCCCCCCTCCTCCCCCTGAACCCCCTGCTCCTCTTCCCTCCCCGTCTCCCAGTGCCTCCCCCCCAATTCCCAGAGAGTCCTTTATTGTGTATGCCTAACTCTCCTCTGGGCCCTCCTCTCCGATAACGTACAAGGACCCAGTGGCATTTCCCTGAACCCTTTCCTGTGTTCCCCTTAAGCACAGGAACACTACTATGGCTGTCAATCCCTTGCCTCCAAGGATCTTGGTGCCTTAGCAGATGCTAGACTTTGTGAGGTCAATAGTGTGTTGGACATTGCGCCGGGCATGCAATGTCCAATTATGATTGCTTCGGCCCTAACTTGTGTGGAGTATCTTGCAAATCATTGCTCCTCCCATCCTTTTGCTCTTACACTCTTACCGCCCCCTCTTCCGCAAATGTCCCTGAGCTTCAGGATGGGGAGAGATTAGTCTGGCCTAGTTCTAGGTGGTTGATATAGAGTCTCTGAAGTTCTGGATAGTGGTTTGTTGATTTTCTTTTGTAGTTTTGCTGCTCCTGCAATGCCCTTCACTACATCCTGATGGGCACTGTATGTCACCCCCTGGCCAGAGACAAAAAGCTGTTAAACTGGAGTCTTGTTATAAGAGCACATTCAAAGGTAGATGTAATACTTATACCCAAAAGTGGAATCGCAGGGTCATATGACATTTGGCAATGGGAGGGGTCAATCACCCTGAAAATGAATCTTAAGAAGTGGTAAGAAGCATCCATTTGAACCATGTGCCATTTACACTGGCGAATGTAACTGTACGTATGTTCACAAAGAGACCTTTTCTCTTAGCTTAATAATTCATGGTACAGAATTTGAATCAGTTGTAAATGGTCTTAAAAGGGAGGTAAAAGTACAACTACTAGCTGGATTACATCTATAAAATTATAATTAATCCCTGAATCAAAGTGACAAATGTCAATCAGAGGTATTACATAGATGATTAACCCATATCCCTGCAATATGATTAGCTTTAGCTGACTGCAAATTCCATTATAAAGATATATGAAGTACGTCTGTCACAGGTGGTGGCATTGGGAGTGATATATATGACAAATCACTTGCTCCTGTGATTAAAGGAAAATTTATTTCTGTAATGGGAAGTATTAAATCTAAGTTTATTTTACATGTTGATGGCAGTCATTCCTGTTAAGTTTAAAAGACCAGAGGAGGCACCTATAACACTAAGAGACTCTTCGATACTTTTTCTGGGTAACTATGAAAACATTCATTGGAAGAATTTACTGCTTCCAAACCTCATTCTGTATGCTTTGAATATGTGTTGCTGTGCATATTTACTCCCAGTTTTTGAATTCTCTTTCGAGTTTAGATTACTTTTACATCTAAAATCCCCAGCCCTAGAAGTTTTCCCATTGTGCAAGAAGAGGTAGGGACCCAAGCCAAGGAGAGTCTCAAGCCAAGGTCCCGATGCCAGAGTGGTCAACAAAGAACATGGATAATTTCACATTTAATATAAAATTAATATTTACCAACAGTATGAAAGTTGTTAAAAATTTAAATTAGAACTTACATATAGCACACTAATTCCTTTACTGAATATATATTGAGAAGAAACGAAGCATCCAAAGATACGTCTATTCCCCATATTCAGTACAATAATATTCAAAGTGACAAAATAAGACAATACATTTTCTAATACACACACATACAGACACTAAATAGTCACAGAAAATATTACAGGACATAATCATCATAAAAGAAAGAAATTCTATTTGTGACAACATGATGAAGTCACAAGGCAGTATGTTAAATAAAATAAACTAGACAGTCAAAGATAAATACTATTTGTTCTTACCTGCATTAAAAAGGAATAAAAGTCAGACAAGAGAGCAGAAGAGTGCTGGCGAATGCCTTAGGAATAAAGGTGGGAGGAGGACCTAAGAGTACAAATTGATTACAAGATGGATGGAGTCTGAGGACTAAAATACATAGTAATGAATTAGAAAGTAAAATAGTTTTAAAAACAAACTAATCATATGGAACTGGAAACAGATTTAATACATACATATCACATCTAGACATTGAAATGTAACATTCTGCCCCATAAGTATATAGGACTATCATGTGTTAATATGTTTCTTTTTTAAAGAAGATGCTTAAGGTAGTTTCAGTATTTACTAAGAGAGAGTAGGTAATTTTTTTGCTTAATTTAATTCAACATGAGATTTACTGCCAAATGTCAGGGTTATTTTAAAAGCTACCTTAACTCATTAGTATGTGCAATATGGCAGACAAGTCATATATGGATATGCCACTGTTTCCTGCCCACTCCCATGTCCCTCAGAGAGAGCTCACCAGCTCACAGCGTGCCATATCCATCAAATGTCCTGAGAAGCATACAGTCAAAGAGAGGCAAATGCTTGAGAAGATTCAGATAGGGAATAAATAAAAATGCATTCATGTATATAATAGATGAATTGACAATTGAGCCACTTGGAACAGATACTTTGTATGCCATTCAGTGTGACAAACTAGACAAATTCACTTGCTAAATGTCTCATACAATTTTAAATTTGACAGAAATATTTTTACCCAGAGAATTGTCATTTTTTTATCAGTATAAAAACGATTCTGTTACCATGTTGACCATGAGACTTTTAACTGAACTGAACTGTCTCATAAATAAAAATCCTGTAATCTAAGTTTTTCCTATATTTCTCCACTTGATTTTACATATATAAGTTCATAAATTTAGCAAATTGATTTTTGTTACAAATATTTAAAAATTATTAAATTATTTCAGAAACAGTAATTTCATCTAAACTACATGTATATAATCATGAACATTATAACTTTATCATAATCATTTAGATAATAAATTCATAAAGATGGAAATGACATTAATAAAAAAGTTCACCTTAAATATTGTTTAAAATTAACCAATACAAAGAACAATAAATTTAGGGATTAATTATTTTATGTTTTGTGATACGCTGCTCAGTGGAAATTTCAACCAGCAGAGAAGGGACCCTTCGGGATAGAAAGAATGCGCTGAGCAAAACCGCTGGGTGTGAGGCCTCTGTCACACCTCCCTGTCATAGCCTGTCAGTCTTCTGACTGCCCCTCTGACATCTTTGTTTCTGAGGGTGTAGATGAGAGGGTTGAGGCTAGGGGTGACAACCGTGTAGAAGAGGGCGATGAACTTGCTTTGCTCTTGAGAATTTTCTGTTGGAGGCTGAAGGTAAATGCACATGACTGGAATGAAGAAGAGAGACACAACCATGAGATGGGCCCCACAAGTCCCAAAGGCTTTCTGAAGTCCTGTGGTGGATTGCGCCCTCAAGACAGCCTGGGCGATGGCATAGTAGGAACTCAGGATGAGAACAAGAGGGATAACAACAAAAATGGAACTCATGATCATGAGAGTCAGCTCATTTGCACGGACATCCACACAGGATAACCTCAGCAGTGCTGGGACCTCACAGAAGAAGTGATGAACTCGGTGGTGTCCACACAGGGGTACCCAGAGCGTGAAAGAGGAATGAAGTGCTGAGGTGGTAAAGCCACTTGCCCAGGAGGCTATAGCCAGCAGGCGGCAGAAACGAGGATGCATGATGACAGTGTAATGCAAGGGTTTGCACACAGCTGCATAGCGGTCATAGGACATCACCACCAGCAGGACACACTCTGTGGTCCCCAGTGCAAGGACACAGTAGAGCTGGAGCATGCAGCCAGCATAAGAAATGGTCTTCTCTGGGCCCCGGAGATTGACCAGCAGCTGGGGGATGGAGCTGGTGGTGTAGCAGAGATCCAGGGCAGAGAGGTGTGAGAGGAAGAAGTACATGGGGGTGTGCAAGTGTGAGTCCAGCTGCGTCAGGATGATGATGAAGAGGTTGCCGGTCAGTGTTGCCAAGTAGAATATCAGGATCAGCACAAAGAGAACCACTTCCAGGCGGGGCCAGTCAGAAAAGCCCAGGAGAATGAAGTAGCCTCCAGAACTTGCATTGAGCTTTTCCATCGTTGTTCATTTTTCCTCTGTACCTAAAGAATGAATCACGAAAACCTCAAAGAATATCTACACTTCAAAACTTGTAAATAAATTGAGGAGAATACATATTGCTTCCTAATGGAGTACATTTTTCATTGGGAGTAGAATTCTTATTGTTTCCTTTTTCACGTTTCATTCAGGATTTGCCTTGTTGTAGACATGAGTAGTGTCTCAAATGACTGAGATCTTTACAGTACCTCTAACCTAGTATTTGCTTGTACAAGAAATAAGGCTATTGCATGGATAGAAAGGACAATTCTTATAAAACATATTTTGCATTCTGAAACAATTTATTCTTTTTCAAGGTGTTTTTAATTTTGCAAGTGCAGAAAAAAGAATAACTATTATCTTAACAACTTCCTATTTAGAAGACTTCTTTTCTCATATGCTAAAATAAAACCTGGGAGTAACTTTAAAATATTAACATTAAGTAACAAAGACTGACCTCATTTAAATATGCTTTAAAAGTAATAGGGCTGGAGAGATGGCTCAGGGGTTAAGACGCTGCCTCACAATTAGAATGTCCTGAGTTCAAATCCCAGGTCTCACATAAAAATGCCAGGTGGAAAGGGTGGGGGTCTGAGTTCAGGCCCTGGAAAGCAGAGCCTGGAAAATCCCATGGTAAAGCAAAAAAGAGATAGAAGCAAGATGATTCTTAAGGTCAGTCTTAGTCCTCTACAGGGTTATACTCACATACGCAACCATACATATATAAAATAAATAAGAAGTAATAAAACATTACTGATATTTCATTCTAGCACCTTGTTTTCAGACCAAAAATAGCATGCACATGGTTGTAGAAACAAATGGTAGACACATATATTTTGTAAGTAGTGCTTATACATTTACAAGCATACAATTTATAAGTAGTCACAACAGGAACAAGGCTAACAAAAACAAGGGAAGTAGATTGGAGAAATAAGTAATAGAGTAGCTCTAATATTACATGTAAATAATTCTAATAACAATTAATAAAATAAAATTAGATAGTCTCAGAAAATTTAGGGGATAGGTTAGAAATAAAGAGGAGTTTGGGATGCAAGAAAGGCAAAGGAAGCTCTTGTCACCAGCCCTGCAGCTGGGAGAATGACACCCAGGGCATGAGAACTAGTCTTAAAGATAGCATCCCATGATTCCATATGCTTCCGAGCAAAATCAATGATGATGTCTAAATTCTGATCCTAACTTATAACTCATGTGTTATTTGAAAATGGCCTTCTCAGTAGGTTTTAACCAACTTAATAGACAATTAAACTTATATGAACACTGGACGGTCTCCTCCCATTTCCATTCCACTGTGAAAAATAAAGGTAGCATTCAAGTGCCCATTGATATTTTGATATTCAGTTGCTCATTTTTTCTTGTCCATTATCAGCCCTTCATAGGAAAGATTAAAGACATTTTCACTAGTTTTTTTTTTTTTTCGCACACAGTACTGTAACCCACCACGTGCATATTCCTTAGTAGCTTTGCCATACTGCCTTTTCTCCTCCCACATCTGGTTCTTTCTCTCATACTCTGATAAAAAAACATGACAAGCATCAAATTCAACTACAACAAATCCACCTTCAGTCTTTGGAGGAAAATTTTAAGAAAATTTTCTCCACTTGATTTTACATATAATAAGTATATATAATAATTTTACATATAATAAGTATATATATAATATAATTATTATTATAATTTTGAGGACCTGAAGAGATGTTTACAAAATAATCGACTTCAAATTCAGCATGTGTTTTATCTGGTGCAGCCATAGTTTTCTTCCTGAACGGCCTGAGTTCAGTACCATGATAACTAAGAGAAAGCAACAACTTTGATGCTTTTCATCCGTTATGAGATTTCAGGAGCTCTACAGATTTAGAAACAGGTTTGGAAATGAGAAACTCAAATGCATAACTCATAAAAATTGAGCTTTGTTTTTTTTCTTATGCAAAAAGAATAAAATAAAACCCAACAATCAATTTATAAGCTTTGCAATGCAGTATATTCTCAAATCAAACTCAGTGGGTCAAACGTGTAGCTCACCATGCTTGTAGTTCTTCTAATGGATGTTTTGTTAATTCTTGCATATCCATCCTTATTTGGCTTACTTTTTATTTTAATTGACTAATTCTTATATTTATTTATGGGGTATAGTGCAGTCTTGAAACCACAGACAAGTGATTATTTCTAGGTAATTAACTTAGCCATCACCTCATGACCCACACTTATCTTTTATTAAGAGAGTTTTTTTTTTTAAAGTGACTTTGGAACATCGATCTGTCTCCTTGAGACCTTGGGTCTGTTCTCCATCACCTCCCCTCTCTGTACTGACCTTTGTGTTGCTCCACCTTCCTTGTGTCGTCCTAGTGGCCTATGACCTAAACGGGGGTTATAGAAGCTCATTGCTGGTTATGCAACCTCAGGTCTACCTCGCTGATGAGTCTCATGCCATTTTTGTTGATGAAATCTAAGGAGAGAGGAGTATGACAATGTCTATGATCATTACCACAGATAAGAGAGCCCAAGTTTGTTCAAGCAATTTGCTTTTGGCATAAAGTCAGAGCACATTAGGGTATCCTAGCCATCAGGGAATGGACTTTGGCAATGAACAATGGAGCTTTTTTCCTTGACTGGGACTTTCAAGAGGATAAATCCCAAAGTTGCAATTAGTACCTTTAAAGAACTGTCCTGGTGAATGTGTGAGACTCAGAGCAAAATCCTACAGGGAGACACTTTGAGTTTTATGTCTTACTGACATGACAGTAGATTTAACTCCACCCAGGTTGGAAGATGAGGTTGAGAGACATAGAAAGAGCAGCAGTGGACACTGCACATGGACACTGCCCTCCCCCCAGATTCCTCATAAAGCTGGAGTTCACTTTAGAGGACAATTTGCTGAAACTAAGGAAGGACTAGAGGCCATTAGGGAAGAGTCTGGAAGGTGCAAAGTACAGTGCCTGTAATTTCCTCATTCAGAAGATATACTTTGAAGGTCAAGTATGGGGTGCGTATCTTAGTCCACTCAGAGGGGGGAGGCAGAAGGTTCACAAATACAAATTAGTCTAGTTTATACAGGGAATTTCATTATAGTGTATCTACAGAATGAGATGTTATGTCAAAAAAGAAAAGATGAAAGGAAAGAAGATCCTTTATGAGAGCTGAGCTGTACAACATTTGTATACTCCTGGTGGCCTTATGAGTATAATTACAGTTTTATCCTCACAAATGTTAGAAGATAATACAACTGCTTATAAAAATCACATGTACTTTATTCCATTTTACATTAACTGACAAGGAATATATTTATATTTATGGGAACACTGTGATTTTTTATATATGCATGTCAAAAGGAATTAAATGAAGGAAATATATTTGTTGAATGAGCTTTTTCTGAGAAGATGTAAATAAATATCTATTCATGCTCAATAATGTACTAACAACAGACCAAAGAAACAATTCCACCCAAACCAGAACTTGATGATGGATTTTGTACAGGAACATGGGAGAAAAAGCTCCCAGACCATCAACTGCTTAATATCCCCAAGTAAGTGTCTTATAGAACTCAACCTATTGAGCCTCTTCTCACCTCCAACATGATGGAATATTGAATGACCCAATCTTGAGCATGTCTCCTGAAGTTAATCACAGCTGCTGAGCATTCAAAGTCAACAGGCAACAACACTGTCATGTCTGAAGGACAGTTTTCCACAGCACTCCACTCCTTTCTCTGCTCCTGCATCCATTCTGCATCCTCTTTCACAGTCCTTGAACTCTGCACAGCATTATATGGTGTCCCATTTAGGACTGCACATTTATCAATCATTTATTCTCTTCATTTTGACCAGTTATGAATTTCCGTAGTACCAACCACTCACTTCAAAGTGAAGGTTTTCTTGACCAAGCATTTACAAAGTTTACTCAACAACTTGAAAGTGTCAACTTAAAATTGGTTATTTGAAGTCTGGACTGAATAAAAGTACATAGTCAATGAAGTGAATTTGCTATAACTTCCTCTTCTCACAAAAAGAGAGACTTAAATTTTAGGAAATATTAGAAAAGATCAATGGTTTGCAACCATCTTATCATGGAACTGGACTCAGGTTCTCAAAGTTCCAAATGATCTGACATGGTGTAGTCTCAGCATTTATGTTTAAGCACCAGAAATAAGATACACCCAGTTATCATAATCAGGCAAGTAGATAGAATGCTATTCACAGAGTTCATCAACAAGGTTCTGTAATAAAGACGAATTGATTTGGGGACCAATAAAACAAAATCAGAAGATTTACAGAATGAAAGTAATGTATTTTCCTTCTGGATGGTGTATGCCCAGGAAAACCACATTTTTTAATTTGCATGTAGTGTTCTGTTCAGCATATACTTTCAGTGATAATCCCTTCTCTCTCAAAACTGTCATAGTTTGCTCAAATTCCCATACAAAAGATCCTTTATTGACAAAAAAAATCCTACTAATGAAAGCTAATGGTAGTGGAAATATCCTCCTACTTTCCCAAGAAATGGATGAAATCATTTATCTTGTATATCACATATTGGAGACATATGCAAAAGGTTAGAAGTCCTAGACATTATGCTGATTTGATGTTAAAGTAGGAAACCCCAAATACCTTCATAGTCTCACAGATGAACAGTGGTTACACAAAGATCTAATGGAATTCTTGTAGGCCAATTTTACAGACTAAGGAGAGTATCCTGCAAGGACTTTGTTTTTCGTTTTGTCCTTCCATCTTTTCATTGCCTCCGCCCGCCTTCAGTCCCTCGTTCGCCCTGACGAAAGGAAGAAAGAATCCGCGGCCTCTGACTCCTTCCCTCCGCCTTTCCTGGCCCTCAATCCCTTCCTGCATCCTCCCGTCCGTCCTTCCCCCCTTCCGCCCGTCCTCTCCTCCCTCCCTCCTTCCTTCTCCTCTCCCCTTCCCTCCTTCCTTCCTTCCTCCTTCCCTTCCTCCTTCTTCCTCCCTCCTTCCTTCCCTCCCTCCCTCCTTCCTTCATCCTTCCTTCCTCCTTCCTTCCTTCCCTCCCTCTTTCCCTCCCTCCCTCCCTCCTTCCTTTTTTCCTTCCTTCCTTCCTTCTCTTTCTTTATTGCTTTTAATACATAGTGAGAATAAATTTATTGGCAATAAGCAACATTCATAAAGGGGTTCTCTGAGTTGTAGAGCGAGAATTATAATGGCTGGGACAAATTAAAGCACAGGAATTGCTCCTCTTCAACCAGAATAATAAACAAAAAGAAGTAGTATTTCTAATGTTTCAAGTAATTACAAGAAATTACAGACAAGTAATTTCTTTTACAGACAAGTAATTTATGCAGGAGGAAAGACCACAGCATCATAGACTCTGTATCAGCAGAGCTGGAGCAGGGGTACTGTGAACTGGCAGGGGTACTGTGGACTGGCAGGGGTACTGTGGTCTGGTAGGGGTACTGTGGTCTGGCAGGGGTACTGTGGTCTGGCAGGGGTACTGTGGTCTGGCAGGGGTACTGTGGACTGGTAGGGGTATTGTGGTCTGGTAGGGGTACTGTGGACTGGCAGGGGTACTGTGGTCTGGTAGGGGTACTGTGGACTGGCAGGGGTACTGTGGTCTGGCAGGGGTACTGTGGTCTGGCAGGGGTACTGTGGACTGGTAGGGGTACTGTGGTCTGGTAGGGGTACTGTGGCCTGGTAGGGATACTTTGGTGTGACAGGGAGCACTGTGTGTGACAGGGGGTACTGGGTGTGACAGGGAGCACTGTGTGTGACAGGGGGTACTGTGGCCTGGCAGGGAGTACTATGGTCTGGCAGAGAGTGCTGTGACTTGGCAGGGGTACTGTAGTGTGGCAGTGGGTACTGTGGTCTAGCAGGGAGTACTGTGGTCTGGTGGGAGTACTGTGGCCTGGAAGGGTACTGTGGCCTGGCAGGGAGTACTATGGTCTGGCAGAGAGTGCTGTGACTTGGCAGGGGTACTGTGATCTGGCAGAGAGTGCTGTGACTTGGCAGGGGTACTGTGGTCTGGCAGTGGGTACTGTGGTCTGGCATGGAGTACTGTGGCCTGGCAGGGAGTACTATGGTCTGGCAGATAGTGCTGTGACTTGGCAGGGGTACTGTGGTGTGGCAGTGGGTACTGTGGACTGGCAGGGAGTACTGTGACTTGGTAGGGGTACTGTGGTATGACAGGGATACTGTGGTCTGGCAGGGGTACTGTGGACTGGCAGGGATACTGTGGTATGGCAGAGGTACTGTGGTCTGGCAGGGGTACTGTGGACTGGCAGGGGTACTGTGGTATGGCAGGGGTACTGTGGTGTGGCAGGGGTACTGTGGTGTGGCAGTGGGTACTGTGGTGTGGCAGGGGTACTGTGGTCTAGCAAAGGTACTGTGGCCTGGCAGGGCTGTCTTACCTTAAGCTGCAGCTCTGAAGTGCAACCTGGCCAGGACAACCTTTTCCTAAGATGGTAGGCATGACTTGTGTAGAGTCCTGTCTGTCTCCCTCTTCCAAATAAGATCATTTATTCTTCGTTTTGACTTCCTTTCAGAACATATTTTATGTCTACCTTTGAAAGTAGACCTGCTCATTTTGTCATGCACTTAAAGCCTCCTGATGTAGTGTTTACTTAGTCGTCTATAAAGAAATAAATAGTTGGAGAACCAGAGCTGTTAGTCCCTATCAGAGTCTATAAAGACCACCCAATCCCAGTTTTGCTGTGCATTGTCTTTTTCTTTTTCTACATTCTTGTGTCATCCCAACAAAGCAAAGCTCCTGGTCATGGCAATTGTATGTGATAATAACTCAGACTCTTGCAGTATGTGATGCTAAAAATATGTCACCTTTCACCACAGGAAGTTCCTAGAATGTTCTGTGACAAGTTAACATAGAAAATACTTAAAACTTTTCTGAAGATGAGTCCCTAACTGAGTCTGAGGTTTACTTTTGGCAGCATATTTCCCTTTTAGAAGCTACTGATAAATACTTACATTTTAAGTATTTATTGTATAGCATAATGAAACAAGCACCTATCTACTGCTGTGCTTAAGACACGAAGTGCAACACCATCATCACTGTTGTGCACTTCTTTTGCTTCCACCTGATGTCTTCTCTCATTCCCTAAGTGATTGTGTAGGAAACTTTATCATTAATGTCTGTCTTTTACATTAATTAGATTTGTTAATGTGTACCTGCATATAAGATGAGTTTGATGGTATTTAAACTTGAGATAAATGGCATTAAGTTGTATGTTTTCTTCGTCAGCCTGTCACATCAAGTCCCTCCAGAGTAAAACAATCCTGTTAATCCTGAATGGACTAAAATAAGATGATCACGTATTTCTCACAGATGTTCCTACTGTTTGTTCAATTCTGAAAGTATGAAATGAGGATGCTATTTATACTGAAAAGGTTTGAAGCAGAAAGGTTGGTGACCCAGGATCAAGCTTTGCTCTGAGTGGTACCAACAAATAAACTGAATTACAAAATCCTGTTCATGAATAAGATACCTGAATTGTTTTTACTTTTCTAAAATAAACAGCTCTTAATTACTCCTTTGTCTTCACAAAGAAATCACCCTAGAGATTATTTCACTTTATGAATTAAATTAAACATTGGAAACTTTTAAATAGCTGCCTCAAGCATGGGAATAAATTTCTACTCACCTAAGAGTCTGAAAAACTCCTTCGGGACTTATAGAAATCAGCTATCACTATCAGTCAATAATGAGGTCCCAAGAGTTCACCTTTCTGATTGGAAGGAAATGAATGCTTTCAAATTCTTTTTAAGTGCTTTTGCAGTTTTAAAGCAGGGAACCTACAATGATTGTCCAGAATCCTCCAGGGATAGTGCTGGAACTAACATGACAAATCTTTAACTCTCAGGAAACAGTGAGGAACAGAGTCATGGCTATCTACTGCTGTGCTTTTTCTACATTCTTGTGTCACCCCAACGAAGCAAAGCTCCTGGTCATGGCAATTGTATATGATTATAACTCAGACTGCTTGTAGTATGTGATGCTAAAAATATGTCACCTTTCACCACAGGAAGTTCCTAGAATGTTCTGTGACAAGTTAACATAGAATCTTTAACTCTCAGGAAACAGTGAGGAACAGTGTCATGGCTTAGGTGTGAGTTGTCCTCCACAAGCTCATGTGCTTGAATCCTTAACTGGTTTAACGTATGAGAAAGCCGTGGTGCCTTTGAAGGTAGAGCGTTGCTGAGAAGTGCTAGTCCTGAGTGAAGGGTCATGGGGGAGCTTGAAGTTTGGTGAACAGATCCTGCTTCCTCTTGCTTGCTCTGTTTCCAGGATGTGCACCTGACCTCAACTGGCCTCCTGCTGATAGCTATGACTTCTGCTATATGATTCCTGATACAATGGATGACATCCGCTCTGTTACCATAAGCCAAATAGATCTCGCTTTCTTCCCTAAGTTGCTTGAGCCTGAGTATCATCCCATAGCAATTAAAAAAAGTAAACGAAATGGCTGGTCTCTACAAGCTGGTGTTTCCAAGCTGGTATCAACAACTTGGTGTTGATGATGGCATCAACAATCTGGTATCAAGAGCTGGCATCAACAAGCTGGTCATCAACAAGCTGGTGTTAACAATTGGCATCAACAAGCTTGTATCATAAGCTGGTATTAACGAGGTGACCTCAACAAACTGGTATCAACAAGCTGGTGTTGACAAGCTGTCATCAACAGCTGGCATAAATAATCTGGTACCAATACACTGATGACAGACCAAAAGGGCCAAAAAGGCCATTCTTATGAGAGCTTGGAAGACAGCAATATTATAAGAGATGCAGACAGTGGAAGATCAGCTTGTAATGGACCAGAGGGGAGCAAAGACTGTGTGTGAAAAACTGAATAAGTGGCAAATGGAGTCATGTGTTGGCAGAGAGTTTAGCAAAGTTTTGTCTTTGTCTTAAGATCTTGCTTAGAGTTAAATTCAAGTGTCTTCCAAGGCAAGACAGTTTTGACAATGTGGCATGTCTACATTTTAGTACTCTCATTCAGAGTTATGAAAAAGAGCAAGGAATCAGGCAGAAAGAAGCAAAGACTGTGAGGAAAAAACGCAATAGCAAACTTAAAGAATTTAACTAGGTAGAGGCAGAAAGCAAAATGGTGGGTTTAAGAAAGGCCCTACCCTGAGAGCAAGATCCCAGAGAAGAATGCAATAATCCCACCCAGAAGAATGTAAGTCCTTTCAGAAGGGAAGAGCTAATGTAGAGTTCCAAAAGAAAATTCTGTTTCTCCTCCAAAGCAAAAGCCTAAGAGAAATTTTGCCTGCAGATAACACAGAGAAGTTAAACCAGCTATCAGTCAAGGGGGCCAATTTCCACCTGGAGGTTATAGTAGAACTTGTTAAAGTCTTCCATGGTTCTGGCTTTAGAGGAATAAAAGATGCAAGAGCAAGGAGGTCATGGAACCTTCCTTCCAGGTTTCAGAGAATGACAGAAGCAAGGTAGCATGTGGCAGAAAGCCTGCAGTTTAGAGGCTGAAGAAAGGCAGTGTGTGCTGTGGAGTTAAAGCCTGGCTTGTCATTGAGAAGTAAAGATGTTAGAGATGCCAGAGCCAACATGAGACAACTGCTAAGGAAGAGCCAGCACAAGAGAGTGATATGTTCCACAAGCAGCTGTGCTGAAGTTGTGGAGCCAAAGTACTTTGGAAGTGAAATGATTTCAAAAATAAGTTCATCAATTGGACAGGGAGCTGAAGGATTGAAATTTTTCCTGCTGATTTTTGGTCTTGTTATGCAGTGATCTTTCTTGGATATGCCCCCTTTTCTCCCTTTTAGAATGGGAATGTTTATTTTGTGCCACTGTATTTTGAAGTATGCAACTTATCTTTTGATTTTACAGGAGGCTTTGAACTTTGAACTTTTGGACTATGTTGGGGCTACTAATGTTGTCTATTGGACTTTTAAAGTTGGACTGAGTGTGGCACTACCGATTCAAGGAGGCCCTAGCCCAGGTTCTCAGCTACAGACAAGCCTGGACAGGTATGGACATGCCTTGGACATGTCCCAATAGAAGAACCATACAGGCATAAACAACCAATGGGAAGCATCCATCTAACCTGCCCCTGAGATGGACACCTAGTAAACAGTCAAATGATTGGTGGCTGTCCCCCGAGCAAAGGAATGGTAACACTTGATTGGACCCCGACCCGATACACACTCAAATACTTCCTAAATAAAGCTGAGTCTGCAGCCAACTTGTCCTCTGCCTGCTGCTTCTCACCTGACTCCCTGGGTCTGGGTGGTGACCCCATTGCCAGCTTGCCCATTCACCTTGAGCCCACAAGGCCCCTGACATTTCCCCTCTTCCTCCCAGGTGGCCCGGTGGGGATTGGGCAACATCTGGTGCTCCAATGTGGGGTGGTGCTGCCTTCGGTGAAGATGAGACACTCATTCTGGTAAAGTTCGATGAGCAGCCCCTTTGGTTTTGTGTTCCGTGTCCTTACGGCAACTGAAGGTGAGCAGGTGCCCCCCTCGTCTTCACCTTTCCCTGTTTGTCCTTAGGGACACAGTCACTTTCTTGATTTGCTGATGGTAGGAGTCCCTCTTAAAGTTAGGAAAACAATCACTTGCTTGATTTGCCAATAATCAAGGAGCCCCAATCGCTTGTTTGATTTTCCCATGATCAAAGAGCCACTCTAAAATGAAGCTTTCCTCGGGTGAGTTCACATGAGAAATTGGCTCCCTCAGAACTAGGAGCCCAGGCTCGATTACATCAAATAGGCCTGACCCAGAGGCACCATATGCACATACGGCCGGGGGTAGTAGCGAACTCTGGAAGCCCCCCACCAAGCCCAAGACATTTGGGCCCGATACATTCCTTGTCTCATCTGTGCCTCTTTTGGTCTCATCTCTGTTCTTCAGAAAAATGGGCAACCTCCCCTCACACTGTAAGGAGCCCTAGATATGTGTCTTAAACTCTCTCCTAGAGACTAGAGGCTTCAAAGTTGTGACTAGTGGTCTAGAGGAATTTTGGAATGAGGCTGCAATCTTAGCACCTTGGATCCCCCCCCAGAGAATATGTGGGAACTGGCCTATGGATAACAATGTTTTCCTTGCTAGGTGTTTTTCATAATTAAGCTAAGCTGCCTGACTTAACTACTATGAGGTCTTGTTTTAAATAAGGTTTTCCTAAATGTTAATCTGCCTTTGATAAAGCTTTCAAGGGTAATTTTAAGACAGTTGCTGGTAAATTGTACATTGCCGCTAAAATGTTGTTCATGTCCTTGTATGTTTATATGTTCTGTGTTTACATGTCGTGTGTGGCCATTTCAATTTTTTATTTCTGTTGCACACTAATATAAAACTTTTGGCATTCCATTTTTAAATACATGTATGCATACTTAAAAATGAGAATGAATAATTTTGATTAACTAGTTATGCTTTATATTGATCACAATTGTTTTTCTGATAGATTGTAAATTTTCTTTCATGAAAAGTTATCTCACTTGGTTTTGATTTTTAATAGGACTACAAATTAAAATACCATTGTGTTCTTAAAGATTTTTCCATGTGTTCCCAAAATAACAAAGCCACTATGATATTGCTTGATCAAACTTGCTCATTCCTCTGACTTTTATAGAATTTTATCCCATCAGATCTATCAACCAGGAAAGTATAATTGTCTTCTAAAAAGTTCATTGAAATTTCTTCCTTCTCCTAATATGTATGAGATTCCTTTGTGGGGAACAAATCTGCTTTCTAATTCGATACTCCCATGTGTACTCCTAGTAAGGTGGAATGAGAATTCAAGCCTGCACCTTAGCCAGACCTCATTCCTTTAAAACAAAACAGGACCAATAAAATCTGTACCCAGAATAGTCTGTTTTCAGGAAATTCTGAGTGCATTTGGGTCAACTCAAGTTCATGTTTCCTCTATCCCTTACGAGATTTTGGCCTTGGCTGGAGAGATGGCTCAGGGGTTGTGACTCTGTCTCACAAGCAGAAGGTTCTGAGTTCGGATCCCAGGTCCCACATTAAAAAAACAAAACCAAAAAAAAAAAAACCAAAACAAAAACAAACAAAAAAACCAAGATTTTGGCCTAAGTTACTTAAGGAGTTTCTCTGAGGATCCATCTGCCTAAGGGGACTAGCAGGCATGCCCAAGCTGACAAACCTGAAATTCCCTTCCATGCAGGAAAACAAATGCTTTAAATGTGTTCTGAGTGCTGCTCTTCCTGGCCCATAAGAGGGAAGTCCAGGACAGCCATATACCTCCTAGCCGCCAATATTAATGGCACCTGCAATGTTTCAAACTATCCTTTGACATATCAAAAATTAATGGGACTAAAGTTCAAATTATTACTGCTGCATCCCTTGGCAAAAAATTATGGGACAGGATACCTCCCTCCTTTTTTTTAAATTTTTTTATTTATTTTATTTTATTATTATTATTATTATTATTATTATTATTATTATTATTTATTCAACTGTGCGCATGTGCGTGTGTATGTGCGTGCGCATGTGTATGTCTGTGTGTGTGTGTGTGTGTGTGTCTGTGTATGTTTAGAACCACGGACAAATCTGCAAACCACCATGGACGCCTCCACTTCCTTCTGCCCCGGGATTCACAGGCTCCGCCCTACCAGGACCAGAAGTGCAGGCCGCCCCCGCTTCCACCTGGCATCTATACGTGGGATCTGGGATTTGAACTCAGGACCTTCCGCCTGCAAGGCGGAGGCTTAACCCCTGAGCCACTTCTCCAGCCCACCTGCCTTCTTTTCACCCATAAAATTTGGTAACTTGTTTAACTTTTGGAGTTGCCCTTTTAGTGCTAATTGTCCTATTTAGTTGCAAATGGCAAGTGGTAAGGTCTCAGCTTTTACAACTCAAGCTTGCTTTATACAGGTCCTCGGGGCATCCATTCAGGTTTAGGACATTCCTAAAATCACCAAAGGCCCATTAGAAGCCTGGCTTTCCTCCACTGAAGCTTTGCCCTAATAATTTAAAATAGTTAGATTTTGATTTGTGTCTCACCAGCTCTTCTGGATCATTTCTCTGTCTGCCCCGCCCATAGCCTCTCAGCCTGCCCCTGCAATGATGAAAACCTGAAAACCTGCCACCTTGAGTTCCCCTTTGGGAACATGATTCTTTTGCTGTGGTGGTCTCATGACTGGTAGCCAATGACGGGTAAGGCTCACACGAGGGTGGTGACCAACCTAAACCAGGCATAGTCACCTATATTCCACAAAGCTGAAAAGGCTTGGGGTTACCCCAGCTATCATTGTTCCCACTGAAAAAATTTATAAATAAATAAAAGGGTGAAATGTGGCACTACCAATTCAGGGAGGCCCTAGCCCAGGCTCCCGGCTACAGACAAGCCCGGACAGGTACGGACATGCCCTGGACATGTCCCAGTAGAGGAACCATACAAGCAGAAGAATGAACAACCAATGGGAAGGATGGATGAATAACCAATGGGAAGCAGCCACCTAACCTACCCCTGAGATGGACACCTAGTAAACAGTCAAATGATTGGTGGCTGCTCCCCTCCCCTGAGTGGAGGGATGGCAACACCTGATTCGACCCCGAGCCCATATAAGCCCAAACGCTTCCTGAATAAAGCTGAGTCTGCAGCCAACTCGTCCTCTGCCTGCTGCTTCTCACCTGATTCCCGGGGTCTGGGTGGTGACCCCGTCACTGGCTCGCCCATTTGCCTTGAGCCCACAAGGCCCCTGACATTTCCCCTCTTCCCCACCTGACCCCGCAGGGATTCGGCAACAACTGAGGATAGTTTGCATGAGATGTCAGTGAGCCCATGGATGCCGGTGGTAGAATGTCATGGTTTGAAATATGTCCTTTGATACATTGCAGCTGACAGTCTTGTAGCTATCAGCCTCCATGAAGGACATGAATTGGTCAGTCTCCAGCTTGTTTCTAGCCATGGGACAAGCTGTTTTCACCATGGGAGACTGTATCTCCCCTCTGGAATCATAAGGAGAATAAATCTCCCTTTCAACCTTAAGTTGCTTGACTTTAGATATTCTCTCATAGCAACAGATAAAGATTAACTGATACACAGGACCAGAATAGAAAACTCCTTTAAAGAAAGGCCAATGTGCATATTGCAAGAAACTAGGCCACTGGAAAAATGAATGCTGGTAACAGCAGAATGGTAAGCCTGCCCAAGAGTTGTCTCAATCACAGCTCTATTACTAAAGGAATCAGACTGACCAATCCTGTAACAGGACTTAATTACTGCTTCACACATGATAAAAACCTCCTGAAAAGCACTCCAGACAAATGAGTCAAACAGCCATTATCAAGTCTTACTCGTGGACCAGCCCAGGATAAAGTTCCATCAACTGTGCCCTCAGTCCAGTAACTCTGCTACTGTAAACAAATGATACTACTGTCCTTAGACTGCTTAGCGTTAACAACTACATTCCAAGGACTGAGACCTAACTTAGTGCCATTGACATAACCTGATTGGGTAATGTTCTCAGAGAGCAGGACCTTCATCCAAGATGCCAACAGGTATGCAGGGGTACCTGTGGTTACCTTGGAACAAATACTTTGGTTGAACTCCCCTCCAATATGGGAACTCAGCCCAGAGGACTGAGCCTATGACCCTCAGGGAAGCCCTCAAACTGGGAAAGGAAAAGGCTGTGAATGTGTACATAGACAATAGCACTGCACTTGTACATGGGTCATCTATAGAGAAAGAGACCTTTTGACTGAAAAGGAAAGGACATTAAAAACAAGACTGAGATTTTGGATTTGTTAGTGGCTGTTTGGTTACTCAAACAGGTAACATCATTCACTGTCCTGGCCACCAAAAAGGATATTCTCTGGAGGCTATTGGAATCAGACTTCCTGATAAGGCTGCAAAAGAAGCTAGCTTATAAGCAGACACTTGCATGCTAACCCCATCAGGTCTAATTCTGCCAGAAGCCCATTACTCAGAGGAGGACCTCCAGATAACCAGAAGGATAGACACAGACTAAACACTCTAGGGTTGGCTCCAACTGCTTGATGAACGAACAATGCTTCCCCAGGTGCTAGGAAGACATTTGCTACATAAACTACGTGAAGGGACACATTTGTAAAAGACCGCGTTGGCAAAACTTATAAGAAAGGGAATTTTTCTCCCAGGACTGAACCAGATGGCTCAGGAAATAGCCTCCCACTGCCTGGCCTGCCCAGGAACCAGCAACTTTTCAGGTGAGGTGCCAACCCCAGGAACTAAGAAGCAAGATAAGTTCTGGCAAGTAGATGCTACAGAAGTAAAATAAGGACAATATGGTTCCAGGTACCTCCTTGTCTTAGTAGATATCTTTCAGGATGGGCAGAGGTGTTCCCCACCAAGACTGAGACTGCTCCAGTAACTGCTCAATAACTCTTAATGAGTACTTCCTATGTATGGATTACTGTTGTCCACAGGACCAGACAATGGGGCCAGCATTTGTTCTAAGATTACAGAAAATATCTCTATAACCTTGAGGGTAAATTGGAATGTACATATGACCTCAGGGTTGAAGTCCCCTTTTAAAAATCTAGTTTGGAAGACCTTCTCCTATCCTCCATAAAATAGGATTAGAATTGCCTGCCAAGATTCCTAATCAACAGCTATTGCAGTCCTTGCAGACTCCCAAAAGACTCAGGAGGCCAAAGTGAGGCCATATCCTCCTTGGTGAAGTCAGCTGTGCAGTCCCCTCCATTGCAGCTTCTTTCCTACCAACCAGAGGACAAGGTAAGGATCCACAGATAACAAATTCAGGCTCTGGGACACAATGGAAAGGTTCCCACCTAGTTATCCTGATCACTCCAATGGCCATTAAAGTAGAAAGGGTCCAGACCTAGATTCATTTTCACATTAAAAGAGACATTAAAGCCAAGAAAGACAACTCTGCTCCAGAAGGATGGACTGTACCCAGAGCTCCAATGAGGATTCATTAAAGATAAGGCTGTCTGGAATTTAAGTTCATAACAGGTTTGAGCTGCAGGAAGGAAACTGGACATCGATGAGGATGGTACTGATGGGAATTATGGCATGGAGAGGTTGGGAAGTGGGTAATTGTTTTTAACTGGCAAATGAAAAAATCCTGGGTCAGGTGGGGCTAGATATGGTGAGGGGCCAAGGAAAGCCACAACAAAACAGAAATCCCCTTTAAAAATGGGATGACCATAAGTTGTAGCTCCTCCTAGACTTCATCATAGGACTACATACATCATTATTGCTTTAATGAAATTAATGAAAGAAATGTCGTATCTACTCCCTCCCAGGCCACCTTTGTCTGCCCGAACACGCCTCCCAGCTCCCCACTCGGCCAGACCCCCAGGTGAGTCCCCCCAGCTCTGCCCAGATCGCCCTGCATCTCAGCGGCACCCAGGCTGCCTCGGATTTTGGCCTGGGCTACACCCCGGGCCCCAGGTCCCTTTCTCCCTCCCACCTGCCTGTATGCCCAACTGGACAGGACTTGCTTGCTTTCCTCCATCCCTGGAGCTTGAGTAGGAAACTAACCTAAATCCCAGATACTGGGTGAAGAATTCTGCCATCAAAATCAGCCCCTCTGCCTCTCTGGCCCACTGGGGACCTACGCACGTGGTCTACAGAAGACATGCTGCTACTCAGAATTCAATAGAGTCCAAAGAAAACTCAAGCAAAGTTCTAAGGGTCAAAGGCCACACATCTGTAAACCTCTACAATTATCCTATCACATGGGAGAGATTCTTCACATCCAGCCCAAAGATAAAAAAAAAACCTCCTTTTTTTCACTTTACTGTTCCTTTCTAATATTAATCACTATAGATTAACTTTACCATAAAGCTACCCCAAAAACATATACAACTCCGGGGATCATACCACTCACCCTCACATATCACCAAGATACTACATCATTAAAGTGTACTACTATACTAATATTCACTCCTTGTCCACTTAACCTGACTTAACTGATGTACTAACAGCCTAACAGCTAGGAAATTACAATAACAAAAGACAAACATAGGCAACCCCCAAGGCAAGCACTAGTAATAACTGCCCAAGTGTAGTAATACCAACTAAATCAGTCAAAAACACACAGAAACTGAAAAGCCCTAGAAGACAAAACAACAATGCCCAAGTCAAAGTGCAGATCCATGAGAAACAAAACCCAAGAAGACCAATCTCCCACTGAAAGAATTAAACTCTTAATGATGGATTCCAACCAGAACAAATTCACTAGAAAACAGCCAAGAAAGCCAGACCCAAGACAAAGACTATCAAAGTACGATCATTACCATGATTAATACTATGAAAGAGGAAATTCAAGAGGAGTTAAACGACCGCATCAACCACTTTGAACAGGAACACAACCGCATTTGGAGGAGTTGAGAAAACAGTTCAAGAAACAAAAATAGGCATAGAGCAGTTAAAACAGTCTCAGGCAGAGTTTAAAATTGAACTAAAACACAAGCTATCTTCAACCCAAAGCTGAACAGAGAGTCTTATCAGCAGAACTAATGAAGCAGAAAATAGAATTTCAGATCTTGAAGACAAAGTGGGAGAATTAACCAGCTCAATGGAAGAGATTGTTAAAGCCAAAAAAAATACTTGAGAGGAACATTCAAGAGATATGGGACACCCTGAAGAAGCCTAACATGCGCATTCATGGAATACTAGAGCAAGAATCTCAAAATACCACACCTGAGGAAATTTTTCAAACTATCATAAATGAAAACTTCCCTCAACTGAAGAATGAGAGGCCTATCCAAATACAAGAGGCATTTCATACTCCAAACAGATATGACCAAAATAGAAAATCGCCAGGCAAATAATAGTTAAAACACTCCACATTCAAGACAAAGAAAAGGTGCTGAGAGCTTCAAGAGAAAAAAACCAAGTCACTTTTAAAGGCAAACCTATTAAAATAACAAATGACTTCTCAATGGAAACAGTAAAAGCAAGAAGAGCTTGGAGAGATGTACTTCAAGTATTAAATGAGATGTACTTCAAGTATTAAATGAGCAAAAATGCCAACCCAGACTGATATACCTGGCAAAACTATCTGTCATGATTGAGGGAGAAAGAAAAGTTTTCCAGCACAAAGACAACTTGAAGGGATACATGTCTACCAAAACAGGCCTTCAAAAAATGCTAGAAATGATACTCAAGCTTGAAGAAAAGAACAAGCATATCCAGAGGACAGAAGGGAAGTATAATACCACCAAAACATAAATATCAAACAACATGCTTATGAAATCCACTAAACATGAAAAATGTCCAGAATTAAAAATAATTTCTCCATTATAACATTAAATGTCAATGGGCTTAACTCACCAATTAAGAGACATAGATTACAAACTTGGATTAAAAATCACAACCCATCAATCTGCTGCCTTCAAGAAACTCATCTCACCACAAAAGACAGGCACATACTAAGAATGAAAGGCTGGTCCAAAATTCTGCAAGCTAATGGAACCAGGAAACAAGCAGGGGTAGCCAATATGGGGTTGGACAAAGTGGACTTCAAATCCAAAAAAATCATAAGCGACACAGATGGATACTACATTTTCGTCACAGGTACAATTCACCAGGAAGACTTCACAATACTGAACATATATGCACGCAATACGGGTCCCTCCACATTCATTAAGAAAATCCTACAGCGTCTAAAGCGAGAAATCAACCCCTAAATGAATTTGAGATTTCCCGCTAACATGGATGATCAACAGTCGTTACGCACTGGAACTAATCAACCTTAAGAAGGACCTTACAGTCTCTATCGAACCATGTCCAAATAATACAGGAATTTCTCCAAAATAGAATAGGGCCACAAAATTCTACACATAAGGAAGTTGAAATTCTAGCCTGTTACACCCCACGGCCTAACTGGAACACAAACACAAAGACAAGTGGAAACGAGCTGATGAGACTGGATCGGAAAATTACCCTGAGTGATACCAATTTACTCTCTGGGACACAATGAAAGCTTCCTAAGAGTAAGGCATAGCTCTTAATTGCCTACATCAAAAAAGGGAAACATCAGAAATAACCAACTAATGCAGCGTAAAGCGTTAGAGAAACAGAGCAATTTGAGCCCAAAACAGCAGAAGAAGAGGAGATTAGAAAAATAAGAGGGGAGAATTTCTGAATAAGATTCATAAAAAACGATAAAAAAAAAAAATCAACCAGTCAAAAGCGGGTTGCTTTGAAAAAAGCAATAAGATTGATACAACCCGCTAGCTAAATTACCCAAAGCAAGAGAGAGAAAAAACCCAATAACAAATTAGAAATGAACATGGAGTTATCACTACTGATACCCAAGAAATCCAGAGAATTATAACATCATATTTTGAAAACTTATACTCTGTGAAGTTTGACAACACAAAGGAGATGGATGAATTTCTAAATAAACACAACTTACCTAAATTGAATCAGGAAGTTGTGAATTATTTAAATAGTCCTATAACATAAAAGGAAATTGAAGAAGTAATCTCAAATCTTCCCACCAAAAATTGTCCTGGACAAGATGGATTCAGCACAGAGTTCTACCAGACATTTAAGGAGTTAATAACACCAATACTCCTTAAACTGTTCCATCAAATAGAAAAGGAAGGAACACTACCAAATTCCTTCTATGAAGCTAATGTCGTTTTAATCCCAAAACCTAAAAGATTCACTTAAAAAAGAAAACTATAGGCCAATCTCTCTGATGAACACAGATGCACAGATTCTCAACAAAGTCTTAGCAAATCGGATTCAAAAACATATTAAAAAAATCATTCATGAGGACCAAGTAGGCTTCATCCCCCGCACACAAGGTTTGTTCAACATACGCAAATCAATAAATGTAATTCATCATGTAAACCAGTCCAAAGTCCAAGACCACATGATACTCTTGCATAGATGCTAAAAAAGCTTTTGACAAGATCCAACAGCCTTTTATGATCAAAACTGCTAGAGACAGTAGGAATGGAAGGAACCTTTATCAATATAATAAAAGCTGTATACAACAACGCCTACAGCAGGATTATGCTCAATGGGGAACAATTGGAAGCATTCCCACTTCGATCAGGAACTAGACAAGGCTGTCCACTCTCACCACTTCTATTCAATATTGTACTTGAAGTCTTAGCTGAAGCCATAAGACAAGAAAGGGACATAAGAGGGATTCAAAGGGACATAAGAGGGATACAAATTGGCAAGGAAGAAATCAAGCTATCCATATTTGCAGATGACATGATCTTATACCTGAGTGATCCCAAAAACTCCATCATGAAGCTCCTGCAACTAATTGAGAAGTTCAGCAGGGTGGCAGGATACAAAATAAACCTACAAAAATCAGTGGCCTTCCTATATGCCCAGAATGAAAGAAGTGAAAAAGCCTTGAGAGAAACAATCCCATTTACTATAGCCCCTAAAAAAATGAAATACCTTGGTATAAACCTAACCAAGGAGGTAAAAGACCTTTACAATGAAAACTTTAAAACCCTCAAGAAAGAAATTGCAGAAGACACCAGAAGGTGGAAAGTTCTCCCATGTTCCTGGATTGGCAGAGTCAACATTGTAAAAATGACCATCCTACAAAAGGCAATATACAAATTCAATGCTATAACAATAAAAATCCCAAAGCAATTCTTTAAAGAAGTTGACCACACAATCTCAAAATTCATATGGAGGCACAAAAGACCCAGGATAGCATAGACAATCCTGAGTAACAAAAACACTGCTGGAGGTATCTCCATACCAAACCTTAGTCTATACTACAAATCCATAGTTATAAAAACAGCCTGGTACTGGCTCCAAAATAGACACAGATCACTGGATAAGGATTGAAGACCCAGATATAAGCCCACAAAATTATAGTCTTTTGGTCTTTGACAAAGAGGCCCAAAGAATCCAATGGAAAAAGAACAGCATCTTCAACAAATGGTGCTGGCAAAACTGGATCTCCACATGCAGAAGATTAAAACTGGACCCGTACTTGTCACCATGTACAAGACATAATTCCAAATGGATCAAGGACCTTGATATAAGGCCAGAGACTATAAAAACCATAGTTGAAAGGATAGGGAACCCCCTCGAGCTGATTGGGCTAGGCCAACATTTCCTAAACAGACATCCAATGGCACAGTCACTGCTACCAACTCTCAACAGTTGGGATCTGGTGAAATTAAAGAGCTTCTGTTCAGATAAAGAGATTGTAACACGAGCTCAAAGGCAACCAACAGAATGGGAGAAAATCTTCACTAACCACACATCTGATTGAGCTCTGCTGTCCAGAGTGTACAAAGAACTTAGAAAACTAAACACCAAGGAAACCAATGGCCCAATTAAAAAATGGGCCCTTGAAATTAAAAGAAATTTTACCAGGGATGAAATTAAAATGTCTAACAAATATCTTAAAAAATGCTCCACTTCTTTAACCATCAGGAAAATGCAAATCAAAACTTCCCTGAGATATCATCTCACCCTTGTCAGGATGGCAAAAATCCACAATACAAACAACAACAAATGCTGGAGAGGATGTGGAGAGAGGGGAACTCTGCTACATTGCTGGTGGGAATGCAGGCTCATACAGCCACTTTGGCGAGCCGTCTGGAGGTTCTTAAAGAGGTTAAAGATTGAAATGCCATATGACCCTGCTATTCCACTTTTGGGAATAACCCCCCATATAGCAAAAATTGACCTCGATAGCACAAGCACGACTATGTTCATAGCAGCACTGTTTACAATAGCAAAGTCATGGAATCAACCCAAATGTCCAACAGTTGACGAGTGTATAAGGAAACTGTGGTACATCTATACAATGGAGTACTACTCAGCCATCAAAAATGATGAATTACTGGAATTTGCCAGGAAATGGATGTCATTAGAATCAATTATATTAAGTGAAGTATCCCAAACCCAGAAAATTAAGCGCCAGTATGTACTCCACAATAGGTGGCTCCTAGTACCAAACCCACCCAGCCCACCTTGAGACACTCAGACAAATCTATGTAATACCTACAGTAATTGCAAGGATTATGAACAGGAGGGATGGGGTTGGAGGGCCACACCAGAAACGAGGAGAGAGGGGACCATGTTACAGCAGAGAAAATAGGCCTCCATCAAGGACTGCAAGTAAGTAATGTGACACCTGGTTAAGTTCACAGACGTTCGTTCCTGATCATTTACAACTGAGGGGGTATGATCTCACCAGAAGGGGAGGGCATATAGTCTGGCAGATAAAAAGTTACCATTTTGCAAATGGGTGATTGACTCCTACCTCACTGAGGCTTCCTACTTTTATTACATCTACCCTTGAATGTGCTCTTATAATAAGACTCCAGTTTAACAGCTTTTTATCTCTGGCCAGGGGGTGACATACAGTGCCCATCAGGATGTAGTGAAGGGCATTGCAGGAGCAGCAAAACTGCAAAAGAAAATCAACAAACCACAATCCAGAACTTCAGAGACTCTATATCAGCCACCTAGAACTAGGCCAGACTAATCTCTCCCCATCTTGAAGCTCAGGGTAATTTGTGAAAGAGGGGGCAGTGAGATTGTAAGATCAGAAGGATGGGAGGAGCAATGATTTGCAAGATACTCCACACAAGTTAGGGCCGAAGCAATCATAATTGGACTTTGCATGCCCTGTGCAATGTCCAACACACTATTGACCTCATAAAGTCTAGCATTTGCTAAAGGCATCAAGATCCTTGGAGGCAAGGAATTGACAGCCACAGTAGTGCTCCTATGCTTAAGGGGAACATGGGAAAGGGTTCAGGGAAATGCCACTGGGTCCTTGTACATCATCGGAGAGGAGGGCCCAGAAGAGAGTCTGGCATGCACATTAAAAGACTCTCTGGGAATTGGAGGGAGGGGGAGGCACTGCGGGATGAGGAGGGAGAGTGAGGGGAGGGGGAGCAAGGGATTCGGGGGGATAGGGAGGGAACTCGTGTATCTATTAAGTTTGTATGAGCGGAAATAATAATAAAAATATTAAAAAAAAAGAAATGTCACATCTAAGTTCAGTACAGTTAAACTGATAGCTCTCAGGTCTTAGTATGTTATTCTAAACACAGAAGGGCCAATGTACATCTCAAGGTGAGGGAGATACTATAGTCGAGTTAAAAAAAAAAAGTCATCAGACTTCTAACTTAGATAGGAAAAATACTGACTGATACATGCATCCGTCTCCATCTTACTGCAATTTTGGGAAAAAGTATTAGACTTGGGTGTCCCTGAAACATAACTGTTTAATCGATCATGGTTTAATCAATGTTGAGGAAAGCCCTAATTATGCATAACTGATAAAGTCTGGCTTTTGTAAAAAGTGCTTGCTTCCTGCCTCTTGCTTAAGATGTGGCCTCTGCCTTTAAAATCCCCATGCACCCACTTCTTGGCATCACACCCTGGAGTCCTGGTGCATGGCTGCTGATCAACTTCAATAAAGCCTCTCCATTTGATAAAGTTTCTGGTGTCAGTGTGGTGAAATTCTGAGCAACCCCAGATCTATAAAAAATCTAGATGGCTAATAGTAGATGAATCGCTAAGGAAAATGTACTTATACACAATGGAATACTATTGGGCTGTCAGAAAAAAATGAAGTAATGAAATTATATTGTGAGTGAAGTGCCCCAAATGCAGAAAGATAAACACAACACGTTCTCCCTTAATAAGCAAATCATAACATTGATTTTGCAGAATGATACACTTAAAGAGAAACTTCTATAATCCTTACACATTATAAACAAAATAAGTTGAGGAGAAGGAGGATGATCCCAAAAATTTTTAAAAAATAAAGAAATAGATAGACAATCATGGAAGAAAAGTCTTTAAGGAGAGGGAAGAAATGTGAAAAGACTTAGAAAGAGGTAGGGGAGCAAAGTAAAAAGGGGGCTGGGAAGAAGGCCATATGCAGAAATTCCATATGTTTGAAATGGAAATAATTATCTAACCTATACAAACTCTTATTTTCATGTTTACCACATAATCAAAAATACTCTAGAATTTTTCTTCCTGGTGTTACTTTTTATCACTTTTATTACTATTATCCATGATATTTGAAGTGACCAATCATATCCAATACCAAACCATAAATACAGAATTGTTTAATAAGCTAGAGCAATATATTCTGATTTTCCACATATTCTTCCTTCCATTCCAACCCTAATTAGGTTCCACCCTAATGCCACCCCTTGTATTTTCCATATCACTTTTATCAATCATTCCAACATTCGAATTATCAAAGCAGTGACTATTCTACCCTGGTAGTCAATGTTTGTTCTAAGTCCCACTAGCTGACCTTCTTACCTTCACGTAAATTGAAGGTCAGTCTGTAGAAAATACCTTTACTATTATTAATCCTCTATTTCTTCTTCATCCTTATATTGACTCAATTTACAAATTTAATGGAAATAAAATCCCTTAAATACATAGTCCTTATAGTATATTGTACTCCCTAATCTTATAAATTAAAAAACAGAAAATATATCTCCCCACAGCAAACAAGAAAGAAGCATTTTCCTTCCATCTGCACACAAACCTAAAAGACTCTTTTAATTATTTCTTGACTGTTTTGAATGAAAAGACATATAATATTGCCATATACTTTGTCAGAATCAAGAAATAGATACTAAATTCAACTACATTATTCACAGGGCATATGGATGCTCTTATATATTAATAATAATAATATATAGTCTACATATTGCTCACATATAATTTACATGTATTAAGCTACATGTCCTACATATAATCATGTGAATAACTTTATTTATATATAAGACATCACATAATATAGACATATTATTTATGCAAATGTTATCCAGTATATTAAAATCTTTTTCACATAATTCATAATATCAATTGCACTTACCATGTTCCTTTCAAATATTTCAAATCAAGATTGCCACTAAGGTTATTTATTTTTTATCACTGATTTGAAAAAACAGCTATTCCCCTGAGTTAGTCCTCTGTACTCTAAAATTTAACATTTAGTACCCTATATAAGAATTCAGTGAGTTGATGAATGCACAGTGATCACATTCCACTCTGTTGTAATGCGTTTCACATTTCTAATAGTGTGGAATGGTATGATCCTCTGGCTTCTTATCATGTTTTCTCATAAGATCAAGAATGTATCAGTTTCTAGGTAAGAAACAAAAAATGTTTTCTTCCCCATGTCCCAATGGATTTAGATGAAAATGGTTAGGAAAGTCAGGTATGAATCCAAAAGAAAATACTGGAGGAGAAGCAAGTTGGATCTGTATGAATTCATGTACAATGGCTTAATTATTTATGCTGAATTACAGCCAAGAATCACTTCTACCATGTGGAGCTGAAAGATTCCAGGTCAGGAGATTTGGCATGTTAATCTGCTCTATGTGAATGAATTGATTAATTCACTAATAAATATGTAGAACCTTCATAAAAATGTGGGTACATAATAGTACATAACATAAGCATCGATAAAGCCTTCAAAATTCTCTCAATGAAATACAAAATCACTTATTATTTGAGTCCAAGTCAGTCTTTGGAGATGAGTGCTAAAGTGTGGCATTTTGTGAATGACATTTGTGTTGTAATATTCAACACACACGCAAAACATTTAGTGCTTGTTGATGAGCTGCTACAGAAGTAAATCCTAGATTGCTACACTTTGTTAATAAGCTTTGTTTATATTTCCTTATACTGCTTCAAATTACTATGAGGAATTTTATCTTCTAGCATATTGAAAATTTCCTTATAAATTCAGAGACGAATATTCCACAAAGTAATCTCCAAATCTACAACTGGACAATCGTAAACCAGAATAAAACACCTTGTTTCCCTTTAAGCTATTTGGTCATGAATTTAATGGCAACATGCAGAGAAACTGGAACAGTGGGTAAATCACAACTTTTATGCAAAAAAAAAAAAAAAACACTTTAGTGTCAAATCTTGAGGCCAGAAGAACTACTGTGGATAGTTTTAATAATAAATTCATATGTAAAGCAAAGGAATTGTTTAAATAGATGTGAAAAGCTGACTGAACAAAGTGACAGATGGTGATCAGAACATAATTTTAGCTCAACTTTAAGTTTTCCCAAAAAAATGCTAATCCCTGCACACTTAAATTTAAATCTAAAGAGGAATTGCTCTTTAGAAACAGGAAGCAATCTTCCATAGTGAATAAATACATAATAGTTGTCCTAAATGAGCCATCTTTTTTTTCTCCCACATTTTATTTTTTTTCCTATCATACAAGCTCAACAGGTATCCCTCTTATCCCTCCCTCCTCCCTTACCCAGTCTCCCCTCTTCTCACTTCCTTCTGCCCCTCTCCCTCCCTATCCCTCTTTCAGGGTCTCCCTCTTCCTCCCTCACATCCCTTGGAGCATTCTTTTGTGTGAATGCCAAACCTCCCTCTGAGTCCTCCACCCTAGTGAGGACTAGGGTTCAGGATTCAGTGGCATAGACTTGGGCCCCTTCTTGGACTCCCTGTTAGTATGGGAACTTTATTATGACTGTAAATCCCTTGCCTCTATGGATCTTACTGCCTGGAGCCTTCTCCTCTGTGATCCATGCTAGACTTTGGGGGGTCATTGACATGACAGCCATTCTACATGTCAGACAAAGTCCAATCCTAGCTGCTGCAGCCTTAACTTGTGTGCAGTATCTTGCATATCCTCCCCATCTTTAGGCTCTTACAATCTTGTTTTCCCCTCTTCCACAAGGTTCTCTGAGCTTTAGGATAAGGAGAGATTTGTCTGGTCTAGTCCCAGGTGATTAATGTAGGGTCTTTCGTGTTCTGAATTATGGTTTGTAGTTGTTTTCAGTTTTGCTTTTCCTGCAACATCTCTGTCTGCCTCTGATTGGTATCCAAAGATAAAAGACTGTTTAAATGAAGATCTTAATATAAGAGGAGACTCAAAAGTAGATGAAAGAAAAGGAGTAGGACACAACAGCAAGGGGGTTCAGTGTGCCATTTGTGGGACGGTTACCATCTATCTGCCACTCCCTATACCCTCCGTGATTGGTGAGGTCAAACCTGTTCAGTACCAAGTGACCAGGAAGGGAAGTGAGAGTGAGCTGCACCAGAAGGCTCCCTACTTACATGCAACACATAACAATGGCCTATGTTCTCTACTGAAGCATGTTCCCCTATCTCCCTCTTTTGAGGTCCCCCTTCCCTTTCCCTCCTGTTTATAATCCTTTGAGATTACAGTGGGTACTACAGAGATTTACCTTGAATATATCATTAAGTGGGTTTGGAACTAGGATTCACTTATTATGGAGTATATGTGGCATCTAACTTTGTGTGTCTGGGATACTTCACTCAATATAATTTTTTCTAATTCCATCCATTTCCCAGCAAATTTCATTAATTCATCCCTTTCATGGTTGCATAGTATTCCATTGTATAAATGTACCACATTTTCATTATCCATTCATGAACTGTTGGGGATTTGGGTTGATTCCATGACTTGCTATGGTACCTAGTGCTGCAATGAACATGGCTGTGCTCATGTCATTGTAGTGAATTGCTGCATTATGGGGATTATTCCCAGAAGTGGTATAGCAGGGTCACGTGGCGTGTCAATCCTTAGTTTTTTAGAAATGGTCATACTGATCACCAGAGTGATCGTATAAACCTGCATTCCCACCAGCAATGTATGAGAGTTCCTTTCTCTCCACATCCTCTCCAGCATTTGGCATTGTTTGCCATCCTGACCAGGGTGAGATGACATCTCAGGGAAGTTTTGATTTCATTTACCTGATGGCTAGGAATGTGGAGCATTTTTTAAGACGACATTTCAATTTTGTCCCTGGAAAAGTTTCTTTTGAGGTCCGAGGTCCATTTTTTAATTGGGGCATTTATCTCCTTGGTGTTTACTTTTTTAAGTTCTTTGTGCACTCTGGATAATAGAGCTCTATCACATATGTGGTTAGTGAAGATCTTCCACTCTGTGAGTTGCCTTTTACTCAGTTTACAATCTCTTTTGATGAACAGAAGCTCTTTAATTTCATAAGATCCCATTTGTTGAGTGTTAGTAGTGCCTGTGCTATGAGATTTCTGTTTAGGAACTGTTGGCCTAGCCCAAGCAACTCGAAGGAGTTCCCTGCCCTTTCAACTATGGATTTTACAGTCTCTGGCCTAATATTAAGATCCATGATCCATTTGGAATTTATTTTTGTGCATAGTGACAAGTATGGGTCAGTTTTAATCTTCTGCATGCAGATATCCCGTTTTGTCAGCACCATTTGTTGAAGATGCTGTTCTTTTTCCATTGAATATTTTGGGCTCTTTTGTCAAAAATCAAATGACTATAATCATATGGGTTTACATCTGGGTCTTCAACTCTTACTTATTGACTACATGTCTGTTTTGGAGCTAGTACCAGGTTGTTTTTATTACTATGGATTTGTAGTATCGACTAAGGTTTGGCATGGTGGTACCGCCCACACTGTTTTTGTTACTGAGGATTGTCTTTGCTATCCTGGGTCTTTTATGCTTCCATATGAATTTTGAGATTGTTTGGTCAATTTCTGTAAAGAATTGCTTTGGGATTTTGATTGGTATAGCATTGAATCTGCATATTGCTTTTGGTAGGATGTTGATCCATAAGCATAGAAGGTCTTTCCACCTTCTGGTGTCTTCTGTAATTTCTTTCTTTAGGGTTTTAAAGTGTACCTACAGGTCTCTCACTTATTTGGTTCATTATGCCAAGGTATTTTATTTTTTAGGTCTACAATAAATGGGATTGTTCCTCTTAGGACTTTTTCACTTTTTTCATCCTTAGTGTATAGGAAGGCCACTAATTTTTGCATGTTTGTTTTGTAACCTGCCCTCTGCTGAACTTATGTATTAGTTACAGGAGTTTCCTCCTGGAATTTTTAGGATCACTTAGTATAAGATCATGTCATCTGCAAATAGAGATATCTTGACTTTTTCTTTTTCAATTTGGATCCCTTTTATCTACCTCTCTTTGACTTATGGGTCTAGCCAAGACTTCAAGTACAATATTGAATAGAAGTAGGGAGAGTAGACAGACTTGTCTAGTTCCTGATCAAAGCAGGAATGCTTCAAGTTTTTCTCCTTTTAGTATAATCCTTGCTGTTGGCTTGTTGTATACAGCTTTTAGTATGTTGCTATAAATTCCTTCCATTCCAACTGTCTGTAAGGTTTTGATCATAAAAGGATGTTGGATCTTGTCAAAAGCTTCTTCTGCATTTATCGAGATGCAGAAACTGGACTGGTTTATATGATGGATTACATTTATTTATTGATTTGCATATGATGAACCACCTGGTATGCCTGGGATAAAACCTACTTGGTTATAGGAATGATCTTTTTGATATGTTTTTGAACCTGATTTGGAAAGATTTTGTTGAGAATCTTTGCATCTGTGTTCATCAATGAAATTGGCTTATAGATTTCTTTCTTAAGTGCACCTTTATTAGGTTTTGAACTACATGATATAAGTTTTATAGAAAGAGTTTGGAAGTGTTCCTTCCTTTGCTATTTTATGGAACAGTTTAGGAGTATTGGTGTTAGTTGTTCATTAAATATCTGGTAGAACTCTGTGCTGAATCTATCTGGTTCAGGACATTTTTTGGCGGGAAGATTAGAGATTACTTCATCAATTTTCTCCTTTGTTATAGGACTATTTAAATAATTCAAAACTTCCTGATTCAGTTTAGGTAAGTTGTGCTTACTCAGGAATTCATCCATTTCTTTTGTGTTATCAAAATTCATGGAGTGTAATTTTTTGAAATATGACCTTATAATTCTCTGAATATCTTGGGTATCAGTTGGGATAACTCTATTTTCATTTCTAATTTTGTTAATTTGGGTTTCCTGTCTCTTGTTTTTGGTTAATTTAGCTAAGGGTGTATCAGACTTATTGATTTTTTTCAAAGAACCAGCTTTTTTCTGGTTGATTCTTTGTATCATTTTCCTTATTTCATTTTCAGATATTTCTCCCCTGATTTTGCTAATCTCCTCTCTTCTACTGCCTTTTGGATTGGATCGCTCTTGTGTTTTTAAAGGTTTAAGCTGCATCGCTAAGTTATTTACTTGTGATGTTTCTATCTTTTGATATAGGGATTAAGAGCTATAAACTCATCTTTTAGGACAGCTTTCATTGTGTCCCAGAGATTTTGATATGTTGTATTTTCATTATTGGTTGCTTCTAAGAAATACTGAATTTCCTTTCTGATTTCTTTCTGAACTTATTTCTCATTCAGCATCATAGTGTTTAGTTTCCAAGAATTAGTGTATTTTCTGCTGTTTCTTATGTTGTGGATGTCAAGCTTTAGATCATGGTGGTCTGATAGAGTACCTGCTATAATTTCAATGTTCCTGTATATGTGGAGATTCATTTTGTGGTCCAATATGTGATCTATTTTGGAGAAAATTCGGTGGGATGCTGAGAAGAAGCATAATTAGTACTCCTGATTGTTCCTGGTTCCATTAGCTTGAAGAATTTTTGACCAGCCTTTTACTTTTAGAATGTGTCTATCCTTTGTGGTGAAATGTTTCCTGAAGGTAGCAGATGGATGGGTTTTGATTTCTAATCCATGTTTGTAACTTATGTCTTTTGATTGGTGTATTCCTTCCATTGACATTTAGAATAATATTGGAGAAATTTCTTTTGATTCCTGACATTTTTTGTATTTAAAAGTTTTCATAAGTATATTATTTAGCTTCTACATTGTGGTGGCATTATGCTTCCCTTCTGTTCCCCTGGATATGTTTGCTCTTTTTCTAGGCTTATATATCTTTGCTAGCATTTTTTGAAGGCCTGCTTTGGTGGTCATATAAACCTTCAAGTTGTCTTTATGGTAGAAAATTTTTCTTTCACCCTCTTTCATGGCTGATAGTTTTGCTGGTTGAGTTGACATTTGTGCTCATTCAATACCTGAAGAATGTCTCTCCAAGCTCTTCTGATTTTTACTGTTTCCACTGAAAAGTCACTTGTTATTTTAATAGCTTTACCTTTAAAAATGACTTTTTATCCTCTTGAAGCTCTCAGCACTTCTCTTTGTCTTGTATGTGGAGTGTTTTGATTATTACTTGTCATGGCGAGTTTCTATTTTGCTCAAATCTGTTTGGAGTGGGGAATTCCTCTTGTATTTGGATGGGTCTCTCTTTCTTTAGATATTGAAAGTTTTCCTTTATGATAATTTGAAATTTTTCCTCAGGTATGGTATTTGGGGATTTTTGTTCTGGTAGTCCATGAATGTGCATGTTGTGCTTCTTCAAGATGTCCCATAACTCTTGAATATTCCTCTTAAGTATCTTTTTGGCTTTAACAACCTCTTTGATTTAATTTGTTAGTTCTCCCACTTTGTCTTCAAGATCTGATATTCTATTTTCTGCTTCCTTAGTTCTGCTGATAAGACTTTATGTTGACTCCTGGGTTGAATATAGCTTGCCTTTTAGTTTGAGTTTAAACTCTGTTTGAGTTTGTTTTAACTGCTCTATGCCTATTTTTGTTTCTTCAACTCCTTTTCTCATCTCCTCAAAGTGCCTGTTGTGTTGCTGTTCAAAGTGGCTGATGAAGTTATTTAACTCCTCCTGAATTTCCTCTTTCATTGTTGTGATCATAGTAGAGATCAGACTCTGAAAATCGTTTTCCTGGGTATGGCTTTCTTTGCTATTTTCTGTGAGTTTGTTCTGGAGATTTTTAGGAGATTTGTTGTCTTAGTTTTTGATTCTCATGGATTTGCATTGTGACTTGGGTATTTTTGTTTTATCTCCTATGTCCTTTTTGTTTTTGTGTGTTTTTGGCTGAACTGAATTACACTGTATAACTACTTTTGAGCAGTTATAAGTGTTTTCCTTGGTGTTGGGTATGCTTGTCTGGTGTTGGTGTTATTTCCTAGATGAGATTATTGAACTGTTAGTACATCAATTAAAGTGGGTTTAGTAGACAGGGATTGAAAATTAGTATGGTAGTGTACTTTTTAGGTTTACTTCCTTGGTGACATGCGTGGGAGAATGGTATAGTAACTGAAGTTGTATGGATTTTTGGGTGGCTCTATGGAAATGTTAAACTACCATGACTAATAATTGAGAGGAACAAGATGGTAAAAAGGGTTTTCTTATCTTAGAACTGGATGTGAAGATTCCTATATGATCAGATGATTTTAAAAGACCTCAGATGAATGGTGTTGGTTCTCTAGCCCTTTGCCTGGGTTTTCTCTGGATTTTGTTGAATTCTGAGGATTAGGGAGTCTGCTTGGGAACTGGGGCATGCGGCCTAAGGGTCTGACTTGAGGTGCAGGGAGTCTGGGTCCAGGGCAGAAAGCCAATGATTTCTTAATTACCATTGTAAGCTAAAAATTACCATTAATTTAAATATTTAAATGTATTTTAATTAATATTTTACAGAAATTCTATTATATAAAAAAGATGCTTTCACTATAACCAGAAAGAGATATATTCTTGCAGGCAGACATTTATATCAAATAGTTTCTTTTGGTAAGTGACCAAATAAGTTTAAGCCAGTAGTTAATTGTATAAATGATTGTTAATTCAATTAATTTTTTATTTAAGGAAAACGAAGTATTTTTGTTTAAACTATGTAGATGCTCACTTAAGAAAATATTTTTAAAACTAAAATGCAATATACAAATAGGAGCTCCACTTTTCTATAGGATTGCATTAATTATTTCCATCTTGACAGACTCTGGTTGAGTCATTAAGAGACAGGAATATTAAATAAGATGGGCATATGGTATGACGTGTAAATCGAGTAACTCACAAGCAAATAATTAACCAAGCAAATGAATAACTATTGTTATTTCTTTAGTTTCTTGTTAGTGCCTTATCTGAGGTAGGAAGACATTTGCTCCTTTCTTCCAAGAAGTCATTCCATGTAGAGTGGCACCTAGCAGAAAGTGATATATAGGATGCCATTTGCTGCAAAAGGGAATTTCATTCCCTGATAGAAAGCATGAGACTGAATAGATAGATGTTAAGCATCGGTACAGAAGTTCAGTATGCTGGTCTGGCCCATGGGCATTTTCTGGAGCGCCCCCCCCCTAGCACTAAGGCATCCTGAGGGATGTCTGTTTGTACTGGAAGTGTGCGATGTATGGACTGACTCTCTGTCAGTGCTTCATATCAGGAAAGCTCTCCCATTTTCCCATTCTCTCCTTCCAACAAATCAGTTCTGACATTCAGATTTGCATGCTATTCTTATCTCCTGATTATCCCCTGCATATACATAAAATCTGGTGAGACTGGGCAGTAAATTTTCACTGTTTTACCTCTGTGGGAAGGTGAATTTCCCACTTGTTTCAGCCCCAGTTTTCTTTCTTTTCATCTCTATTTTTCTCTTTCTGATTTTTTTTTCATATTTCTCAGCCTCTCCTAGGAGAGGCTCTCACAGATTAGAATGACTGAGACGTGCACTAAAATATATTTATAAGATTCCAAGGCACTTAAAAGGGGATGAGGAAAAGGAACAGCAAACACAGTTGCCTGAATGTGGCAAGGTTTGTGTTGAATCAGAGTTTCTAACAAAAAAAAAAAAATTACAGAAACCAACATGATATGCTAATGAGATTTGGCATTAAGTTCCATGATATTTTACAAAGGAAATCAAATTTTGGCAGTGGAAAAGCCAACAGCTCGCGGAAGCCCGTGCCTAATGTACGGAGGTTGAAGCTGGCTCTGGGGGTGTCTTTCTCTCTCCAGAAGAGCAGCACGCATTCCTCCCAAAGAAAGGGAGCTGGTGAGCGGAGCCCTGATTCAGATCAGGATCTTTTCAGCAGCCAGCATGGGTCACGCAAAGCCAAGGACTGGGGGGAGATGGTTCCGGGCAGAAGCCTCGGCCTCTCCGGCAGAAGGCCCTGAGTGCACCCGGATCCCAAGAAACACCACCAGGCGAAAATGGCAGAAACCTGGAGTTGTGGCTCTGGAGGGCGGAGTCTGGCAACCCGGAGCTAGCCAAGAGGATGTAGCGCAACCCAGGACCGTATCCGAAATCACTGTGGGGCCTTCACGGGCACACCTAGTGCTCCTGATACACACACACACACACACACACACACACACACACACACACACACACACATGGGAAAGAAGCAAACAAAAATAAATTTTAACAGAGGCAAGGCTATCTACTGGAGCAGTGAGAATCAGGGAGCCGGCCCAGGGTCAGGCCCAGATGGCAACAGCACAGCCCTGAGCACCCTTGGGCCCGAGCCAAGCCAAGCAGACGGAGCTCACCAGTTCTGTCTGTCAGGGTGGTGCTGTGTGCAACAGTCCACAGCCACTGCACCAAGACAGCTCGTGGACATGCGAGGAGAGACAGGGCCAGACCCCATCGTGATGCCCATCCACACTGGGCAATGTGTCTCTGAAGAAACAATGGATCCTGTGACCTTGCTTACATTTCTTTCCAACACCCTTCATTTGGATGGATGATGATCAGCCTACAGAGATCCTGTGCACCTCTGTAAAAACGTTTTTGTTAAAGTTCTGATGCCTGCACTTGGCGCCCTGGGGACCGGACCCTGGGAATTCCCAGAGCAAAGCAAGAAGGAGGCAAGAGCAATCCAGGATAATTCCCAAAGTAACCCTGGTCCTCCACAGGGACACATGTATCCTCCTCTGATACACACACACCACACACACACACACACACACACACACAATAAATAAATAGATTTTTTTTAAAAAAAAATTGATTTGTTAAAAAAAAAAAAAAGACTTTGTGTCATGGAATCAACCCAAATGCCCAACAGTTGATGAGTGGATAAGGAAAATGTGGTACATTTATACAATGGAATACTACTCAGCCATCAAAAAGATGAATTAATGAAATTTGCCAGGAAATGGATAGAATTAGAAAAAATTATATTGAGTGAAGTACCCCAGACACTGAAAATTAAGCACCATTATGTATTCCGTAATAGGTGAATCCTAGTACCAAACCCACTTAGTGACACACTCAAAGATAAATCTCTGTAATACCTACAGTAATTGCAAAGATTTTAATCAGGAGATAAGGGGAAGAAGGGCCCCGCCAGAAATAAGAAGATAGAGGATCATGCTACACTAGAGATAATAGGTCACCAATCAAGTATTGCAAGTAAGTAGTGAGACATCTGGTTAAACTCACTCACTGTCCTTCCTGGTCACCTGCGATTGATGGGTTTGAGCTCACCAATCAGGGAGGGTATAGAGTCTGGCAGATAGGTGGTAACCATACTGCAAATGGGAGACTGACCCCTCCCCTCACTGCTGTCTCCTACTCCTATTCCATCTACCTTTGAATCTACTCTTAATAGTATGATTTCATTTAAACAGCCTTTTATCGTTGGTTAGGAGGAGATAACCAATACCAGTCAGGATGGAGCCAAGGGCAGTGCAGTCACAGCAAAACTGAAAACAACAACAAACTATCATTCAGAACTTCAGAGACCCTGTGTTAATCACCTGGAATCAGGCGGAAAGATTGTAAGAGCCTAAAGACAGGAGGAGCAATGATACACAAGATACTCCACACAAGTTAGGCCCGCAGTAGCCATAATCGGTCTTTGTATGACCTGCACAATCGCTGACATGTCAACAACCCCCCAAAGTCTAGCATGGATCACAGGCATTAGGATCCTTAGAGGCAAGGGATTAACAGTTATAATAGTGTTCCCATATTAAAAGGGAGCCCGAGAAAGGGCTCTGGGCAATGCCACTGAGTCCTTACACCTCACTAGAGTGGAAGACTCAGAGGGAAGTTTGGCATTCACACAAAAGGATGCTTCAGGGAATGGAAGGGAGGAAAGGGGAGGCACTGGGAGAAGGGGAGGGAGAGGGGTGAAAGGAAGGGGAAAAGAGGGAGGGTGTAAGGGGGACTGGGGAGGAGTGGAGGGAGGAAGGGGGCAAGGTATTTATTAAGCTTGTATAACTGGGAAAAAATAAATAAACATAGTAATAAAAAGACTTTGTGCTGGGCTGGAGAGGTGGCTCAGGGGTTAAGCTTCTGTCTTGCAGGCGGATGGTCCTGAGTTCAGATCCTAGATCCCACCTATAGATGGCAGAGGGAAACAGGGGCAACCTGCTTCTGGTCCTGGTAGGGCGGAGCCTGTGAATCCCTGGGGCAGAGTAAACAAGGTGGAGGTGGAGGCGTCCACTGGTGGTTCCCGAATTCACCCATTCTACACACACACAGACACACACACATACACACATACATATATACATGTGCACACACACACAATTGAATAAATAATAAAAAAATTTAAAAAAAGACTTTGTGCTTATTTCCCTAAGACATTCCAGAAATTAATTTTGTCTATGGTGTAGAAGCACTATGAGTCATATCTATACATCTTAAAAAGAATCAATGTTCTCTCAGGGAAACTAATCCTTGAATCAAAGAAAACTCATTTCCTTTAGCAAGGAATAAAGGAATTCTCAATCAAGTCCAATTGTGGAGATTAACAATAATTACTTTCTTGAAGCATTCATAAAGACAGTACATGTGCTCATTGGAAAAAACTTCTTAAGAGAAATTGGAGCAGAAAAAGGGTTAAAACTGCTGCTGAAGAGATGCAGCAGGGATTTATCCTTTCCCCTTCCTCCTAATCTTCAGGGTCAAGACCACTTACTGCCTGGCAGTCTGAGACACTCCCTACAACTGCAAGACAAGAGCAGTGTCAGGTTTGGAAGTATATTGAACACACTGACCTCGGTGAAAAATATCTAGAGATGGGTAAAACCTGCTTGTGAACTGCGACTTCATCACTCCCTTCTAAACTGTTTTCCCTACACGGCTAGTTGTAACTTCAGGGTTACTGCTGGGCTACTGCATCATGCAGTGATCCTTCCCTAATGGACAAAATAACTCCATTGCATAGAAAATCTGCCTCCAGGCCTATAGTTGCTCTTCTCTCCACCCAAGATGGTGCCCCCGGGACTGGCTCCTCTCTCCTCCTGTGATGGTCCCTGTTGGCAGGCTCTGGCTCCCCCATACCTTCTTCAGATAACTGGACCTCTCTCTCGTCTTACAGGATAAACACCCGAGTGTCTGTTCCCCAGCTCACACTCCTAATGCCTCCCTGTCTGTACTGTATGTCAGCTGAGAGAAAACAACACCGCAATGCTGTTTCACCCACTTGTGTGGACAGCACTCTGCTCCTGCAACTTATCTCTTGTGTGCACGAGGCCTGTGGTCTTTGCTCACACTGGACATTGAAGGGGGGGGTCCCCAAACAAGCCCCCTTCATTGGTGCCCCTTGTGAGGATCAGTTCTCCAGATTTTATCTGGTAACCTGTCCCTGTTCCGCCTGGCTCCAGACCCAGACCAGCGTTCCCCTTCGATTTCCCCGCCGCTCCACCTCTGCACTCGCCACCAGCCTCCAGTTGGTAAGTGCCCCTAATCCCATTAGAACACCTCTCTGAGCCCTGATAAATGACCTCGATCTCCCAGCACTCCTTCGAGTCTCCTTGAGGCTAGGAGACCACCCCACACTATAGCCCTTATAGGCCACAGTGAACTCCTTGGGACATTGTTATAGTTAAGCACAGGTACTTGACAGTTGAAGGTTTGAGCTCTGGGCACAGTTGTAGAGAGTTGATGGTTGAGTTAAGCCCAGACCAAACCAGCAGGAGATTGTCTAGCTTATGGGGAAGGCCCAGCCTATGATGGGTGGGATTAGGCTCTGGAATAAATCATGGAGAGCTGGTTGAGAAAGTCGGCATCCTTCTGTTCACTTGGCCAGACATGCTGCTCTGGAAAGTAAGGATTGTCCATCTTTTAGCCATTATGTGGTAATGGCGTGGTCAGTTCCCTCAGCCCCAGTGCTGGTGCATCCTCTCCGGTCAAACTGGACTGAGAACTGTAACCAGGAATCATAAGAGAATAAACCCTTGCTCCCTTAAGACGTGTGATGGTCATTTATCAGCAACCATGCAGGCGGACTGCAATAGACATTGTCTAGTGCAGTGGCCTGTAGGCCTTTCGTCTGCTGTGGGTCTCACCTCATCTCTGCCACTGGACTCTACCATATGGAACTTAACATCTCTGCCCTCTCTATAAGCCTAAAGACAGAAAAAGCTGATTCCATATTGCAATCAACACTGGCCCCCAATATCCCTCAGACAA
Source organism: Typhlomys cinereus (assembly GCA_023101885.1). Lineage (NCBI taxonomy): Eukaryota > Metazoa > Chordata > Mammalia > Rodentia > Platacanthomyidae > Typhlomys > Typhlomys cinereus. Next base: position 809,848 of record JALPQD010000400.1, read on the forward strand.
CCAAACTAAGTGCCTATTATTAAAGGCTCTTCAGACTCAAATGTTATTTGAGATCTATATAACTTCTGTGACCATATGGGCAAATGGAAAGATATTCCCTATATCCAAACAATCCTCTTATCTGCATTCCAAACTTGATCGCTGCTTCTCTTGTAAACCTAAATGTGTATTTCTCACTGTCCAGCTATTTTTGTCTCCACCCCACACTTCCTCCACCTTGGACTTCGATCCAACTGGCAAGCCCCCTTCATTGGTACCAGCACCCCTCTTATCACCCCCAAAGCTCCTCAATGCCTCCCACTGCTCATCCGTCTCTCTCCCTGCCCAGCCCTCCCAACACATCCCCCTGTGCTCAGATAATTGCTCCTCTGCAGGAGGTGGCAGGGGTGGAAGGAGAGTCCTGTTCAGGGTTCTTTTTCACATCAAAAAACACTTAGACTCCTTTAAGATTTATATGTCCTGTCTGAGAAGTGTCAGGGCCAACAGAGACCTTACAGGGCATTACCACTTATTTAAGATAGACTGGCCAACAAAAGAGTCTTTCAACCTCTCTCTTATCTAATTTCCCCAATAACATCTCTATTCTAAGGAAAAGAAAACCTCTGCTCCCCTCCCCCGCTGTAAGGACCAGAAGAATAACTGTTATTCTTTGTGTTTTGTCTGTGATGATCTCATTTTAAGGGTGACTTTTGAAAAAGTATTCTGGCTTGCTTGGTTATCTGGATTTCCTGTAATGTTGTGTGTGTGTGTGTGTGTGTGTGTATACATATATATATATATTATGTTTCAAAATAACAAAATTGTGGCCACTTCAATTTTTTTCAATTTATTGTACACTTATATTCTTATTTTGCTTTTTGACTCCGTTTATTATCTGGCATACTCAGTTAAATATATGTGCAATTTAAAATGAACCATTTTGATAACATTGAAAGGACTAAGTATGTACTGACTTAAATTCTCTTGTCTTATCTTGATTTCAATGAAGCATCACAAAAACTGATATTGTGTTCCTACCCAGGATCTGATAACATCACCTTCATCATTCCTTTAAAGATTTTTTTTCCCATCTGTTCCCGGAATAACAAACCCATTATAAACTTATTCATTCCTCCAACTTTTTCTATGGAATCTCATACTAGCATATCTAGGGGCCAGAAAGAAAAAATGTAAATGATTTCTGAAATTTATTGGAATGTCTTCATTCTCCTGATAACATCTCATGAGAACCTTGGGTTTAACATGCAAATGGGAGACCATTGTTCTTGGGTTAATAGACAAGGGAGCACAAATTTTTGGTGCTCAACTTCCTTCCTAGACTTCTGTCCACCTTTGATTTAACTGGAACTATTAGGATCAGGAGACTGACAGGTTTAGCAAAGTAACAATTGTAGTTCCTTATATACTCAATGGCACTGTACATGTCTTTGGTCCAAGGTATCTCCTTGCTTTTAAGAACCCAGAAGGGAAAAGAGAACTAACTCAGACTGTTCTGCCCAAGGATTCAGAGATAGTCCACATATTTTTGAACAGACTTTAGGATGTAACTTTACATATTTATAGCTGCCAGAGGAAAAAGGTCTCCTCTAGTATTTAGATTACCTACTGCTTTTTGCCTTCACACCAGACAAAGGTTATAACTATTCCAGAAAAGATAACAGTTGTTTTTTTTTTTACTAACTCTTGCCTATACCCACAGTAAGACTGCTAAGCCCCTTTGGCTTATCCTATCTGCCTCCCCATCACCATGGTTTAATCCTTATGTTTAGATCTTACAGGCTTAATTTATCTGCTTAGTCTCTTCCAGATTAATATCCAAAAAGCTTCCAATATGGGGACCTCTGGACCATCCCAGTATCTCATGGATGAAGATCATTGGCTGCTCACACTTACTTTGCCCCAGTTCAACAAGAAGCAGCCAGAACAATCATTGCCCCTTCACCTCTTGAGCAATCTGGGTCCTCAAAAAGTTAAGGGGTAAAGTAGGCAGGTCTAGAGCAGCCCATGCTGGCACAGTCTCTGAGGTCTTGGAAGGCCATCCTCCACTGCTAGGATTACCTTGCAGGAACATACCCTTTGCTAACTTCCCCAATCCTTTGCTCCAGAAAGCCATTCTCCCTCCCCCTTTCACCTACACATGCCCGCCCCATCCAGTTCTCTGAATTCCCCTTTGGAATGCCGCATGGCCAGAGGGGCTACAAGAAGCCTGCATGCTGGTAAGACCGTAAAACACTGCCCTCCACCAGAAAAGTCCTATCTCTCTTGCTGGGCTACAGCTTCATACAATAAACTGTTATTTTTCTTAATCACATCAATCCCTCTCTAAATATCTCACATTGCTTCTTTGTGCTTCTCTTCAGTGCCTTCTTTGGGCAGCAGTTCCCTTAAATGTGACTCCCAACTCCTTACCCCCCGTCATTCCCAAAACAGCTGCAGACTCCAGCCATCCAAGGAACTTTGTCTTCAGGGAACTTTTCTCTCTCTAGACTCTGACTTGATTTGTTTTCACGTTCATTCTTTCCCTCCGCATCTATACTTCATATACAACTACCTGAAATTCACCGATGTACCTGTAGACTGACGTATATGTCTGTTTTCCTCCCTTCACAGCCCTCCGACAGACAGCAAACCATCTTCTATCGGGGGTCTCCCAGAGAAATACCTCACCATGTGTGTGATCCACTCTCCCCAGCCCTGTGTGGCATCCTGCTCATGCTTCTGACTGTCTCCTGACAGTGGCTCCAGACACAGAGGCCAAGCTATTGGCCTCCCTGACCTTTGTGGATGGGGCTTTTCCTTATCACACATTGTAACTTCTCACTCCCTTAACTTTTACTTCACAGGGACACTGGACACGACCACCCCCCTCAGCAATAAGTAGTTCCGACATTACATTGCTCCTCTTCCCAATCACCCCCATCAAATAAACAAAAAGGGAGTAATGTTGGGCTACTGCATCATGTAGTAATCCTTCCCCAATGGACAAAACAGCCCCATTTCATAAAAATCTGCCTCCAGGGGGCTGGAGAGGTGGCTCAGGGGTTAAGCCTCTGCCTTGCAGACGGAAGGTCCTGAGTTCGGATCCTAGACCCCATGTATAGACTCCGGGCGGAAACAGGGGCGGCCTCCGTTTCTGGTCCTGGTAGGGCGGAGCCTGTGAATCCCAGGGTAGAGTAAACAAGGAGGAGGTGGAGGCGTCCATGGTGATTCCTGAATTCGTCCGTGGTTCTACACACACACACACACACACACACACACACACACACACACATGCACACATGCGCACACATGCATGCATGCACAATTGAATAAATAATAATAATAAATAATAAAAAGATCTGCCTCCAGGCATGTAGTTGCTCTTCTCTCCACCCAAGATGGTGCCCCCCAGGCTTCTCTCTCCTCCTGTTCGGGTCCCTGTTGACAGGTCCCGGCTCCCCCATACATTCTTCAGATAACTGGACCTCTCTCTTGTTTTGCAGGGTAAAAACCCGAGTGTCTGCTCCCTAGCTCACACTCCTAATGTGTCCCTGTTTGTACTGTATATAAGCTTGTGTTGGGACAGCCACTCTGCTCCTGTAATAAATCTCTTGTGTGCACGTGGCCTGTGGCCTTTGCTCATTCTGGACATTTAGGGCCCCAAACAAACCCCCTTCAGTTATCTGTGAGAATTCCTTGAGAGCACTGCTGAGATTTAGCATACGTGTTTAATAAATCGTCTCTCCAACACCCTCAAGCAAACTCAGTCTTCTAATTTGGGGCAAAAGAGGAGTCTTCCTTACCATAATATCAAAGAAAAGTTGGGGAGGGTCGATAGTGGCACGGTAACAATGTGATATTGTCTAGAAGAAACTCCGAAGGAATTGCAGCTCTAGAAATGTCTCACCCAGCCTGCTCCACTCACAGCAGAAATTCTGTTAGAACAGTGCTTGAGTGGCTGGGAGCAGTAACTGGCAACTTTCACTGACCGGAGAAGTCCCTGGCATTAGAGCTCTGATTGGACAGTGCGTGGGGGCTGACAGTGCAGCAGCTGGAGCCAGGCTCCCTGCTTGCAGAGCATCTCTGCAGTCACCACCGTGTGTCCATGGCATTGGACACAGCCAAGAGAATTTGCCCTCTTTTCTCCTGTCCGTGTGCCCAGGCTTGCATGTCCACGCATAGACACACACACTCACTTATCCAGACAGGCAGACACATAAGAAAACAACCAGCCAGCCAACCAACAAAGAAATAACACAAAAAATCTTTTTTTATATTCTGGTGTGTGTGTGTGTGTGTGTGTGTGTGTGTGTGTGTGTGTGTGTGTATCAGAGACACCCTGTGTCCCTGGGACTTCAGGAATCATCCTGGATTGTTTCTACCTCCTTCTTGCTTTGCTCTGGGATTCCCCAGGATCTGCCCAGGACAGGAAGTACAGCCCCTACCTTTTCTGCCTGGTGTTTTTACATGGAACCTAGGATCCGAACTCTGGACTTTCTGCTTGTGAAACAGAATCTTAACCCTTGGTCCACACAAAAGTCTTAAAAATAAAAATAACTTATTCTGTATAATACATACACTACGGGGTCTAATATTAGAACTAAATCTTGCGCAGTTGGAAGGGATGAGAAAACCAAGTCACACAGAAGTTGCGGTGGCACTTCAGCTGAGTAGCTAAAGCACGTGGTTCTTAACACTTTTGGTAAGCTACTGACTTTTTAAGGAGATTCTTAGGAAAGGTGACAAATTGCTGCAGTCTGAAGCAGTGAAAAGCTAACTTCCAGGGTTTTCTGGGATGTGATCTCCATTCTGCACAGCTTGGCCTCTTCAGGATGCCACAGCAAAGTTTCTTCTATGCCGGGCACTTTAAAAAGCAGACGTTCACTTCTCCCGGTTCTGGGACCTGGTGAGCAAGCAATGAAGATTCACCTTCCTGTGTGTCAGAGAAGTGAGAGAGCTAGGTATCTTGTTCTCTCTTTTTTTTATTCAATTTTGCGTGTGTGCGTGTGTGTGTGTGTGTGTGTGTGTGTGTGTGTGTGTGTGTAGAACCACGGGCGAATTCGGCCTCCACCTCCTCCTTGTTTACTCTGCCCCGGGATTCACAGGCTCCGCCCACCAGGACCAAAAACACAGGCCGCCTCTGCTTCTGCTTCTGCCTGGCGTCTATAGGCGGGTGTAGGATCCGAACTCAGGACCTTCCGCCTAGCAAGGCAGGGGCTTAACCTCTGAGCCACCTCTCCAGCCCCTTGTTCTCCTCTTTTAAGGACACTGCTTTCATTCTGGAGCCCCAAGTTCGTTATCTGATTCATATTTAATTATCTGGGGTAATGAGATTGCACAGCAGATAAGACACTTGCTTGCAAACCAGGCTGCCTGAATTCGATGCCCAGAAGTCCATATGGTAGAAGGAAAGAACTTTCTTCTGAAAGTTGTTCTCTGACCCTGTCCTGCCATAGCATGTACGTACTGCACACCTCCACTCTTTCTTCCTTTTTCTTTCTTTCTGTCTCTTTAGTAGCTAAACAACTAAATAAAATGTTTAAAAATGAATGTTAAATAAAATTATTTGTATAAATATTTCTCAGCAGGCTAACTTTAAGTAGCAGTGTGCTGGGGTTTAGCTTTGACATATGGACAGGAATGCAGACTTTCAGTCCATAATGCTGTTCACTGAAACAAACAAGAGCAGTGGGCTTGCCCTCCTTTTTTCCGCTGGTAAGCTCTAAGTGAGCTCTTAAGGCAGAATAGCCCTGAATAAGACTTCTCTTTCCAGAGGAGATCTCACAAAAACAAATGATGCCTTCAAATCCAGCAACTGGCAACCCAGTAAACAATGCAAACTGTTTATTTTTCTTAGATTTTAAGCTTATCATTTGAATATATTTGACTCCATTACTTAGAGTTTACATTATCATTACTTTGGAATGTTCTCTCTATTTCTACAGTCTGGGATTTCTTTATTTTCAGTAGGCTTTGCTATTTTACTGTATGCAAATTCTTGTATATTTTTATCTAGTCAGATATTAAAAGTGTCAGGTTGGAGAGATGGGTCAGTAGGTAAAATGTTTGTTGCCACAATTCTGAAGGCATAAGCTTGGAGCATGGGCAGGGAATGTGAAGGAAAGGTGGTCTCTAGCTTTGATAGTCAGGAATGTGCTTGACTCAAATATTCATCAATATGAGTCAAACACAATGATGTATTAGTAAAAAAATGATATGTTATAAAAATAGAAAAATTTCATAACAGAACCTATTATTTTGTGTACTAACTAAACATTTTCATTTAAAAAAGAAAGCTAAAATAGAAAACAATATCTTTGATGTAAATAAATAATGTCAAAATTTTGCTTTAAAAAGTCATTTTTTACTGAGGTGTAATTGTAAAAAAAAGATTTATATTTAAAAGTCTGAACAAACGGCCCCCAGCCTGACTCCAGCCGCCGCCACCAGTGGGAAGAGGGCCCTGATCCAAAGGAACCAGAGCAGTTGAGGAAGCTGTCCATTGGTGGTCTGAGCTTCGAAATTACAGATGAGAGCTTAAGAGAACATTTCTAGAAATGGGGCACACTTACAGATTGTGTGGTGAGGAGAGATCCCCAAACAAAACGTTCCAGGGGCTTTGGTTTTGTGACTTATTCTTGTGTTGAAGAGGCGGATGCAGCAATGTGTGCCCGGCCACATTGATGGACGTGTAGTGGAACCAAAGAGAGCTGTTTCTTGAGAGGATCTTGTAAAACCTGGTGCCCATTTAACAATGAAAAAAAAAATTTGTGGGTGGTATTAAAGAAGATACAGAAGAATATAATTCGAGAGACTACTTTGAAAAGTATGGCAAAATTGAAACCATAGAAGTTATGGAAGACAGGCAGAGTGGAAAAAAGAGAGGATTTGCTTTTGTAACTTTTGATGATCATGATACAGTTGATAAAATTGTTGTTCAGAAATACCACACTATTAATGGGCATAATTGTGAAGATAAAAAGGCCCTTTCCAAACAAGAGATGCAGTCCGCTGGATCACAAAGAGGTCATGGAGGTGGGTCTGGCAACTTTATGGGTTATGGAAGAAACTTTGGAGGTGGCGGAGGTAATTTTGGCCGTGGTGGAAACTTTGGTGGAAGAGGAGGCTATAGTGGTGGAGGTGGTGGCAGCAGAGGTAGTTATGGAGGAGGTGATGGTGGATATAATGGATTTGGAGGTGATGGTGGCAACTATGGTGGTGGTCCTGGTTATAGTAGCAGAGGAGGCTATGGTGGTGGGGGACCTGGATATGGAAACCAAGGTGGTGGATATGGTGGTGGTGGAGGAGGATATGATGGTTACAATGAAGGAGGAAATTTTGGTGGAGGTAACTTTGGTGGTGGTGGGAACTATAATGATTTTGGAAATTATAGTGGACAACAGCAGTCAAATTATGGACCCATGAAGGGGGGCAGTTTTGGTGGAAGAAGCTCTGGCAGTCCCTACGGTGGTGATTATGGATCTGGTGGTGGAAGTGGTGGTTATGGTAGCAGAAGGTTTTAAAACCAGCAGAAAAGAGCTACAGTTCTTAGCAGGAGAGAGAGCAAGGAGTTGTCAGGGAAGCTGCAGGTTACTTTGAGACAGTCGTCCCAAATGCATTAGAGGAACTCTAAAAATCTGCCACAGGAGGAACGATGATCCGTAGTCAGAAACGTTACTGCAGCTTAGACAGGAAACCCTTCTTGTTCAGGACTGTCATAGCCACAGTTTGCAAAAAGTGCAGCTATTGATTAATGCAATGTAGTGTCAATTAGATGTACATTCCTGAGGTTTTTTATCTGTTGTAGCTTTGTCTTTTTCTTTCTTTTCATTACATCAGGTATATTGCCCTGTAAATTGTGGTAGTGGTACCAGGAATAAAAAATTAAGCAATTTTTAACTTTTCAAAAAAAACTCTGAAGAAACACATATATATTTATATATCTGTATATATTTGCATATATAACCACATGATAATCACAATCACAAAAGAACATAGTGATCTGTATGTTCCTTGAAGCCTTGTCCTCTGAGGATGCAACATTGTTTGCCTGACCTAAAATATAATGCAACCACAATGCAGTACTCTTTTGTAACTTACTTGTGCTCAGTATATTTCTGAGATTCAGCCAATAGAGACACTGTCACAACTTCTCATCAGAAAGCTTGTGGTAATCTCCAGAGTACATACCTGCTCTTATTTAAAGTGACCTCTGAGACAACTGCAAAATTGTTGCTGTAATACTTGAGACACATCTCATCCTCATCAAGATGAACAAATGCTAACACAAATACTATTACCATGACTTGCTGTTAAGGAATTTGGGTCTAGAGCATCTCTTTCAGAAACAACAGTTTTGAACTTCAGTATAAGAGACAACTACTGAAGGTACTATTTAAAGATTGTATATTCATAGAAAAAGTACCTCTCAAATAATATATATGATAAAATTATGTTCCAGCATTATTATGTTACATAGTCCTAGTGTTGAAAATTCATATTATAAAAGAGAATATTTTATATTTATATTTATATATTTTATTATGTATTTATATTATTTATTATATATTTTATATATTTTATTTATATTTTATTATTATAGTATAGCATATTAATTATCAAGGTAAAAAATCTTTGAATGCATTTTATTATTTATTTATTGATTTCCTTTTCATAACTTTTTACATTGGCAACTAAAAGTGTATGTATTTATCATATATAGTACATGGTTTAAAGTTTATATTGCAGAATGGCTAAATTTATTTAAGTAAAAATGTATTGTTTAGTATTGTATGCAGACAATCTTTTTCACCCAACATTTTACAAAACACAGACCTGTATTTTTAAAGAAAACACTATGTCACTCACTCTATTCCTCTTGCCACCTAGGGAAAAAAATATTCTAGCAGTAGTGTTGTGATGAAACAGTAAAGAATATGTATGTAAAGGACTCCTGCCCCTAAAAGGAAGTTTCCAGAGAGGAGTAAATCACCAAGCAAACAAAAGGAAGCACAGACAAGCCCCCGTAAGATGAGGAACAGTGCGAAGGGGAGAGGGAAGGAAGGATAGAAAGAAGAGAGGGGAGAGGGAAAAGAGGGGAGAGGGAAGTGAAAAAACAGGCCGTGTGCTAAGCATGTAAGTAATTTGAAAAGAACATAATATGAGTGTAAGTGCAAGGTTAAGTGGAATCGTGTCACATGTCTGTAATTCCAGTACTCAGGAGGCTGAGATAGGACGGTTGTGAGTTTGAAGCTAGTCAGAGTTACACTTCACACCTGCAGTGGTTTAGAAGTAGGACGATCAGGATGCTGCATTACAGCAAAGCAAGCACTTGACTAGTGATGGAAAATGGTGCCCGTGGGCTGGTAAACAACTGTGGGAGTCGTAGGAAAGAGTCTGGACCTCTGTCCATTAATTCTTCTGGGTTTTCTTTCTGAAGCCTGATAAGAACCAACTATTGAACACATCCACACAGAGATCATTCTTTTACACACAATAACAGAGAAAGACTGCATTTACTGCCTGTTACAAAAAAAGACATAAACCCTTTCTTGATTCATAACTCCTGATATCTTAATGCAGCAGAAATGCAGGAGTGAAATGTACATTAAGTTGAAAATAAGGAATGTAAATATTTTATGCTTAAGGATTAAACACCTAGAAAGGACTCAGATATCTCACCAATTTTCAATTGTATGAAAAATTATTTGAGTATTTATAATGTCATTTTTTTTCAACTGGCAGATAAAGGATTTGTAGCATTTTATACTAATTGGAAGTTACTGTGGCAAGAACCATGAAGCGACTTACATTTGCACAATCTTCATTTTGCTTCCTTAATGTTAATGGAGGCTGCGCTCTATGCAGAATTTCATTTCAATTGCAGATAGCACTTACTCATCAAATAAACACGAATTAATCTTTCCCATTACTTCTGCTCAGACAGGTGTCGCCCACCTGTAATCACAATAGTTGGGCAATGGCAACAAGAGGATTCAGAGCTCAAAGTTAGCCTGGACAACACAGAGAGATCTGCCCTTAAAAAGAAGTGGTTCATTTTTTCCCGTTTTTAAATTACAGGTAAAGCTATGAATCTGTTGAGGGCAACATATTTATAGAATTCCAAGGCACAAGAGCTTGCCATAGGTCTCTCTATATGCAAGTTTGTCAATAGCAGAGCTTCTGGGAAGCTAAGTCAAGTATCTACTCAGTTTGATCAAAGTGAATATTTCTGAATTAGCCAGAAATTGAAGAAATGACTTCATAATATTAAGACACATTTGCCCCTGTCACATGTGAGGAAACTGCGCTCAGGATTTTCATGCTTCTTTTCTGAAAGGCTCAGCTGAATGCTAAGGGACCTGAGGCATGGGCAGGATCTCTTCATCTTTATCCTCAGCTCCTTCTTATCCTGGATGTGTGTGGGATGTGTGGTAAATTTGAAAGAGAGAGGAAGAGCAGGGGAGAGAGGGAAGGAGAGAAGGAGGAAAGAAAAAAGCAAAAAAGGGAGGGAAGGAGAGAGGGAGGGAAGGAGAGAGGGAGGGAAGGAGAGGCAGGAAAGGAGAAAGACAGGAAAGAAGAGAGGGAAGGAAGGAGAGAGGGAAAAAGGAGAGAGGGACAAAAAGAGAGAGGGAAAGAGAGAGGTAGGAAAGGAGAGAGAGAAGGGGAAAGAGGGAAGGAAGGAAAGAGAAGAAAGGAGAGAGGGAAGAAGAAAAGGAGAGAGAAGGAATGAAGGAGAGAGGGAGTGAAGGAGAAAGCAAGGAAAGGAGAGAGAGGGAGGAAAGGGGAGAGAGGGAAGGAAAAAAGGAGGGAAGGAAAGAGGAAAGGAGAGAGAGGGAAGCAAAGGGAAGAAAAGAAGGAAGGAGTGGAGGAGGGAGAAAGAAAGAGAACACAAACTAGTGTGGGACTGTGTGAAGAGGTTTGAGATGAGAATGAAGCCCACACAGGCCCATCCAGAACACCTCAAGAAATTAGAGTATTTCCTAAATCATCAAAAAGTGGATGATGAGTTTAAATATCTGGTTGCATGATTTTACTGAATCTTGCAATTTATGTAGGTGTAAGACCAGATCTAATAAGTGAAAATTATTTCACAATCTAGAAAATAGAGCTTAACAATTTTGATTATGGTAGTGGTGGTGGAAAATTTAAATGTAAGGGGTTAATTGATATAGTTGGCTTTTGTATTTACTAGTTTTATTCAAAAGAAAGATATTGAAGACGACAGACATAAAGGACCAACATAAATCCCAGATCTAAGGTCCAAGGTTTTCACTAAATGCAGAAAAAATTCTTTTTCTATTCTGAAATTAACCAAATGCATAGATTATAGACATAAATTTACTGGCTAAGGAAAAAGAATATGTTTACTTTATTGAACTGATTAACTTAATAAAGAATCACAGGAATACATAATTTCATACCAATCTTTGAAATTCAGATCCTGAGTTGAATTATGTAGCGTCACCTTGATATTAAATCCATCATCAGCAAATGATCTACCTTTGGGTTGCTTGTCATTTTATTTTAAAATAGTACTTATAATTTTAATATGTATTCTCTTCCTTTAGCTGTCTAAATTATCACTTATAGTCCATATCAACTATTTTTCCTTAGTACTTACTCTATTTTCCTTTTACTCCTCCTTCCCTCCCTCTCTCCCTCTTCCCTCCTTTTTTCTTTCCCTGTCATTTTTTGTGCAATCCTGTCCTTTCTGATTCTCATTTTTATTAACCTGTATCTTCTCTTTCTTCTTCCATTTTCCTTCTTCTCTTTCTTCTCCTCCTCTCTTTCCTGCACTTCCATTACTTTTCCAGGATTTCAACATAAAAGGATTATGGTCAAAAGCAATTACAGTACTTTGAGTGGTTTTGTTCTGCTTGGCTTCTCTGACCATCCCAAGCTGGAGATGGTTCTGTCTGGAGTCGTCTCTCTCTTCTACATCATCACGCTGGTGGGAAACACAGCTATCATTCTTGCGTCCCTCCTGGATTCTCATCTCCACACGCCAATGTACTTTTTCCTCAGGAATCTGTCTTTTCTGGATCTGTGTTTTACGACCAGCATCGTCCCTCAGATGCTGGTTAACCTGTGGGGCCCTGAGAAGACCATCAGTACAGTGGGCTGCATGGTTCAGCTCTATGTGTACATGTGGATGGGCTCCATCGAGTGCCTTCTTTTGGCTGTCATGTCCTATGATCGCTTCACTGCGATCTGTAAGCCCTTGCACTATTTTGCAATCATGAACCCACACCTGTGCCTCAAGATGATCATCATGGTCTGGAGTATTAGTTTGGCCAATTCCGTGGTGTTATGTACACTCACTGTGAACCTGCCCAGGTGTGGACACAACCTTCTGGATCACTTCCTGTGTGAGCTGCCAGCGATGGTCAAGATAGCTTGTGTGGACACCACAGCAGTGGAAATGTCTGTTTTTGGTTTAGGTATTGTCATTGTCCTTACACCTCTCACCCTGATCCTTATTTCCTATGGCTACATCGCCAAAACTGTGCTAAGGATGAAGTCGAAGGTGGGGCAGAGGAAAGCGATGAACACCTGTGGATCTCATCTCACTGTAGTGACCATTTTCTATGGCGCTATTATCTATTTATACCTTCAGCCAGGTAGCAGCGCCTCCAAGGACCAAGGAAAATTTTTCACCCTTTTCTATACCATCATCACTCCAAGTCTGAACCCGCTCATTTACACCTTAAGGAATAAGGACATGAAAAATGCGCTGAAGAAGCTGATGCGTATTCACAGGAAACCTACCACAATGAAGAGAGTTCTGAAGTGACAGATATTATTAAACAAAAAATGAGATGCACTTTCTAATTATCTTTAGTTTTATTGAGTCAAACTATCCTAAAATCATTGGGGAGAATCCATAAAATATTTTTATTTACATTCATTTTGTATACAAGCATGGCAGAAGTAGTTCATTAATAACTTTTTTAAGCTTTATATAGAATATACAAACGTCAACTTAAATGTTTTTACTTTATTCTAAATTCTCCCAAAATGGAGTTTTAAGAGAACATTATTTTCATATGTATGATTGTTTGCTTTCCTTTTGTGTTTGGTTTGAACATTGTACCCATTATTTCAAGTATTTAATCACTTTCTTTACTTTTTGTGAACAAATGTATACATTAAGACTAGTACATTGAATTGTTAAAAAGCTAATTAGCAATTCTATGAGCTAATGAACATGCTTGCTTGTCAAAATGTATATGGCCACATGTAATAATGATAGCAATCAAATACCCTTGTCATGAAGGAGTTACTTTTCTGACCATTGACAACCACCAACATTCATGAGAATTTACCATAGATGCTTTGCATGTCTGATGTCTGTTGTCTCAGGATCAATATTCCTAAACATCTATGAAGAAGTTACAGGAGAAAGCAGTATGCCCCAGTGAACTATTGTTATGTTGAAATATTTCTGAGGGGATGAGCTCCCGGCACATGCTCAGCAACAGCTGTTCTGCATGGTCCAGTGAAGAAGAGTGAGGAAGAAAAAGCAGAGACTCTGTTCTCAAGAGGCAATGCATGGGAGAGATTTGGAAACACAGGAAGGACAAGATCTGAAACCCCAACAGTGAGTTAAAAGGGTAATGACATACATATTTAAACCAAGATGCTCCTAAGATTCAGGGTGCTGGGAGGACAGCACTATTGCCACGGAGGGCTTGCTACTGTTTCATCCTAGATCCTGCCAACTGCAAACCAAAACAGTGCTCAGAAGGCTGTGGCAGTGCAGTCAGCTGCTGGAAACACTAGGTAGGAGAGGAAGCCAGGGCAACACTGGCTGGGCAGGCTGAGCCATACAGGCAACAGGAACACCCACAGCTGACTCATCGAGATCATCCCAGAGTGACTATTCCAAAAGATGGAAGAGCGTATCTCTACTATCATGCAAGCAGGGGATGACACGGGGGCATAAGAACCGACCAGCTTCTGACACAGTCTCCTGGAAGGTATAACTATCTCCAGGCAGGTATTGTGGGGCAACTGCAGAAAGTATTCAGGGACCAAGAGGAACAACACCCCATGTCCAAAGTAAATACAGACACCGTTGCACTTCGTCCACTCGCTCAAAGACTGAGACACCAAAAACTACCCTAGAAATTGTGATTACCCAGCACTACACAGAAAGGGGTATTTGGCAGGTGTCTGTGCATGTAGCTGTGACAGTTGAGTTGTGTTCCAACCAAAAGTGTCACAGAAAGCTGAACTCGATACAGATGCTCCTTTCAAAGGACATGTCAGTCTACATTGCTCCAATTAATGGAGCTCTCAGACCTCTCTCCTCTGCCCACTTTAGGAGACCCTTACAAAGACAGCTGATGATGTGGGGAAACCACATTTGACTGATGCCTTCATATTTCCCATTCAGTTTATTGCCATTTTAAAAGAATTTGCACTTTTTAAAATACAGTTGCTTAGTTATTACATTTTAGTTTATATTTGTTTATGCTAGTATGATTGCCATTACTTTTGTATATTACATATTTTATGCTTATAAATATGTAAAACATCTAGAGAAATGTTTCACATCTGTCCAGCTCACTTCTTTTCCCCATTCCATCCTACATTTTTCCTAACAGTATTCCAATGCCTCTATCTATGAACCTTATTTGGGACATAAGGCTTTTAAGTGTCATTTTGACTTCTAACTGAGAAATCCATAGGTAACAATGTCTGGGATAGCTTTTTTTAAAAGCAAATATGGAAGGGGGAGCTTTGGAATCCCCATTGCAAACTGACTAGCCAGATTAGCCCTCATGGCATTCTCTAGGTTTAATTAGAGACCCAGACTTACAGCAATAAGCTGGATCAAACATGGTTCCCAATATTACCTTGGGCTGTCACAGCTACATACACTCAAATGAACTTGTATGTGCACAGCTGCACACATACATCCATTCACATGGAAACACACACACACACACACACACACACACACATACACACTCTATATACAAACATGAAATGAAAAAATACATACATGCTCATTATATATGTATGTATACAGAGAGATACGCATAGCTTACATTTCTTTTATATGCAACTGTAATTTTGTACAACTTTTATAGATCTGATAATATATATTGTATATCTCTCCAATTTATACATGTGACTATTCTTTACTATGTTTCTTTTGCTTAAGGATATATGCTAGATATTAGCCTTTATTGTATATATGTAAATATAAAATGAAAAGAAAATGAAAATAATAGACTTAAAGACAGATTAAAAATTAAAAATGAAACACACAAATGCCTTTTTGATTCCTGCATGTTGACAGCACACTATTGTCAAGTCATTGCTAAGCAAGCAAAAGTCTCACATAAAACGAAATAACAAAAAATGACTGAAGTGCCCCCTTGCCAACATGAGCCAGCCACGGCAGTGCTGTGCTTACCTGGAGCAGTGGTTACTGCCCTGCGCCTGCGCAAGCTTGGGGCAGCTAGTAGGCAGTTACAGATGCAGGAGGGACTCATGGGACCCCTTCCCATTGAACTACTGACAACTAACTGGTTCTGGGAAGAGGGGGTGGGGCCAGAGTATCCAGTGTACAACCCACTGACGACCCTACCAGGACACAATACATGGTTCCAATCCGTGATCACTCACATAGCGGCCTGATGAACTTAGTAGGACACAAGAGAAAACATGAAGTCATGAATATTGAAAAGACCGGTAGAGAACAAGGGGCTGGTAGCTGTCTACATGTGGACATAGTTTCCGGGGAGCCACTTGTTGAAGAGGCTGTGTCTTCTCCAGTGTGTGCGCTTTAGAAGACTATAGCTGTGCTGACTTATGCTCAGACTTCCAAGCTGATTTGTCCTTGCCAAATGGCAGTAGAGTTTTAAACCAGGTGCCTGATGCCCTGAGCACTGGTCTTTTCACTAGGGCTGCTTTGGTCATTCATAGTATTTTGTAATTTCACATGAATTCACAATTCATATTTTTAGTTGTATGGAAAATTCTATTAGAATGTTGAAGGGGATTGAACTGAATTGTTGTATCACTTTCACAATTTGGATCCTGTCCACCCATGAGCAAGGGAGATTTTTCTATCTCCCAGTGTCTTCTTTAATTTCATTTTTCAGTACTTTACAGTTTTCACTGTAGAGGGCTCTAATGTTTTTGGCTAAGTTTATGTATTTTTGAAACTATAATGAAAAGTATTGTTTCACTCACTTATTTCAGGTGGTATTCATTATTTCTTTATTGGCATATACCTCAGAGGTACTGGACTTTCTATGTTGCCCTGTGACTTTGTAGAAAGTGTTTATCAGAACCAACAGTTTTCTGGTTGGATATTTAGAATATTTTAAGAACAGAATGATACTATCTGCTAACAAGGTTTCTTCCTTTTCTATTTGTAGCCCTTATGCTGCTTTAGTTTATCCTGCTGCCCTGGTTCAGAATTTGGTTAGTAAATGGAATAGAAATGGAAAAAATTGGCATTCTTGCCTCTCTCTTGATTTTAAAGGAAAAACTGAGCACTTCTTCCATTTGGTATACTATTGGGCATAGATTTGTAGTCTTTAGTATACTGAAGCATACGCTTTCTATTTATAATTTTTCTCCAGGACTTGTATCATGAAGAGATATTGAACTTTTTTTAGTACTCCGCCCAATTTTTTCTCCCACATTTTACTTTTTTCTTAATTATACAGACTCATTAGGTGCCCCCATCCTCTCCTTCCCCTTCTGTCCCCAGTAACCTCCCATTGCACTCTTCCCCCACTTCCCCTCTTCCTTTCACCCCTCTCCTTTTTCCCCCTCCCCTGGTGCCTCCTCCTTCCTCCCTTCCATCCCCTGGAGCATACTTTTTTTTAAAAATTTTTTATTACTTATTCAATTGTGTGTGTGTGTGTGTGCACACGGTGTGTGTGTGTGTGTGTGTGTGTGTGTAGAACCACAGGTGAATTCAGGAACCACCATGGACCGCCTCCACCTCCTCCTTGTTTACTCTGCCTCGGGATTCACAGGTTCAGCCCTATCAGGACCTACAGGCCGCCCGGGTTCTGCCCAGCATCTATACATGGGATCTAGGATCCGAACTCAGGACCTTCTGCCTTCAAGGCAGAGGCTTAACCCCTGAGCCACCTCTCCAGCCCCTCAGTGGTATAGCTTGGGGCACCTTCTTGGGCTCATCATTAGCATGGGAACTGTTTAATCCCTTGCTTCTAAGGATCATAATGCCTGAAGCTTTCTCCCCTGTGATCCATGCTAGACTTTGAGGGGGTCGTTGACATGTTAGTCTTTGTGCAGGCCAGGCAAAGTCCACTCCTGGCTGCTGCACCCCTAACTTGTGTGCAGTATCTTGCATATCATGTGTTCTCCCCATCTTTAGGCTCTTACAATCTTGCTGCCCCCTCTTCCACAAGGTTCTCTGAGCTTTAGGATGGGGAGAGATTTGGCTGGCCTGGTTCCAGGCGAATAATGTGGTTCTTTGGTACTCTGAATTCAGATTTGTTGTTATTTTCAGTTTTGATTTTCTTGAACTACCTTTAGTTGCATCCTAATTGTGATCGAAGGTTAACTCCCAACTAAAGATAAAATACTATTTAAGTGAAAATCTTAATATAAGAAGAGAATCAAAGGTAGATGGAAGAATAGGAGAAGGACACAACAGCGAGGGGGTCAGTGTGCCATTTGTGGGAGGGTTACCATCTATCTGCCACTCCCTATACCCTCCGTGATTGGTGAGGTCAAACCTGTTCAGTACCAAGTGACCAGGAAGGGAAGTGAGAGTGAGCTGCACCAGAGGGCTCCCTACTTACATGCAACACATAACAATGGCCTATGTTCTCTACTGAAGCATGTTCCCCTATCTCCCTCTTTTGAGGTCCTCCTTCCCTTTCCCTCCTGTTTATAATCATTTGAGATTACAGTGGGTACTACAGAGATTTACCTTGAATATATCATTAAGTGGGTTTGGAACTAGGATTCACTTATTATGGAGTATATGTGGCATCTAACTTTGTGTGTCTGGGATACTTCACTCAGTATAATTTTTTCTAATTCCATCCATTTCCCAGCAAATTTCATTAATTCATCCCTTTCATGGTTGCATAGTATTCCATTGTATAACCGTACCACATTTTCATTATCCATTCATCAACTGTTGGGGATTTGGGTTGATTCCATGACTTGCTATGGTACCTAGTGCTGCAATGAACATGGCTGTGCTCATGTCACTGTAGTGAATTGCTGCATTATGGGGATTATTCCCAGAAGTGGTACAGCAGGGTCACGTGGCATGTCAATCCTTAGTTTTTTAGAAATGGTCATACTGATCACCAGAGTGATCGTATAAACCTGCATTCCCACCAGCAATGTATGAGAGTTCCTTTCTCTCCACATCCTCTCCAGCATTTGGCATTGTTTGCCATCCTGACCAGGGTGAGATGACATCTCAGGGAGGTTTTGATTTCATTTATCTGATGGCTAGGAATGTGGAGCATTTTTTAAGACGACATTTCAATTTCGTCCCTGGAAAAGTTTCTTTTGAGGTCCGAGGTCCATTTTTTAATTGGGGCATTTATCTCCTTGGTGTTTACTTTTTTAAGTTCTTTGTACACTCTGGATAATAGAGCTCTATCACATATGTGGTTAGTGAAGATCTTCCACTCTGTGAGTTGCCTTTTACTCAGTTTACAATCTCTTTTGATGACAGAAGTTCTTTAATTTCATAAGATCCCATTTGTTGAGTATTGGTAGTGCCTGTGCTATGAGATTTCTGTTTAGGAACTGTTGGCCTAGCCCAATCAACTCAAAGGAGTTCCCTGACCTTTCAACTGTGGATTTTACAGTCTCTGGCCTAGTATTAAGATCCATGATCCATTTGGAATTTATTTTTGTGCATGGTGACAAGTATGGGTCAGTTTTAATCTTCTGCATGCAGATATCCTGTTTTGCCAGCACCATTTGTGGAAAATGCTGTTCTTTTTCCACTGAATATTTTGGGCTTCTTTGTCAAAAACCAAATGACTATAATCGTATGGGCTTACATCTGGGTCTTCAACTCTTACTTATTGACTACATGTCTGTTTTGGAGCTAGTACCAGGTTGTTTTTATTACTATGGATTTGTACTATAGACTAAGGTTTGGCATGGTGGTACCACCCACACTGTTTTTGTTACTAAGGATTGTTTTTGCTATCCTGGGTCTTTTATGGTTCCATATGAATTTTGAGATTGTTTGGTCTATTTCTGTAAAGAATTGCTTTGGGATTTTGATTGGTATAGCATTGAATCTGCATATTGCTTTTGGTAGGATGCTGATTCTGCCAATCCAGGAACATGGGAGGTCTTTCCACCTTCTGGTGTCTTCTGTAATTTCTTTTTTTAGGGTTTTAAAGTGTACCTACAGGTCTCTCACTTATTTGGTTGATTTATACCAAGGTATTTCATTTTTTTAGGGGCTACAGTAAATAGGATTGTTCCTCTTACGACTTTTTCACTTTTTTCATCCTTGGTGTATAGGAAGGCCACTAATTTTTGCACGTGTGTTTTGTAACCTGCCCTCTGCTGAACTTATGTATTAGTTACAGGAGTTTCCTCCTGGAATTTTTAGGATCACTCAGGTATAAGATCATGTAATCTGCAAATAGAGATATCTTGATTTCTTCCTTTCTGATTTGAGTCCCTTTTTTTCTACCTCTCTTGACTTATGGGGTCTAGCCAAGACCCATTAAAAATAGAAGTAGGGAGAGTAAACAGACTTGTCTACTTTCTGATCAAAGCGGGAATGCTTCACGTTTTTCCCCTTTTAGTATAATCCTTGCTGTTGGGTTGTTGGATACAGCTTTTATTATGTCACTGTAAGGTCCTTCCATTTCAACTGTCTCTAGGGTTTTGATCACAAAACGATGTTGGATCTTGTCAAAAGCTTTTTCTGCACCTATTGAGAATATCATGTGGTCTTGGACTTTGCATTGGTTTATATGATGAATTACATTTATTTATTTGTGTATGTTCAACCACTTTGTGTGCCTGGGATAAAACCTACTTGGTCATAGGGAATGATCTTTTTGGTGATTTTGAATCTGATTTGCTAAGATTTTGTTGAGAACCTTTGCATCTGTGTTCATCAAAGAGATTGGTCTATAGTTTTCTTTTTCAAGTGTATTTTTATTAGGTTTTGGGACTAGTATGATATTAGCTTTGTAGAAAGAATTTGGAAGTGTTCCTTCCTTTGTTATTTTATGGACAGTGTAAGGAGTATTGGTATTAATTGTTCTTTAAATGTCTGGTAGAATTCTGTGCTGAATCCATCTGGTCCAGGCCATTTTTTGGTGGGAAGATTAGAGATTACTTCATCAATTTCCTCCTTTGTTATAGGACTATTTAAATAATTCAAAACTTCCAGATTCAGTTTAGGTAAGTTGTGTTTACTCAAGAATTCATCCATTTCTTTTGTGTTATCAAGTTTCATGGAGTATAATTTTTTGAAATATGACCTTATAATTCTCAGAATTTCTTGGGTATTCGTTGGGATAACTCTATTTTCATTTCTAATTTTGTTAATTTGGGTTTCTTTTCTCTTGATTTTGCTTAATTTAGCTAAGGGTGTATCAGACTTACTGATTTTTTTCTGGTTGATTCTTTGTATCATTTTCCTTATCTCATTTCCAGATATTTCTCCCCTGATTTTGCTAATCTCCTCTCTTCTACTGCCTTTTGGATTGGATTACTCTTGTGTCTTTAAAGGTTTAAGCTGCATCGTTAAGTTATTTACTTGTGATGTTTCCATCTTTTGATATAGGGATTAAGAGCTATAAACTCATCTTTTAGGACAGCTTTCATTGTGTCCCAGAGATTTTGATATGTTGTATTTTCATTATTGGTTGCTTCTAAGAAATACTGAATTTCCTTTTTGATTTCTTTCTGAACTTATTTCTCATTCAGCATCATAGTGTTTAGTTTCCAAGAATTAGTGTATTTTCTGCTGTTTCTTATATTGTGGATGTCAAGCTTTAGACCATAGTGGTCTAATAGAGTACAAGTTACAATTTCAACTTTTCTGTATATGTGGAGATTCATTTTGTGGCCCAATATGTGGTCTATTTTGGAGAAAGTTCCATGGTCTGCTGAAAATAATGTGTATTCCTTGATGCTTGGATGGAAGGTTCGACATAGATCTGTTAGGTCTATTTCAGTAAGGGTTTGATTTAGTTCCAATATGTCACTGTTAATTTTGGGCCTGCTGATCTATTCCATGTTGAAAGTGCAATATTGAAATCCCCAGCTATTATTATTTCAGGATTTATTTCTTGTTTTAGACATTATAGTGTTTGCTTAATGAATGTGGAGGAGCCCATATTAAGTGCATATATATTCAGTATTGTGAAATTTTTCTGGTGAATTGTTCCTGTCATTAAAATGTAGTATTGTTCTGTATCTCTTATGATTTTCTTTCGTTCGAAGTCCACTTGGTCAGATTACATAATTGGTACCCCTGTTTGTTTCCTGGTTCCATTAGCTTGAAAAATTTTTGACCAGCCTTTACTTTTAGAATATGCCTATCTTTTGTGGTGAGATATGTTTCTTGTAGGTAGCAGATGGATGGGTTTTGATTTCTAATCCATATTTGCAACCTGTTTCTTTTGATTGGTGAGTTCCTTCCATTGACATTTAGGGTAATAATGGAGAAATTACTTTTGATTACTGACTTTTTTGTGTTTAGTGACTTTCATAAGTATATTATTTAGCTTGTAGGTTGTGATGGTATTATACTTTCCTTCTGTCCCCCTGGATATGCTTGTTCTTTTCTTCAAGCTTGAGTATCTTTTCCAGTGTTTTCTGCAGTCCTGGTTTGATGGTCATATAAGCCTTGAAATTATCGTTATGGTGGAAAAGTCTTCTTTCGTCCTCATTCATGGCTGATAGTTTTGATGGTTGGGTTGACATTGTTGCTCATTCAATACTTGAAGTATGTCTCTCCAAGTTCTTCTGGTTTTTAGTGTTTCCATTGAAAAATCATTTTTTTTTTTTTATTCAATTGTGTGTGTGCGCGCGCATGTGTGTGTAGAACCATGAGCGAATTCGGGAACCGCCGTGGACCACCTCCACCTCCTCCTTGTTTACTCTGCCCCGGGATGCACAGGCTCTGCTCTACCAGGACCAGAAACGCAGGCCGCCCCTGCTTCCGCCCTGAGTCTATACGTGGGGTCTAGGATCAGAACTCAGGACCTTCCACCTGCAAGGCAGAGGCTTAACCCCTGAGCCACCTCTCCAGCCCGTTAGTTTAATAGCTTTACCTTTAAAAGCCACTTTTTTCCTCTTGAAGCTTTCAGCACATTCTCTTTGTCATGTATGTGTAGTGTTTTGACTACTATTTTTCATGGCGAGTTTCTATTTTGATCATATCTGTTTGGGGCAGGAAGTTCCTCTTGTATTTGGATGGGTCTCTCTTTCTTTAGATATGGAAAGTTTTCCTTTATGATAATTTGAAAATTTTCCTCAGGTATGGTATTTGGGGATTTTTGTTCTGGTAGTCCATGAATGTGCATGTTGTGCTTCTTCAAGATGTCCCATAACTCTTGAATATTCCTCTTAAGTATCTTTTTGGCTTTAACAACCTCTTTGTTTGAATTGTTTTGTTCTTCCACTTTGTCTTCAAGATCTGATATTTTATTTTCTGCTTCATTAGTTCTGCTGATAAGACTTTATGTTGAGTTCTGGGTTGAATATAGCTTGCCTTTAAGTTCAAGTTTAATATCTGCTTGAGATTGTTTTAACTGCTCTATGCCTATTTTTTGTTTGTTCAACAGCTTTTCTCACCTCCTCCAAGTGCTTGTTGTGCTACTGTTCAAACTGGTTAACGAGGTTGTTGAACTCCTCCCAGACTCCCTTTCATTGTTCTGATAATAAAGATCAGGCTCTGAAAATCATTATCTTGGGTATGGCTTTCTTGGCTACTTTCTGTGACTTTGTTCTGGTTGGATTCCATCATTATGGGGTTGATTCTTTTTGTAGGAGATTTGTTGTCTTGGTTTTTGTTTCTCATGGATTTGTGCTGTGATCTGGGTATTTTTGTTTTATCTCTTATGTCCTTCTTTTTGTTTTTGTGTGGTTTTGGCTGAATTGAATTAGACAGTATTACTACACTTGAGCAGTTATTGTTAGTGCTTTCCTTAGTGTTGGCTATGCCTGTCTGGTATTGGTATTAGTTTCTAGATGAAGCTATCGAGATGTTAGTACATCAATTAAGGTGGTTTTAGTAGATAGTGATTGAATATTAGTATGGTAATGCACTTTTTAGATATACTTCCTTGACGATATGTGAGGGTGAATGGTATAGTTGCTGTAGTTGTGTAGGTTTTTGGGTGGGCTGTACGGAAATGTTAAACTACTATGACTAACCATTGAGAGCATCAGGATGGTAAAAGTGGTTTGCTTATCTTAGAGGTGGATGCAAGATTTCTTTCCTGTGTGATCGCATGATTTTAGCAGTCCTCAGATGTATGGTGTTGGTCCCCTAACCCATTGCTTGGATTTTCTCTGGACTCTGTTGAATTCTGAGGAGCAGAAAGGTCCCAGGCAGAAGGCCCACTGCTGAGCAGCAGAAAGTCCTCCTGTGTATGGCACAGAAAGACAGAGTGGCTGGTGAGGCGCACAGATGAACTGGGATCCGGGGCATGCCTAGGGGCCTTCCCCAGGAGCAGAAAGGGAGATTCTGAACCTGTCCAAACTTTTTACATCTACTTTACTGATATATCTGTCTCTGATTTTGTTTTAAAATCATATCTAGTGATTCTCATATAATAAACCATCCTTTTATCCCTTCTATGAAACCAACTTAGTCATGGTACTGTTTACAAATAATACATGGCATGTCCTTTGAAAATATTTTGGTGATTTGTGCATGTATGTGCACTGAGGTTAATGACTTCCAGTCACATGTTTCTTCTCTTTCCCATTGTACTGGTTAGACGATACAAGTGTCAATGACAATAAGAACTAAGTCTTTAGACACACCTGTGAGGAAGCAGTGATAATGGACTCCATCCGCAAGCCTGTGGGAGATTATCTAATTAATATGGGAAGACCCATTTACCGTGGGTGTGACTATTCACTGGGCAGGTAGGTAAGATGGAAAGAGCTAGTTCAGTACTTTGGCATGCAGTCATTGTATCTAACAAGAAAATAGGTCCTTCATTCAGTTCTTGTGTGGACATGGCATGGCTGTTTCCCTCAGTTCATGGTGTTAAGATGAGCTCTCTTGCTGTGCAAATGAAATGCAACAAAAGAAATAATAAGTTCCTCGTTCCCCTAAGTTGTTTTGGGATCTACATTCATTCATCAACATGAATAGAAACTCCATCATCCAGTTTGGGTAATGACTTTGAAGAGTGAGTTTGTAAGTGTTCCTTCACTTTCTATTCATAAATAATCTGATGGGCTTTGGTGATGAAGTGAGGTCTGGCTGAATTCAGCATCGAATCCACCCAGTCCTAGGCTTTTCTTCAATGTGAGAACTGTTCTGTTAATATTTCAAGCACATTGTTCACCTAAGATTTATTCCAGATCTTTGTATTTCATTGGAGGTGAGAAGTAAATGAATCATAAGTAAAAACCAATAGAGCTATAAATAAATGCTATAATTTTTACCCCATAGCAAAAATGTATGTTGAGATAAAGAATAGATCTAGGAAAGGGATGGAGGAAGAAAATATTCAGGATTGACAAACTGCAAAAGACCACACTTTGAACTGGAAAAAATAAATTACAGTTTATTTTTAGTGCATCTGTATCTTCAAACACATATGCATGGTATGCATGTGGAGGTCAGAGGACAACCCTGGTGAGCAGGTCCTCTCCACTCCCTTAGTGTGAGAATCAAACTCCAGTTGTCAGGCTTGTGCAGCAGTAATTTTTTACCTGCTCAGTTATCTCTTGGTTCCTTCCTTTCTTTTATGCCAATTTTGTGCCTTTTATTTTTATGAGAAAGAAAAAATGCTTACATTAACTATTTTAAATTATCATGTAAGCTTTCTAGAATCATTTATTCAAAAGTAGTTTTGCTTTGATTCTATATTATTTACTTCATTTAATTGTACCATATTTAAAATAACATCCTCTATTCTGTGAGTGTGAATCAGTGTTTGAGTTTCATAATTCCACTGCTGTAATAAATACACGATCCAGACAACTTAGGGGAGCCCAAGATTTTTTTTACCCAGCTGACAGTTTCATGCTTTAAGGAGCCAAGGGAACTGGCCAGACCATTCAAGAGCAAGAGGAGGCAAGAACCAATGTTACCGTCTAGCTTTTGCTAGCTTTGCCAAAAATGCTCACCAACTTTCTCCATCTTATCCACCTGCACAGGGAAAGGACCCATTCTGTGGACTTCATCCTCCCTTCTCAATTATTCAGTTAAGACCATCTCCTGCAAGCCTGCGCAGAGGCCTTTCTATATACACAGCTCCTCACAAGTTGTGTCCAGAGTCCTTGTCTTGAGTATCAAGGTAACAGCTGAAGCTAATTGCCAAGGGGAGTTTACTTTAGGTCACAGCTTACAACAAAATCTTTTTCTCCAAACCTACATTTAATAGGCAAGCAATTGTAATAAGCATTTCCACAGAGAGTTCTCTCCCAAGGAATTTTCACTCTTTCACACATGGGAGAAGAGAGTTAAATGCCTGGTACAAAGCAGTGGCTCAGAGGCTTCAGGAAAACACAGAAAGAGCACACTCACACACTCAACTTTATGTTTCCTACTACTCCTGCCTGACAGAATCTGTGGCACCTGTATCAGCTGATAATTGAGTTCTGAGGTTGATGCTTAACTATGCACCTCTGAACAACAACTTCTCTGTTCTCCGAAAGCTTCAAAAATGTAAGCAAGTACCTTCACAATTCCTTTTCATTGAGGAGTGCCAAAATAAAGTAAGTGGCATAATAATTGATTTTAGAGACCATGCATTCTCAGAGAAGGAATGAAAGTCTGTGAAGATTGCATCCAACATACACATAGAAAACACACAATATTTCACATCAGGGGATATTTTCTAAATTTAGAAATACCTTGTTCAGTAGTTCTAGGAACAGCTAAACTTCTCCTTGAAATAATTTAAGTAGGGTTTTTTGGCAAATATTAAATACTTGAATGAAACATGAAGATTTCATTTAATCATAAATATACATTACAGGCATCAGACTTTCATGAATTGAACTCTCCATATATTTTAACCATAGGTTTTGGTGTTAAATAAAAATGACTAACTTATTGTGATCTTTTATCTTGTTTACATCTGAAGAGTCCTATAAGTCTCTCAGTCCTATGTGATAACTGACACAGTAATGATATCCAATCTAAAGATACCATGATGAGCTGAGAATATTAATTATTAAAATGACTGAAAATATGAATGTATAAATAGATCCTTCACCTGTGTGCCTTTACCCCTTTCTGCCCTTCCCTATCTCTTCTCCATTGAGGATCTTATTCATTTCTTCATATATAACCTTATGTTTGTGCAGTACTTGCAAGCATTACATTGAGGATATTTTTCATGTACAGGTTTGCATTTCTGCTGTGTTCTTCTCTAGCTCGATTCATATGATGAGTTTTGAAGTGCTTCTTCTCTCTTTAAAAGATAGTTTGAAGAATACTGGAACTTTTTCTTTAATGATCTGGAAGATTTCATCAATGCACGACTCACTCCTGCTTACTGCTTTGTTAGGAGATTTACTATTTTGGTCTCATTTATTTTTATTGTTCTGTTGCAGAAAGGGTTTTTTTTTTTTTTAAATCTTCTTGCTTCAATTTTGGCAGTTCATATATGTCTAGAACTGTATCCATTTCTCCTATATTTTTAGTCTACAGTAGAATACATTTGTAAAATATTGTTTAATAATGCTCTAAATTTCAATTGTATTTGTTAAAACAACACTCAGTACAGTTTAATAATTTGTACATTCACTCTTTTCAGGTTATTTTGGTTAAGTTTTTTTGTCAATCTAATATGTGCTTTTAATATACCAACTCTGATTCATTTCTCCTTTAAACTTGTATAAATTTCATGTCTAATCTTTATTATTCCTTTCATAGTAATAATTTTAGCATTAGACCTTTTGACCCCTCTGAGCGTGTGCTATGCCTCAATAGATAACTAAGTGAAACCAATTTTTTGTTTTAATGTAAATACTCATAGCTGTGATCTTTTTAAGGTGTATTTTCATCATGTCCCTTAATTAAGGCATATTTTGCTTGTGTTTTTCCTTTGATGTTGGGAAAATTTTAATTTTCCCACTGGTTTCTTTGATAACACTGAAATAATTCAAAAATATTTACATGTTTTGTATATTTTCTGTAATTATATTTCTCTTGATTTCTTTTATTCTGTTATTATCTGATAAATATTCTTGTATTCATTAAAATTTGCTTTTTTTGTTCTAAAATATTTTTAGTTTTTGAAAGAATCCCTTGGGCTGTTAAGAAGATTTACCCTCTGGCTGTTAGGTGAAACATCATGTAGACTTCTTTTTCCTTCTATATTTATGTTATCACTTCGTTCTAATGTGCCTTTGAGTTTATTTTATTTTATTTTATCTTAGTCAGGAGGATCCTGTTATTAAGACTATGTAATCACAATCATCTACTGTGATTGTGTTAGAATCTGGTTTTCCATTTTTTGCTGAGCTTTGTTTGTTTTATGCCTTGGATATATCACTGTCTGGTGCCTCTATTTTACTGTTCACAATTTCTTAATACTACTATTGTATTGTTTCTTTTAGTGCTATAAGATGGCCTTTGTCTCTTCTGAGCTCTTGTTTTTACCTCTACTTTATGAGGTGTCATCCTACTTGTTTTTAGAGTCCTTTGGGTAGGAATCTTTGCTAGTGTTTCCTAGAGGCAGCTAATGATTAAATTATGCACTTAATTCAGTCTGTTTTTTAATGAAGGAAAAGACTCCTTTGTCTGGAGGTTCATTTTTTTCCCAAACTGGGGGAATTTATGCTATTATTTTACTAGCTATGTTTTGTGTCTTCAACTTGTTATCGTCTTCATTTTGATTATTCACAAGGAAGCCTGTATATCTGTATGCTCTTTTTTATTTTGTTATGATTTTTTTATCCTTTTTTGGTTATTTTCTGAATACTCTAATTTTTCTCCCTTCGTCTCCAAGTCCTTCAGTCTATCATTGAGGCTCTCAAATGATTTCTTTCTTTTCACTTAATAAACTTTTCATCCCCAAAATTTTCATTATATTTTTAAGAATTTCTGCCACTTGATTAAATTCTTCTTTTACACCCTACATTTTATTTTTATTTCATTTAGTCACTTACTTGCATGTTCTTTGAATTCATTCATTTTTCTTTGATTTACTTGATTTACCATTATTGCCATTATTTTGTATTTTGGGGGGGATTTCATCCTCTTCCCTTCCGTTAATGTCTGCTACTATGGAATTATTCATTTTTGTAGTGACTGTGTTGTCTTGGTTTTTCATGTTACTGTGTAATTACAGTGAGACTTGTGCATGCTAGATCAAAATGATAATCTATCATATTCTTTTTTAAAGTACTTACAAAGTTCAAGTATGACTATGTTATGAAACAGTGCGGGAGCAGTTTCTTTCCACTTTATTGGTTAGGTGGCTTAGATGCCAGATACTGAACTAACATGATCAATCCCAAAAACCTTTGAAAGAGAAGAAAAATAACTTAGAAGCCACAAATGGTAAATAAACCCATTGTGATGATAGAAAAACACATAAGTAAAACAATCATTGCAATAACATCAATATCATTAGAAATATAAATCTGCAAATCAATACTTCATGAGCTAAAAGTGCAGTATTTGACAACAATGGCAAAAATAAGAGTAAAAATGGTCAAATAGTATTAGAAAATAGAAAAATGAAGGAAAATTATGAAAAGTAAATAGATTGCAGATGAGAAAGAAAAGGGAAGATGCAGAGCAGATTCAACTAAAGACAAAGGACTTAATAAAGGAAAGATGAAAATTAAAATAACAAAGAAAGATTACAGGTTAAACATTAAAATCTTGTTTGAATGGGTCATTCACAAAAATACAACAGTGGGAAGACTGAGGCAGAGAAATTGCAGCCCCAAACAGCCTGTGCCCTGTGGTGAGGGCCTGTTAAAAAGACAAGGAAAATGAAATATATTTTATAAGTAGAAAGGGACAAATTTCCCTTTTATTGTGGCCGCGAACCATGTGAGTGACACACCCGCTTGTCTGTCCTCTTGACTACGTTACATGTGAGTGACACACCCGCTTGTCTGTCCTCTTGACTACGTTTCGCTCAGGGAAGGTAGCAGTTGCCTGACACTTGGTTTCCTCAGCAGGGCTGTAATTACTCTGCACTGCTACCTTCTTCAAACAGATGAGGCAAGTCTAAGATTTTGCCCACAGGCCCAAGCTTCTACTACTTTCAGTTTGGAAGTGAAGTACTCAGCTTACATGACAAAGCACCAAAAGGGTGCTCTGCCCCTGAGAACCATATGTGAGCTGTACTATCTAGGGGTCTAAATTTCTGCAGCTTGCCCTGCCCTCTCTTAACCCGTGTTCTGGTAGTGAGCTTCAGGATTTGATGTGTAAGGTGATTTCAATTTCTCCTCTGTCTCTCATCAGTTTCTTACTATGCGAAGTTCTCTCCAGTTCTGACCCGAAGCCTTTCTCTTGAAACTAGACCAACTCTACAGGACAAAATACTGTGATTATGGCCGTGAACCTTGCTGTGTGTTCTCAGATGGAGGAAATTGAAGGGACTTTAACTCCTAAAATCTACAAACACAGATAGAAGCTTTCAAAATAGTGTCATACTACGGCTAAATCCTGGGAAGAATAGAGTGCTTTCCCTGGAATTCAATATTATAGGATGATTATGTCACAAATCTGACTGAATGTGTACATTCCAATGATAACTCAATTTTCTGCATCTTATTTTTGCATTCTTTCACTCTGCTGTCTCCTGTTATGACACTTCTGTGTCATACTGAAGCTCCCAGTTCCCTCTTTCCTTTTCTTTCTCTTTTCTCTAAACTTTCAGATTTTTAGAATGCTATCTATTCACAACTAAAATGACAGCGAATGTTTTCAAGGCTATGACCATTTCTTGCTTCTCTACCTCTATCTTTTGTAATTTCAGGCTTGGTCACTCTGCCTACTAGAGCATAGTTTTTCTTCCAATCTCCAGTAAATTCTGTATTTTAACCTAGCTCTGTTTGCTCACTATTGAAACTTCAGTGCCTTCACTGGAGCAACGCATCAGGTGGTATTGGTGTGTGACACTGCTCAGCCATCTTCTCTCCAAGCTTTCCTATTAAAGCAAGATGATAGTCTCCCAATAAATGAAAAAAGTTCTTGTAGAAGGGCAGATTAACTAAAATATAACATGAAAAATCAAATGTTCAAACTTTCAGAAGAAAACTTTGTAAGAAAAAATAAGCACAAAAATATAAATACTGTGGGAACCTGGCTATACTTGAAACTTACTGGCAGTGCTTGAATTTCTTTCATAGTTCTATATACCTAAAAGGTACTTGTTGTATGAAGTGTGCTCATGTCTTATGGATGCAAAAATAGTTATTCAGTTAACTTGATGGCTCTCATAATTCTACATGTTCTCCTTCTATTAGAAATTTTCACAATTCTCATCATTCCCATGGTATTTTTTAGTAGTGTCTCTTTAAAAAAATCATTTGATCCCAGTATTTTTTCCTGCATTTTCTCTAGCAAATACACGGAAATAGAAACATAGTTTTGATTTTAACAGCATATTTTGTGATTTTTATGCTAGGCAAGGTTTGAAAAAAATCACTGCTTTGGAGTGATAATTCTTATTTTCATTTAAACCTCACCATTTACTATTGGAATAACTATTGCCAAGTTTTATTGCAAGGAAAAGGAAGCATGACATATAATTAGCTTACTTGTTGAAGATAACTAACTTTAATGATTTCATGAAGCAAAATTTGAGCTTTTGGTGTCAGGTATCTTAATTCTTTCCTGTAAAAGTTATTGCATGTGATAAGATGGCTAGCTAGCATGTCATATGTTTGCCATTTCTTAAAACTCTTTCTACTTTTTGTCATTTCTGAACTATAGGCAAAAAATATCAAAAGAGAATGGCAGTACATAATGAAAGCTACCCTGAAGAGTTCATTCTGCTCGGCTTTGCTGACCATCCTTGGCTGGAGCTCCCTCTATTCGTTGTGCTTCTGATAACATACCCCACGGCCTTGGTGGGGAATGTGGCCATCATTCTGGTGTCCACATTAGACCCGCGTCTCCACAGCCCCATGTACTTCTTCCTCACCAACCTCTCCTTTCTGGACATGTGCTACACCACAAGCATCGTGCCTCAGATGCTGTTCAACCTGGGAAGCTCTAAGAAGACCATCAGCTACATTGGGTGTGTAGTTCAGCTTTATGTCTTCCACATAATGGGGGGCACAGAGTGTCTTCTCCTGGCCATCATGTCCTTTGACCGCTATGTGGCCATCTGCAGACCTCTGCACTACACCCTCATCATGAATCAGCGCGTGTGCGTCCTACTGGTGTCCGTTATGTGGATGACTGGAGTTGTATTTGCTTTCTCAGAGGCTACTCTCACATTACGGTTGCCACTGTGTGGTGTGGATGAACTAGATCACTTATTGTGTGAGATTCCCGTTCTGATAAAAACTGCCTGTGGTGAGAAAGAGGTCAATGAGCTGGCGCTCTCTGTGGTGTGCATTTTTATATTAGCAATTCCTCTATGCCTAATTCTCGCCTCTTATGTCAGTATAGGACGTGCAGTCCTTAGGATTAAGTCTTCTGAGGGAAGAAAGAAAGCCTTTGGGACATGCTCCTCCCATCTCATTGTAGTTTCCTTGTTTTATGGCCCAGCTATTAGCATGTACCTTCAGCCTTCTTCCTCCATCTCAAGGGACCAGCCCAAGTTCATGGCTCTCTTCTATGCAGTGATAACACCGACGCTGAACCCCTTCATCTACACCCTGAGGAATAAGGATGTGAAGGGGGCGTTGGGAAAACTGTTGAGGAGCGTCTTCAGTCTCAATCGAAGTTCATAGACACTGAGCGACAATGTTTAATAGTTGAATTTTGATAAAATTTTTAACATTTTGTATGTATTTTGATTGAAATCTATCATCTGAGGTCCTGTGTTGAGTTTTCCCTCTTCTAACATCATGTCAGAGCTCAAAACACTTAACATTTTAGAACATTTTGGGCTAAGGATACTCAAACTGCATTGAAACTTTTACCTTTAGGAGAAATCCTTAGGAAATTTTGTAATTTAGTAATTTGTGGTATTAATACTGTCAGGCTTTTTAAAGTGTATTCTTGCATTATGTCCTGTACTCAATTGAGAGCATGTGACTTTCACAGCTGCAGAGAGCTCTTTAGGAAGTGTAAATGTAATTCAGACTTCGGCATGAGGATTTCCTAAGAATTAACAACACTCTAAATAATCATGAAGAAAACTATAAGATATTTTATTAATGTTATGTAGTTTTATATTTGCATGACTTATGTCTCCAGTATATTCCAGCAATAGTTAACCTTTGAGAAACATTAATGGGAAAGATTGGAACAGGAGATATGCAGTGAGTTCAAGACCAGCCAGAGCTAAAGTGAGATCCTATTTAAAAATAAAGATGAAATAAAGCAAAGTACACAAATACCAAATCACAAGGAAGATTAGATACGAAAGAATTAATAATATGTACTGAGATCAGACAATACTTAAGATGCAGCCATGTTGGTTCCTATCAGCAACAACTTTGAATACAAATAAATTCCTTAACAAAAGGTTAGATGATGGGTTAAGAAAAACATCACTTCTCTGTCAAAGATACCCACAGAGTAAATATGAAGAATCAGAAATAAACACCTACATGTGTGGTGAGTAGAAATGGGCACCAGCACATGGGCTTCTATCACATGAAAAAGGCATTGAGAGTTGTAAGAAGTCGGTGGGGCTGGCTCTACCAATCACACTGACGTCAGACCAGGGCTTCCATGCAGAGTTCTCCTTGTTCCTGAGAGCAGAGTTGTAAGAAGTTGGTGGGGCTGGCTCTACCAATCACACTGACGTCAGACCAGGGCTTTCATGCAGAGTTCTCCTTGTCCCTGAGAGCAGAGTTGTAAGAAGTCGACGGGGCTGGCCCTACTAGGCTGAAGATGTTCTTTACAATCACACTGACATCAGACCAGGGCTTCCATGCAGAGTTCTCCTTGTCCCTGAGAGCAGAGTTGTAAGAAGTCGATAGGGCTGGCTCTACCAGGCTGAAGATGTTCTTTATAATCACACTGACGTCAGACCAGGACTTCCATCCAGAGTTCTCTTTGTTCCTGAGAGCAGCAGTCCTTCATAGCAGTCTTCAAGGTTGTCACAGAAGAATTTGATGTTTCTGAAACCACAAGTGCAACGATCATCAACAAAACTTGCACAGACTGCTCGAAATGGTTTTCTGCAGTATAGCTCGAAACCATGAATTATTCCTACTATCAACTTGTAAGTTCTTAATATTTGTTATTTGGGAAAAATAATCACTTTTCAAAAGATACCTGGTATTTGTTGCCAATGTAAAATTGAAAATATGCATTTACAATAACCCCAAAGCATCAAAACAGTGAGAATTTACTTCATTGTTTCTTCCTGTTGCTCTTACTTTTCATGTGAATAGGGAATATTTTGTGGATGGGAGGAATTACCACCACCGAAGCCCATGCAGTGGGTAAAGTTTTTAACATTTTAAAAAAGAGCAAAGAAACATTTTATTTATATGTGTAAACATTTATAATAAAAGAGAATGGTGGCAGTCCATACAGTTTTGAGAATTTCTAATGAAAATTAAATTGATTACTTCAGCATCAAAGTTACCACATATGAATACAAATGCATATAGTCATATTTTTCATTTTGCATATTTCTTGGATGATAACATTCTTGTAAAGGTAACTCTGGAATGAAGTTGACAAATTCTGAACTAACAACACTCTGTGTTTTGTTCTTTCTAGATAGAGCAAGCTTTTCTGAGTTTTATATTCTACTGTGATGAACTATAATTTATTTTTGAAATATCAGAAATATGGCTTTACATATAGGATTTACAA
Source organism: Typhlomys cinereus (assembly GCA_023101885.1). NCBI lineage: Eukaryota > Metazoa > Chordata > Mammalia > Rodentia > Platacanthomyidae > Typhlomys > Typhlomys cinereus. The sequence continues at coordinate 843,950 of JALPQD010000400.1, forward strand.
CAAATCTGTGTAGAATCCAATCAAATTAACAAGTTAAAGTGATAGGCAGCAGAGACTTTTTTGTTTCTTTCATCACTTTATTTGGGAACAGTAAGTTCAGATGCAGCTCTTTGTGGCCTCTTATCCTAAGAAGCTCACTTAGTGGAAGGAGAAAGATGATTTCTGAAACCTGTTTTCTTACCTCTGCAAATGTGGTGGTACAAGCTCTCCCTCTCCGTTTCAATTTCAATTTCCGTTTCTCTCTCTTTCAGAAAATTAAAAAAATAAAATCCATTTTTTGGCAAATAAATTATCTCGCTGTTTATTTTTCTAATTGGAGTATAATTCTGATTCTTTCCAAGAACATTTAGAAAATTAAAATTCATGAATCTCATCTATTAATATTTCAGCTAAAAATGTAAAAGGACCGTGGGTCATAATTGGAAGCAGCAAATAGTACCTTGCTCACAGACTCTCAGTGCGATTTTAACTATGTAGCTTGTGATAAACAGCTCTTTCAAAAAATAGTCAGCTATATTTTTATAATTTTGGCTTTTTTTAGTCTTAAATTTCTTATGTGATATAAAATTTAGTTTCATATCATAAAAATAAAAAATTGAATGTTTGATTTAATCAAATAGTTTTAATAGTGATCTTGCAAAATTCTTCATAATGGTGGAATTGACAATACAGTGAAAACCTTTGCTGAGTTACATATTTCATTGATAATGCCTTTTAGTAGGACTTTTAAGACAGAAATCCTCAAAAATCATTCTTTTGGAGATAATAATTGTATGTAGCAGCCTTAAAGAATAATGTTGCTTAGAAGCTTTGAAAGTTACAACACTCAAAGATAAATCACTGTAACACCTACAGTGATTGCAAAGATTATAAACAGGAAGGAAGGAAAAAGAGGCCACTGCCAGAAACAAGGAGAGAGGGGCTCATGCTACAGCAGAGAATACAGGCCACTATCAAGTAGTGCAAGTAAGTAGTGAGACATCTGGTTAAGCTCACAGACTCTCCTTCCTAGTCACTTGAAACTCATGGGATTTGATCTCAACAGAAAGGGAAGGCACAGAGTCTGGGAGATAGAAGGTAATCATCCTGCAAATGGGAGACTGACCCCCCACACACACCGCAGTCTCCTACTCTTATTCCATCTACCTTGAATCTACTTTTATAATAAGACTCTATTTTAACAGCCTTGTATCTCTGGCTATTAGATGACATCCAATACCCATCAGGGTGGAGCTAAGGGCGGTGCAGGAACAGCAAAACTGGAAGAAGCAAAAAAAAAGAATAACCATAATTCAGAACTCAGAGACCCTATATTAATCACCAGGAACCAGGCCAGCCTAATCTCTCCCCATCCCAAAGCTCAGGGAAATTTGCAGAAGAGGGGATGGTAAGATTGTAAAAGCCTAAAGATGGGGAAGAGCAACGATATGCAAGATACTCCACACACACATTAGGGCCGAAGTAATCATAATAGGACTTTGCATGACCTACGCAATGACCAACATGTCATCGATTCCCTCAAAGTCTAGCGTGGATCACAAGTTCTAAGATCCTTAGAAGGAAGGCATTAATAGCCACAATTGTATACTTATACTAAAGGGGAACACAAAAAAGAGCTCTGGACAATGCTACTGAGTCCTACACCTCATCAGAGAAGAGGACCCAGAGGGAAGTTTGAAATGCACACTAAGGATGCTCCAGGAATGGGGGGGAAAGAAAGGGGAAAAGGGGGGAGAGAGCAAGGGAATCCAGAAAGGGGTGGAGGAAGGGAGGGGAATGGGGTACCTATCAAGTTTGTATGAGTAGAAAACATAAATTAATAAAAAAAGAAAGTTACTACAAAATTCAATGAATGTTGTGAATGTTGATAAGTTGTACTTGCTGAAGACCTAACTTTTAGAATTATTTTTATTAAATTTGGTTTCTAGCAGATTGACACACATGCATGGTAGTTCTGATTGGTGTAACATCCTCTGTCTCTAACCATGTTGAACCTGTTTTCTCCTTACAAGTCCCTTTCCCACATTCATTTCCTTTTGTGTTGTATTGAGCTTCACTGAATTTAATTAGGGTCAACTGCTTGGCCATGAATTTGGAAGTATCCATTGGAGCCTGATAAGTTCCCCAGTGGGTGGACACACAACTGAAGAAAACAATGTCCCCCCTCACAATCCACCAGTAGCCAACAATTCAGCAGGACCAGATAAGACCCTGTGAGCCCCTCTCAATTCAGGACTGACTGTCCTTGCACACCACTTTGTGCAGTCCCAGTGTAGGCAGCTGCAGATGCTGTGAGATCAAGATCACAGGCTGAACTACGTCTGTAAGGCTACATGTTACAGCCCTTCTCCTTGTCTTCTGGCTCTTACATTTTTTCTTCCCCTGTTCCAAAATGTTCTCTACACTTTACTGGATGTTGCAATTGTTCTGTCTAAGGCTTAGCACTCAATTGCCACTTATTCTCATCAAGAAGCTGCACATCTTTGCATTTATTACTCTTCAGTACAAAAAGAAGCCTCTCTGATTAAGGATAGAATGTCTTTGAACATAAGCATAAACATTTAGAAGGTGCTTGGTATCCTGTCAATTCAGCCAAATAACAGTAGTAAGCTTGGTCTAAAGTCTAAGAACTTTTCAACCATGTTTATTTTTAACCTAGTTTACAGTATCAGGAATGCTGAAATTGCCTCAGATCAAATCAAAAAGTGGTTGGTTACAATCCTCCAAACAATTGTTCCTCTTTTATACAACTGGCACATGTTTCCTGGCAGTTTTATATTATAGTTTATAAGGTTGGCAGCTGGGTAAGACCACTAATTGCTCTTTTCCCACACTAGCCTGAACAAAATCTTGTGTCACTAAAAACGTAGCCATTAGGAGGAAGTTTCCAGCTCAGTTTCAGCTCGTTTCTCCACATCTTGTAATCATGGTATATGATGTCTTCAGCAAAAGGGATTTTATAAACCCTATTGGTTATGGTAGGAAACTAAGAAGAATGACAAGAGTCTGTATTGCTCCGGAGGCCTCTGGTACCTTTCTTACCAACAACTCAGAAGGAACGTCTTGTACCTAGCACTGTAACTTTTACTTCATGGTACTTGGCATTCTCCAGCCCTGCAGGTTATCTATCTACCTTCTAACTATCTCTTTTTAAGCATATATTTGAAATTGTTTTCTAAAGTAGTAGGTTTCCAAATATCTATTTCTTATACCTTTTGTAACTATATAGCCCTCTTTCCTCTCCAGTCTCTCCCATCCTACATGCCCCATACTGGTTAAATTTCTTTCAGCCCAGCATTTCTCCTTTCTGTTTTCATATCATCCCTCTATTAAGACATTACCCATACCAATAGTCCTTCTTTGGTTTCCTTGAAATACCTACTTTTCAGCTAGTAATGTTTATATTACTATGCTAGTAATATAAGTCATCTTAGTGATTAAGAAGTCAGGGAAAGGAAGATTAAAAGCTGGTTGCTCAGGCTCTGGAATGGAGGAGACCAGAAGGCCACAGTGAGGAGGAATTCAGTTATCACAGAAATATCACAGAACTGGACAGAACTTCCAGAAAGAAGGCATTCAGGAAAAGACTGAAAAGGAAGACAAACACTTAGACTTCAGTGTTGGGTAGTATTTACAGAAAATAAATTACAGAATATCTCAAAGTACACATTTCAAAGTGCCCTGTGAAAATTCAAATGGCTACATGGGAAAGATCTAATGTGCCCTTATGGTAGAAACCAGTATCTCTGAACATCCCTCTGAATGAGGAATTAAAGGCCCAAAATGATCCAGAATCAGTGTTTGATCATCCATATGTTAAATGGTGATTTCTCAGTGTTGAGTGCAAAGTTACACATTTGCTAATTCACCATTAATATCTCCATGACCAGTGTCCATGTGGGCATGCTTTACCATCTCCCCATTTTAAGGCTGAGGCTCACTGCAGGGACTTGTAAGAAAATACAGCAGAATCATTAACCAAATGGTGAATTGAGTAGTTTAAGAAATGACTAGGTGTTGATGAATGAACTATAGGATTCCGAAGTATTGAAGAAAGAAAAATATTGTTACTCTAAAAAGTACTCAAAACTGGAGAAGCCTATGCAGAAAAATAAAATTAGGGCTGTTCTTCTCACCACACACATACACATACACATATACACACACATATACATACACATACACATATACACACATATACATACACATACATACACATACACATACACACACATACACATACACACATACACATATACATACACACACACATACACACACGTATACATACACATATACACACATATACATACACATACACACACGTATACATACACATACACATACACAAACACACATACACATACATGCACATACATATACACATACACACATATACATACATACACACATGTACATACACATACATATACACACACAAGAAAACCTATTCAAAAAAGTTAGGTAGATCTAACCCCAATCTCTAATTATAAAACTTCTAACTAGAAAAAAAAGAAAAGAAAACATAAAGAAATACATCAAGTCACTGATGAAAGCAAAGGTTTTGGAATAGGACTCCCAAAAACACTTGATAGAAAAGTGAAAGTAGATAGATGACATAAAACTAGAAAGTGTCTGCACAGCCAAGGAAACAGGAGCAAAATAAATTCTTGCATAGAACAAAGTAACTTTGGAAATTTAATGAGTTTGTTTTAAAGCACATCTAGCAATATGAGACTTGCTTTCAGCCTAACTCACAGCTGATTAATTTTGCATCAGAATCAACTCGACCAAGGAGTATGTCCCTAGAAACATTATCTGCTCATTTAACAAGGCTGGAGCTAAATAAATGGTTGGCTTGAAACCCTCCCTGGAGGTTTCAGGAATGACATACAAATAGCACATACAAGACTTTTTACGCATTTTCTTCCATTGGCTTCCTCACCTACTGTTTTCTTTTGCTATTTTTTCTATCTGAAATGGAAAAATTTTGAAGTTAAGCATTAACCACTGTATTCATCTACTAAGTAAAATTTTCTAATTCTTTTTTTGAAAGTATAGAAAATTTTATGAAGTCTTTTATTCTTTTTCTTCACTGAATATTTATCAAAATAAGGTAAGTCAAAGACATTTGCTTTTATTGATCTTATGTTCTCAGGGAAGATTGGGACATGTGCAGATAATAGTGATCACCACACATCTGAAAATGAGAATTTCATTTCTACAAGTCTTCTCCAAACCTTAGAAATATCCAGTTCACTAGATCTGAGAACAGAGTCCTTAGTAAATACTGTCTCTACTGTGCAATCTCTCACTTGAAATATCACTGAAAAAAATAAGTCTGCTTAATTACTGCATCTGATAAAATAAATACCTGCAAGATGTATGAACACATGTTAACTATTTAATTAATATTTTGCCATACTTAGTAATATGTTCATTTGTGACACTTTTCTTTACACAAATCACTTTTTAATGTGTAAGCAAGTTTTTCCTAGACTGACTTGTCCACATTTCATCCAAGTGTTTTGTTTTCAGGTAAAATTCTTTAATTTCTTCTCATGACGTTTCACTACATAAAGCTAAGACATGCGTGGGACATCACAGGACCAAAATAATGTATTATAAAATATGAGTGGAGATACTCAGGGGATGACAAAAGAACAGAGTTTGGACTCTACTGGAAAATGCTGTCATCAGATTGGCCTGGCCTGTTAGTGCATAGTGAGGACCAGTGCATTACCAGGTTTCTTCACCACTTCCATAAATAGTTGTCCTTTGCTTCACTCACTGTGAAATACGCACAAGCTCTATAGTTCTGTCTTTAAATCTCTCACCTTTCTCTTATTATCTCATGACATTTCATATTTTTCCTCTTGAATTGTACAACTTTTCCACCTTTGACTTTCATTGATTTCAAACACTGTCTTACTACATGGAATTTCATTATCTAGAAACTGCTAAAGTCATTTTCCCAGAGTCCAAAAGTGAGGTGGAGCAATAAGGGAGACATTTAATAATCACATGAAAGATTTTTAAGTGAGGAGATGCCAAACAGTTACCTGTTCTTCACTGTCCCAGTTCCCTGTGCACAGCTACTGCTGTCTAGTGAAGACTTTTTTCCTCTTTTGTACAATGAAACCTGCTCCGGTTGGAGGACTGCGAATAAAAGCTGTTAGAACTTATCTTTTGACATGAGTGAGAACTCTTCACAAAAGTACAATTAATAAAATCAATAATAACAAGTATACCGTGACATACATTAAATAAAATTGCTGAAAAAACATGGCTGTCATTAAAGATGTGCATGATTATAAAGAATCCAAGTTCAAACTAAAATTACTCTTTGAAACACTGAATAGCGGTTCATGCTAGTGTAATAGAAAAGCTGACCATAGACAATCGTTTTCTTATATTTTTATTGTACTTAGCATGGGTATATTGGAATATGTGCATGTCAAACTTTTTTCCACCAGATTTTTTATTCTTTTTTAAATTATTTTTAATGTTCCATACATGAATATAGTGAATTTATATTTTCACCCCTTAGTCCTCATTCCTATACCCCTCATTTTTCCCTTACAACTCTTCTTCCTCTCACTTGCCAGACTCCCTTCTATTGTCAACTCTTTTCACTTCTGCAACCCATTGTGTTTCATCTAGTTTGTGTTTGATGGCATATGCCCAAAATGATTCATGTTCCAGCAAGTATCACAGATAGCAAATTATTGAGGACAGCATCCTTGTTTTCGTTCCCATCAGCAGAATATCAAGGACGCAACCAACAGCTTTCTGATCAGATTTAAGGCCCACTTTTCAGAAAGGAACACATTCCAGCTATAATAAACTAATTTTTTTACATTTATGTATTTATATTTGGTGTGTGTGTGGCCATATATGTGCTACATCAACATTGTCACAGGACAGCTTGAGGTAGTTGGTTCTTTACCATGTGAGCATGGAGATCAAATTCAGGTGGCAAACTTGGTACCAAATACCTTCACCTTCTGAGCCATCTCATCAGTCCTGAAACACCTTCACCTTCTGAGCCATCTCATCAGTCCTGAAACACCTTCACCTGCTGAGCCATCTCATCAGTCATATATATATATATATATATATATATATATATATATATATGTGATTAATTCATACAACAATCAATTCATATATGGGCCTTTTGTGTATTTTGCAAATGTAAAACAACTTGTAAGTCTCTGTGAACCTGAATTGAAATATTAGCTTTTCTCATAGCAGTGGTTACCTGACAAACAAGACTGTGTTTATAACTGTAGAGAATCAGTGTGTCTTTTATAACTATACAAATGTATTTTAAAACATGATCATGTGTCCACAAGGAAATGTCCAGAAGATGATGTTAATTAAAAAATCAAATATCCAAAGTTCAAATATTATACAATGTCGAATCCTTGAGTATTGTTCAACATTAGATAGATAGATGATAGTTAGATAGATGATAGATAGATGATAGATGATAGATAGATAGATAGATAGATAGATAGATAGATAGACAGATAGATAGATTAAAATAGATTTTTGCCAAACTTCCTAGTTTAGGATAATAATTTTTAAAGATTTTACATTTTTTCTAAGTGCCAAACAGCTGAGATAGATTCTTTAACACTAGCGTTCTACCCCTTGGAGACAATATAATTATTCCTAATTAATTGGTGCTGGACAAAAATGTCTTGGTATTTATCTCAGCCCCATTCTCTTTTCTTTGTGCACTCCCTGATGTGACTCCCCTGAGTATTTCATCACCGCCTTTAGCACTATTCTGAAAGTGAGCCACAAGAATTCTCAACCTCATACCACATCTGTGCTGTTACATGCCTGAGAGAAGATTTATCATTTACACAAAGCCCATTCTTCTGATTTGTATGCAAGATAAAGTAAGAAAAACAAAAGCAATTTTTTGAGTTCTCAACGTGATTGACATCAACTTATTTGATCTTATCAGAATCAATGAGACAAGTTTTATATAGAGGAAGAAATTCAGCATCTAAATGGAGACTGTCATGGTTTGAAATATGTCCCCCACACTCTCATGTGTTTGGGAAGGTCATGGCACCTTTGAGAGGTGGAGCCTTGCTGGAGGATCTTGTTTACAGTATGATAGAAGGAAATGTATTACCTAGTGGTTTATGTGATATGCAACCCAACTTCAATGATTGCATAGCCAATGCCTAATGATGAAAGTTTTCCTTATGCTTCTTTCTTCTCATCACTTCACTACTATAGGTGAAGAAACTGAGGAAAATGATAGTAATTAACAAAACCTACCCTGAAGAATTCATTCTGCTCGGCTTTGCTGACCATCCTTGGCTGGAGCTCCCTCTATTCGTTGTGCTTCTGATAACATACCCCACGGCCTTGGTGGGGAATGTGGCCATCATTCTGGTGTCCACATTAGACCCGCGTCTCCACAGCCCCATGTACTTCTTCCTCACCAACCTCTCCTTTCTGGACATGTGCTACACCACAAGCATCGTGCCTCAGATGCTGTTCAACCTGGGAAGCTCTAAGAAGACCATCAGCTATGTGGGCTGTGCACTTCAGCTTTATTTGTTCAGTGCAATGGGGGGCACAGAGTGTCTTCTCCTGGCCATCATGTCCTTTGACCGCTATGTGGCCATCTGCAGACCTCTGCACTACACCCTCATCATGAATCAGCGCGTGTGCGTCCTACTGGTGTCCGTTATGTGGTTATGTGGGATTACCTATGCCGTCTCGGAAGCCACACTGACTTTACAGTTGCCCCTGTGTGGCATCAATACACTAGATCACATACTATGTGAAATTCCAGTTGTGATAAAAACTGCCTGTGGTGAGAAAGAGGTCAACGAGCTGGCGCTCTCTGTGGCGTGCATTTTTATATTAGCAATTCCTCTATGCCTAATTCTTGCCTCTTATGTCAGTATAGGACGTGCAGTCCTTAGGATTAAGTCTTCTGAGGGAAGAAAGAAAGCCTTTGGGACATGCTCCTCCCATCTCATTGTAGTTTCCTTGTTTTACGGCCCAGGCATTAGCATGTACCTTCAGTCCCCCTCCTCCATCTCAAGGGACCAGCCCAAGTTCATGGCTCTCTTCTATGGGGTAGTGACACCGACGCTGAACCCCTTCATCTACACCCTGAGGAATAAGGATGTGAAGGGGGCCTTAGGGAACCTGGGGACGAGGGTCTTTTGTTCCAAGTGACACCTGCGGATCAATGTTTCATAATCCCATCTAATATTACATTTTTTATGAAATGCGTAATAATTTATAGTATTTACAATCAATCATTCAATAGTGTTTGATATTCAGTTAATACTAACCTGGAATTAAGTCTTTTAGAAATGTTAAAATATTGTTTCTTTGCCTCGTGTGCTGAAATAATTATTAATAGTTTAAAAGTACAATAAAATTATAAATGCATTAGTTTAGGATCATTATTTTAACACTATCATGGCAACCATTCATGAAAGCTTTTCCCATTGATGTCGCCTGAGAAATTTTCATTCTTTTCAGCAAGTCTGGCTACAATAAATTCACATTCCAGGTAACCATGCTTTCTAGATCCTGTTGGTCAGTCTCAGCTACAGACCAGAATTTCCTCTAGGAAGAATCTCTAAGCATCCTTGTGAGGCTATATATCCTGGGCTGAATAAGGAAAAAGCTATGTGAGTGCAGTGTGTATCAACTAAACCCTTTTCCCTTAAATTGTTTGTCAGGGTTTTTTACTAAATCACAGAACTTGGAAATGAAGCTAATATATAGACAGAGAGTATCATATATTGAACAATTTCAACTTCTGTAGACACTAATGTATTGTTTTAAATGTATAAAATTTTTAGCTGATGGATAAATGCATAATGTCTATGATTGTGTAAAAATTTTTTTTATTTATTCAGTTATGCATATGTGAGTGTGGTGTGTGTGTGTGTGTGTGCGTATGTGTGTGTGTGTGTATGTGTAGAACCACGGATGAATTCTGGAAACAGCATGACCGCCTCTACCTCCTCCTTGTTTTCTCTGCCCCAGGATTCACAGGCTCCGCCCTACCAGGACCAGAAACGCAGGCTGCTCCCGCTTCCGCCCGGCGTCTATACGTGTGGTCTAGGATCCGAACTCAGGACCTTCCACCTGGAAAGCAGAGGCTTAACCCCTGAGCCACCTCTCCAGCCCCCTTTGTAAAAATTTTATTTACAGATCAAAATGAATAGGGTAAAGATTTTTCTTTTAAACACAATAAAGACAAATGTTTAGATTTAGTGAGAGCAAAGAAAGTAATGATTGGTGACCTAGAATATTTTGTGTATAAATCAGAATTGTCCGAACTATGTTTTAAATATGACAATTGTTTTCAGAAAAAAATCATAGATTCTAAATGAAAATCAATTTATCCAAAGTGCCAAGAGCATCTATTAATGATTTAGCTTTGGAATATAAATGATGTTCACAATCAACATCAAATTTAAAAGGGCTAAAATGTAATTTTAAAATTCATACTCTCCATTATCCTTTAAAAAAAATATTGTGTCGTGGGGCTGGGGTGATGTCTCAGAGGTTAAAATCTTTGCCTGGAAAGTAAAAGGACCTGAGTTCCAGTCCCCAGATCCCACATTAAAAAATGTCAGAGATCTGACAGAGGCGTGTAATTCCAGCCATGGAAAGCAGAGCCGAGAAAAACAATACGGTAGAAGGACAATCACAGTGCAAGTCACCCTGGGGTCTCCACAGCACAGACATTGAATACACTTGATCGCACACACACATCCCCCCATCCATATGGAAACACTAAGGAGGAGTGTGTTTTACCCAGCATTCCTAGACTAAGAGAGCAAGGTGTGGGGGACAATGGCTCCGGGAGACTCTCTCATGCACCGCTGCCTTCCACCGCTGGCACAGCAAAGCTCTCTTGGACACACCACGCAGCCCAGCAGCTTGCACGCTGAAGCTGCCTCTGTCAGCCCCTGGCTCCTGACCTCCTGACTTCCACATGACTGTGGGTTCCAGTCCTGCTTCATCACTACAGCAGCGTGATGCATCAAAAGCTCACAGGTCATCACAGTAGGTGCGATGCACAATATTAAATAGGGACTTGGTGACTGTTTGATGTCAGATTCACACGCTGAGAAATCAACATGCTTCATAGTGCACAGTCTTAAATAGGGACTTGGTGACTGACGTCTGATTCACACACTGAGACATCAACATATTTCATAGTGAACATTATTAAACAGGGACTTGGTGACTGACGTCTGGTTCACACACTGAGAAATCAACATGTTTCATAGTGATCAATATTAAACAGGGACTTGGTGACTGTTTGACATCTGGTTCACACGCTGAGAAATCAGCATGTTTCACAGTGCACAGTATTAAATAGGGACTTGGTGACTGTTTGACATCTGGTTCACACGCTGAGAAATGAACATGTTTCACAGTGCACAGTATTAAATAGGGACTTGGTGACTGACGTCTGGTTCACACGCTAAGAAATCAGCATGTTTCACAGTGCACAGTATTAAATAGGGACTTGGTGACTGACATCTGGTTCACATGCTGAGAAATCAACATATTTCATAGTGAACATTATTAAATAGGGACTTGGTGACTGTTTGACGTCTGGTTCACACGCTGAGAAATCAGCATGTTTTACAGTGCACAGTATTAAATAGGGACTTGGTGACTGTTTGACGTCTGGTTCACATGCTGAGAAATCAACATGTTTCACAGTGCACAGTATTAAACAGGGACATGGTGACTGTTTGATGTCTGGTTCACACGCTGAGAAATGAACATGTTTCACAGTGCACAGTATTAAATAGGGACTTGGTGATTGTTTGATGTCTGGTTCACACGCTGAGAAATGAACATGTTTCACAGTGCACAGTATTAAATAGGGACTTGGTGACTGACATCTGGTTCACATGCTGAGAAATCAACATATTTCATAGTGAACATTATTAAATAGGGACTTGGTGACTGTTTGACATCTGGTTCACACGCTGAGAAATCAGCATGTTTCATAGCGAACAATATTAAATAGGGACTTGGTGACTGTTTGACATCTGGTTCACATGCTGAGAAATCAGCATGTTTCACAGTGCACAGTACTAAATAGGGATTTGGTTACTGTTTATTTTTTTAATTTTTTCTATTATTATTTATTCAATTGTGTGTATGTGGGTGCGTGGGTGTGTAGGCGTGTGTGTGTGTGTGTGTGTGTGTGTGTGTGTGTGTAGAACCACAGGTGAATTCAGGAACCCCCATGGACCGCCTCCACCTCCTGATTTACTCTGCTCCAGGATTCACAGGCTCCGCCCTACCAAGACCAGAAACGCAGGCCGCCCCTGATTCTGCCCGGCATCTATATGTGGGGTCTAGGATCCGAACTCGAGACCTTCTGCCTGCAAGGCAGAGGCTTAACCCCTGAGCCACCTCTCCAGCCCCAAAGGGACTTGGTTACTGTTTGACGTCTGATTCACATGCTGATATATTAACATGTTTCATAGTGCACAGTATTAAATAGGGACTTGGTGACTGTTTGACGTCTGGTTCACACGCTGAGAAATCAACATGTTTCACAGTGCACAGTATTAAACAGGGACTTGGTGACTGACGTCTGATTCACATGCTGAGAAATCAACATGTTTCATAGTGAACAATATTAAATAGGGACTTGGTGACTGTTTGACGTCTGATTCACATGCTGAGAAATCAACATGTTTCACAGTGCACAGTATTAAATAGGGACTTGGTGACTGACATCTGATTCACATGCTGAGACATCAACATGTTTCATAGTGAACAATATTAAATAGGGACTTGGTGATTGACGTCTGGTTCACAGGCTGAGACATCAACACGTTTCATAGTGAAAATGCACAATATTAAATAAGAACTTGGTGACTGTTTGACGTCTGATTCACATCCTGAGAAATCATCATGTTCACTATGAAACACGTTCTTTTAGAAGAAATGTCTGCTCACTCGTGGTGGTCCGGGTAGTGGAGAGAGCAATCTGTCGATTCCAACTTGTTTTTCATATATATTAAAACCCTCTTTGTTTGTATTATTTACTTAGTGTATTTCCTGTGCATTCTGTGAGTTTCATGTTTTCAGGTCTTATATTTAAAATTTGATCTATGTTTAGTTGACTTCTATATATAGTGAGAAAGAAGGGTGAATTACTCCTCAGTCTGTGAGTACCCATGTTCTTGTACATGATTTATGTGTGAGAACTTCTAAATAGAAGTACTTAAGCCCTCCTTGAAAATCAGTTGAGTAAAAAAAGCAACAAAATGAAATCAAATCAATGCAGTGAATGCATCAGAAAGTTTCCATTGTAGACAAAGCACCTGGGAGAAGTACCTCAAGCATCCAAAACATTTTTTATTGTGGTTTTCAAAGGTTGCTGTCAATGTTTATCTGATTATTTCAGTTTGAATTCTTGAGAGAGAGAGAGAGCGTCCTAGCAGGGAGCATGTGATATTGCAAAGCTGCTGATGTCATTGTATCCAGGAGGCAAAGAGGATTCGCTGACATTGACGCCTTTTAGGTCATGTACCGAATGATCCCGTGTCCTTTTCCTGGGCTCTGTCTGCTGAAATCACCACAGACTTATGACAAAGTCTCAGCATCTGGGTTTAGATTACCTTTAAATCTAAGAGACTACATTGAATAGACATGGTTTTCTAAAGAGATAATCTTTTTTGTTTACCTGTATGCATGCATGCATGTTCATGTGTGCCTGCATGTTATGTGTGTGTATGTGTGCTTCCATGTGTGTGTTTGTAGAAGAGGGGATTTGAGTGCTTGTGAAAGCTGAGGGGTAACTTCAGAAAGTATTCTGGATTGCCGTACCTCAGTTCCGTACGTGCATGTGAGCTTCTTATTCCAGTACCTTGCTGGTTTGGTTGTTCTAAAGACTTCATATTTGCTTATTTTTTGATTTTGGAATCTGTGTGCTTAACAATGCTGTTTGAGACATTGTTTGAAATAATGTTGTGGAGGTTTTTTTTTAATTCTCAGAAAACTTTTTAAAAATATTATTTCTTCTCATCTATAATCATGAAATATGAACATTTCTTTTTTATGTTGTTTTTGATGTAGGATTTCATTTCATACATGCTGCTCTGTTCTTCAGTGTGTTAAATGCCCTAAAATAACCTGGAATTTCTAGTCTTCCTGCCTCCTCCTGGCACAGGATGGGATCACAAGCATTCACTTCCACACCTGGTTTACAGTATCTATTTTTATGTTCTTTCTCGTCATGAGCAACCATAAGGAAATGTTTGCTTTGGTGATACAGTTGTCTATTTATAAAAAGGTTCATGTCTTCTTATATTTAATTAAATCTGTGTTATTCTTGCTTTTTTTTAAAAAACCAGTTTTTGTGCTTAGAACTTTTTGTCTAACTTATCACTTAAAGTGGGAAATCTTAGATGCATTAATAGATGGAATAATCCTTAGAATGTGTGATTTAAACTAAAAAACCAAAAAACTATAAAAATAAATCAAGGAAGACAGTAGAGTAATAAATATCTCACATATGCATGGATCAATGCAGTTAATACACTAAATGGCTGTAATAAAGATATTTGCACATTTATTATTTGGTCCAATTCCAGTGTGTCCCTGTCCAGTTTTTGACCTGTTGGTTTGTCTACTGTTAAGAGTGTGGTGTTGAAATCCCCTACTATTATAGTGGTGGTGTTGATTTGTTGTTTTACACATTGTAGTGTTAGTTTTAGGAATGTGGGCGAGCCTATGTTTGGAGCATATATGTGTAGAATTGTGAATTCTTCTTGATGTATTTTTCCTTCAATCAGTATGCTATATCTTTCTATGCCTCTTATGATTTGTCTGAGTTTGAAATCTATTTTGTCACATAATAGGATGGCAACTCCTGCTTGCTTTCTAGTTGCATTTTCTTGGAGTATCCTCAACCATCCTTTGATTCTGAGGTAGTGCCTATCTTTGAAGGTGGGGTATGATTGTTGTAGGCATCATAGCTGTGACTTTTGATCCGTGCTATTAGTCTGTGTCTCTTAATTGGGGAAGTGATCCTACTAATGCTTAAGTTAATAATTGAGAAGTGTTTGCTGATTCCTGTCATATTTTCTTTTTTTGTATGTTGGTTTTTATTTTGATGGTTCTCTGCCTGGCATTATTTTCCCTCTCTATCCTCTTGAGTATGTTGATCAATTTCTTCTATCGTGAGTATTTTTTTTAGTTTCTTTTGAAGGTCTTGTTTGGCAGTCAAAAAGGACTTTAGTTTACTTTTGTTAGGGAAGATCTATCTTTCACCTTCAAGCATGGCTGATGGTCTATCTGGAAATAGCAGACTGGGTTGGCATTTGTGATCTTTCATGACTTGAAGAATGCATTCCAAGTTCTTCTGTTTTTACTGTTTCCATTGAAGAGTCAGCTGTTATTCTAATAGGCTTGCCTCTGACACCATCCCCTTTAATGATAGGGAACACATGCCCATATTGTATACCAGCCTAAACAATAGCAGAAGGGGAAAAAAGTTATACTACACAGGATCAGATATTTTAATATCAATCATAAACACTTGATTTTAAGCTGCCATCTAAGTAGCTCTCATTATATCTTTAGATAAGAAAAGAACCACCCAAACATGCTGCAGCCTATTACAATTGAAGAGTAGTGAAATAGACAAGAACAACCAATCAGTGTGCACAGTATCAGTGATCTTAAAGTGCTTAGCCTAAATCAGGTCAACCAAACCTCTTCCCATCATCCTAAGGCTCAGGGATTGTGCAGAATAAGGGATGGTAAGACTGTGGAGCCCAAAGATGCCAGTACACTGCCTGCCAGGTGTCTTCAGTCACAACGGGGAAGTTGCATGCAGTAATTCACTGCTATGAGATCTACCTTCACCAGATCTGCACAATGACTGATATATCAACATTCTGCCATGAACCTCCCTATCCCACAGACCAGCGCAAACCCAAACTAAAACATGAGAACCAGAAGTGGGAGGAGTAGGGATTAGAAATTCAGGCTTTGGGTCAAAGGGGATTTAGGATGTCCTCTTATCGTCCAAGCCAATTTTATTTTTCACACACAGGAGTATGTATAGAAAAAAAAAAAAAAACAAAAACAAAGAAGAGCGGGGCCAAATTTTTTTCAGATGTCAAATTCTTTCAAGGATTATGTTAAATGTACACATTCCAGGCTGTGTGATATGATGTCTCCGGTAGAGTTAGAAGCAGGCATGACACTTAGTTATTAAAAGGGAATGGACAAGGAATGTCTCAAAGCAGAGTTACCTGGTTACTGTGATATGTACATAATCTTGTGATCCATGTATTAACATATCTAGTGGTCTCAGGGAAGAAAGTGCAGGGAGAAGTTTTAGCCTCTCCAGTTCTGAGAAGAACAAAAGCAATATGATATGAACAGACAGGAGGTAAACTCAACTCCCAGAGGGAGGAATCTGCCTGCCATTGTCTACAGACAAGAGGCAGACACAACTACCAGAAGGAGGAATTGGCCAAACAACTATCTATGTCAGATGATAATGTGTCATTTTCAAGAGAGCAGGCTTAAGCCTTGATGACCCCACATCTCCCTTCTTAAACAATGTTTTAGGCTCAAAGATATGTAGCAATAAACATTTTCTTGTAATTAGATTTTCCATTTTTTTCAGTTATGTCTCCAAAAATAATGTTACATTTTAACTGTATTTTTTGTATTCATATTTTCAATGTTTCTACTGAAGTTTCATTTTTTAAAGAATTTACTATCCTTTTATATCTACAACTACCCAGTTAAGGTTAAACAGTTTGATATGTATTCCTCCTCATATCCTTAAAATAAAAAATGTAGTAATACAATACATGTAGTCACTACAGAGATAGTGAACACATATTGTACAATTTAAAACACTGCAAGAAATTATTATTATTATTATTTTATACTTGTGTGCTAATTATACATGTGTGTGTCTGTGTCAACTTGACAATTGAAGGCTGAGTTCTGGGTATAGTCATGAAAAATAATTAGTAAAGGCAAGCTCTGACCAATCTTTCAGGAGATTATACTCTTGATACCTAGCACATAGGTGGTGCTATTCACTGGATAGGTAGATAAGATAGCAGAAGCAGTTCAGTAAGCTGATATGTTTCAGCATACTTTGCTAGTCTTGCTGGCTGGAGAGTCAATTTTGTCCTTCTCTTACCAATCTTTACAGATATGGTCTGAGCATTTTTCTTACTTCACTGTGCTAATATTAACTCTTCTGCCAAACTGGATTTAAAATTGTGCCCAAGTATCATAAAATACAAAGTTCTATTGTTCCCTTAAGCTCTTTGTATAGAAATTGATAGACATTCAGGAAACTATAGAAACTTGGGTATAAAATAACTATACCAGTGAATATTTATATAATCTACATGAATATATATCTATACTTCTTCTTTTGCATGTGATGTGTATGTATATGACAGAAGACACTTGAGTGTGCATGCCTGTGGAGGCACAAGGATGACTGAGAACCAGCATTATTCTACTTCCTTTGGTTTTGTTTTGGAGTTTCCCATGCTCAGCGCTCAAGGGCCAGAAGTGCAGACCACTTCCATTTCCACTCAGAGTTTTACATGGGATCTGAGATCCAAACTCAGGTCCTTCTCCTTGTGGGTACAGGCTTTATCCCCTGACACATCTCTCCAGAACCCAAGATAATCCTTAGGAAGATATTCCAGATAGAGTTACTAATGATTTTCTGAGACAGAGGCCAAAAATTTATTTAAAATAAGCAAGTTGTTTGGCCCAAAGCAGGACTTTCAAATCAGCCCCTTAATTCAAGGCTCAGAAAGCATTGGGCAAGAGGGAGCTGTGAGATTATAAGAGCCTGAAGGGTGGGCAGGAGTATGAGCACACATTATGTTGTGGACATGGCAGTATCTTTTATCATACACTTACTATAGCTATATATCTTTAGAGAAGACCGGCATGGGAAGAAAAAAATCTCAAGAGCCCTCACACCTCCCTGAGGGACTGAAGAGGGTTGTTGTTGGTGAGAGGGGGAAAGGAAGATGGATCTTTGATGATATACCTGCTGATTACATGATCCACGCTCTAGCACATACTCAGGCACATGTCATCAAAGGCAACCCGGAGGAAACTCAGTGGGCCACTCATGTAAAAAGACAAGAGCATAGGAGGGAGACTGGGAGGGAAGAGGAAAGGTTGCAATAAGAAAAGGAGGGTGGATGGAATTGAAGGTGACAGAATTCACTGTGTTCATGTTTGAAACACTAAAAGAATGAAAGTAACTTGGGAGTTTTCATTCAACATTTCATTTTCCTTTGTTGCTGTATCCCCCACCAGGCCAGCCAGGGGGAAGAGAGGGCCTTGAGGCAAATGGGTGAGCGGGTGACAGGGTCACCACTAGACCCTGGGAATCAGGTGAGAAGCAGCAGTGGATGAGATGCCGCTGATTCAAAATCATTAAG
Organism: Typhlomys cinereus; assembly: GCA_023101885.1. Classification (NCBI taxonomy): domain Eukaryota; kingdom Metazoa; phylum Chordata; class Mammalia; order Rodentia; family Platacanthomyidae; genus Typhlomys; species Typhlomys cinereus. Next base: position 862,444 of record JALPQD010000400.1, read on the forward strand.
GGCGTTCTGGGCTTTTATAAGGTCAGGGTCCAATCAGGTGTTGCCATCTCTCCTCCGGGGGACAGCCACCAGTCATTTAACTGTTTACTAGGTGTCCTTTGCAGGGGCAGGTTAGATAGCTGCTTCCCATTGGTTGTTCATCCCTCCACCTGCACAGTCCTCTGTTGGGATATGTCTGTGCGTGCCCAGGCTTGTCCGTAGCTGGGAGCTGGGCTAGGGCCTCCCTGAATCGGTAGTGCCACATTTCACCCTTTTATTTATTTATAAACTTTTTCAGTGGGAACCAGGATAGCTGGGGTAACCCCGAGCCTCTTCAGCTGCGTGGAATATAGCTGACTGTGCCTGTCTTAGGTTGGTCACCACCCTCGTGTGGAGCCTTACCCGTCATTGACTAACCAGATGAGACCATTGCAGTGAAGGGGTCATGGTCCCAAAGGGGAACTCAAGGTGGCAGAGAAAAACAGGTTTTCTTCATTGCAGGGGCTGACTGAGAGGTTGTAGGCAGGGCAGACAGGGAGGTTGTGGGCAGGATAGGCAGAGAGGTTGTCCAGAAGAGCTCTGGAAGGCATGTCAGGATATGTGGATAGTAGATTAGACCAAGGCCTCATGAATCTCTGCAATCCAAGTTCAAACCATGTCTCTAGGAGGGCCATGGTGCCTGTAGCATGATCTTGTTGATGGACCACTGCTGAGAGATGTGCTGAAGGAAACACTTAAGCAATATAATTAATATAAGAACAATTCCTCTTATGATGGCATAAATTACAAATCCAAGAGAGATCAAACAGTCTTTTAAAGTTGTTCCAGATGCTGGTTACAAACCCAGTATCTATAAGCAGGTTACAAACCCAGTATCTATAAGTTGTTTATGAGCCTCAGAAATGTTGTAGATCCGATAGACAAGAAAAAAGGACAAAAACTAACTTTTCAGTACATCACACCCAGGAGGATAAATGTATGGCACTTCTGTGAACCAATATTGTAACTTGATTTAAGCTGGGAATGACTTGAAAACATTAAAGGGACACGAGCAAAAACTAATAAATCAAAATGTTAAAAATGACAGAGACCACACTTTTTCTCTTTGGAAAAGAACTAGAAATACTCATTAATGATGACAACTCACTCAAAGCTTTTCCCATTTCATTTGTCCCCATTACACTACTAGTTATAACGGTCTAATTTTTAAGGTCTATACAATCTCTACTACACTATTTCATATGTGGTAATAACAATTCTATATAAAAAAGCTATTTATAAATCATAGAAGAAACCCAAAAGACAAAAATTGTACATATTTCAAACTTGAAAGAAATAAATTGTATCATGATATATCAATTAGATTTGTATTAGTGTTAACTAACATCTATGGTAGATTTTTTCCCTCAATATAATTAAGCAGTGCACAACAGGGCTCAAGCTACAGTTAATCACATTTGTTTTTTCTTAAAAACACAAATTTGTTCACTATAAACAACTAAAAAGCAATTTTCTTCCTCCATAACAGACATTGAAACTAAGTTTTTTTAAAGTATCAACTACTTGTAAGACTTTTTAGACAATATACATTTATATATAATCATTTATAAATGTATACTTTGAAATCTAAGATAGTGTAGCTCTCAATTTGCTTAACTACTTTAGCATTAAGCAACCACAAGTTTTGTATCTTTAAAATACATGAAACTTATAGAAGAAAACTTTTGATTTAAGATAAACAGCCTTAAATCTCATTTTGAAATGAAAATATTAAATTTATAAAAGTTTCAGTTAATTTTAGTACTTTACAATCTTTTAGAGCCAAATGTATAGTTTAAGTATAACACAAGTAAATAAAAGCTTTTTAAATTTTGTAGAAACCAGGACATTATTAAATATGAAATAAGCATTCAGCACATGGTCATAGAAGAATACTTGTATGTCTGTTTAGATAAACAATGTCTAAAAAATAAAACTTTTGCAGTTACCAATACCGAGTAGGACCTTTACTAGTCCATTAATGTTTTTAACCTTCTAACTTCTGTTACAAGAAAGTCCCCAATATCTGTAGGTTATCTTCAAAAACTTGTCTTTTAAGAATTTTTGAACTACCTCAAAAAATTATTAACTAACTTATGAGAAGCTGGCAGCTAGAAAAAACATTCATGGAATCCATGATAAACAGGCATGGAACTAAAAATGGACTCATAGCACTAGAGGACCGTGAGGGGATAGGGCACCAAAGATGGCTGCCAAGGGCCAGGTATATCTGCACACATAAGCAAGCCCAGGGAAACTGGCTTTTTTCTTTTTGGTTAACTCCCATGGGGCCCAACCCAGTTGTCCTTAGATCCAGGTGAAGCTAGAGATCAAGTATTTTGTTGATTACGGAGAGCTCCATAATCCCTACATAGGGAAGCTGGCTATCTTATCTCTGGGAGGATTCAAGTTAGTTCCTCAGCAAGAGTGTTCTCTCAGGGTGTTTCCAGCAGTGGGGGATAACCTTCAAGGATGTCAAAAACCTTAGAGACTGTCCCAGCATGGACCATTCTAGACCTGCCTATTGTACCCCTTAATTTTCTGAGGACCCAGACTGCTCAAGGAAAGAGGGGCAACAATCCATCACTCTGGCTACTTCCTGCTGAGCATAGATGACTTTATTACTTTAAGGTCCGTTTAAAAGAGACAAAACACAGATAAATCGAGCCTCCCAAGATCTACACAAGAACTAAACCATTATAACTGAGGAGGCATAAGGGATAAACCAAATAAGCTTAGCAGTCTTACTGTGGGTAAAAGCAAGAGTTAGTAAAGAACATGTGCTTACAAGGTATAAAAGCCAAGAGCTGTACGTAATCTATATATTGGAGACCTTTCTCCTCTGGCTATTATAAATCTCCAAGATCTCATTCTAAAACCTGTCCAAAACAATGTGAACTGTCTGATTCTTTGTTTAGAACAATCTGAATTAGTCCTCCTTAGGACCACTCCTCAGATCTAAGCAAAAAGCCAGCATTCATTTTTCCTGCGGGGAAGGGAATTTCATAAATCAAAACCTAACAACTGTGAATTAGTAAGGCATAGCTTCAGTGGAGGATAGCCAGGCTTCCAATTGGCCTTTGTTGGCCTTTGGAATGTCCAGAGCCTGAATGGATGCCCTGAGGACCTACGTAAAGCAGGCTTGTGTTTAAAGGCTGAGTCCTCACTGCTTTCCATTTGCATCCAAATAAGACAATTAGCACTAAAATGGCAACCCCAAAAGTTAACCAAGTTACCAAATGTATGGGTGAAAATAAGGCAGGTATCCTGTCCCATAATTGTTTGTAGAAGGACACAGCAGTAATAATTTGAACTTTAGTTAGTTTTGATATGTCAAGGGATAGTTTGAAACATTCCAGGTGCTGTTAATATTGGCGGGCAGGAGGCATATGGCCATTCTGGACTTCCTTCTTACCAGCCAAGAAGAGCAGTGCTCAGGACACATTTAAAGCATTTTTTTTTTCTTTCCCTACTGGGAAGGGAATTTCAGTTTGTCAGCTTGGGCATGCCTGCTAGTAGTTTATCTATCCCCTTAGGCAGACGTATCCTCAGAGAAACTTTTTAAGTAACTTAGGCCAAAATCTTGCAAGGAAAAAGGAAACATAAACTTGAGTTGACCAAATGCACTTAAAATCTCCTGAAAAGATTATGCTGGGTCCAGAATTTATCCTTGTTTGTTTCAAAGGAATGGGAGGTCTGACTGAAGTGCAGGCTTGAAGTCCTTTTCTACCTTAGCAGGCATATACATGGGAACATGTAATTAGAAAGCAGATTTGTCCCCAAGAAAGGAAACTCATACATACCAGGAGAAGGAATACATTCCAATGAACTTTTTTTAGAGGAAATTATATTTTCCTGGCTGCTAGATTTGATGGGATAAAATTCTATAAAAGAAGTCAGAGGAATGAGCAAGTTTGATCAAGCAATATCATAGTGGCTTTGTTATTTTGGGAACACATGGGAAAACCTTTAAGAATACAATGGCATTTTCACTTATAGCCCCATTAAAGATCAAAACCAAGTGAGAAAATTTTTCATGAAAGAAAACTTACAATTTATCAGAAAAACAATTGTGATCTATATAAAAACATAAGTAGGAAAGGCCTTAGATGTTACCAAAATTATTTGTTCTTATTTTTAAGTATGCATATGTATATTTAAAAATGGCATGCCAAAATTTTTATATCAGCACACAACAGAAATGAAAAAAAATTGGAGTGGCCACAAACACAAGACACACATGTAAACACAGACCATACAACATGAACAAGCACCTGAACATTTTACCAGCAACTGTACAATTTATCAGCAATTATCTTAAAATTACCCTTGAAAGCTTTATCAAAGGTGCCTTAACATTTAGGAAAACCTTATAAAAACAAGACCTCACATTAGTTAAGTCCAGCATCTTAGCTTAATTATGAAAAACATCCAGCAAGGAAAACATTCTTATCCATAGTCCTGTTCCCACATTTTCTCTGGGGGATCCAAGGTGCTGAAACCGCAGCCTCATTCCAGAATTCCTCTCGGCCTTAACCTCCAGGCCTCTAGTCCCTAGGAGAGATTTTAAGACACATATCTGGGGCTCCTTACAGTGTGAGGGGAGGTTGCCCATTTTTCTAAAGAACAGAGATGAGACCAAAAGAGGTGCAGATGAGACAATGCCAAATGTCTTGTGCTTGGTGGGGGACGTCCAGAGTTTGTTACTACCCCCTGGGCCATATGCACATATGGTGCCTCCGGGTCAGGCTGATTCAATGTAGTGAATTGGGCTCTGAGTTCTGAGGGGACCAATTTCTCATGTGAACTCGCCTGAGGAAAGCCTCGTTTTAGAGGGGCTCTTTAATCACGGGGAAATCAAACAAGCAATTGGGGCTCTTTGATTATTGGCAAATGAAGCAAGCAATTGTTTTCCTAACCTAAAGTGGGGCTTCTTGATCATCAGCAAATCAAGCAAGCGGCTGTGTTCCTAAGGACAAACAGGGAAAGGGGAAGAGGAGGGGGAGGAGGGGGCCACCTGCTCACTTTCAGGCACCGTACGCACAGGAACACAAAACCAGAGGGCAGGCTCACCGAACCTTACCGGAGTTGGTGTCTCGTCTACACCGAAGGCAACCCCATGTTGAAGTGCCAAATGTTGCTGTATCCCCCACCAGGCCAGCTGGGGGGGGGGAGGCCTTGAGACAAATGAGTGAGCTGGCAATGGGGTCACTACCAGACCCCAGGAATCAGGTGAGAAGCAGCAGTGGACGAGATGCTGCTGATTCAAAGTTATTAAGGGCGTTTTGGGCTTATATAAGGTCAGGGTCCAATCAGGTGTTGCCATCTCTCCTCCGGGGGACAGCCACCAGTCATTTAACTGTTTACTAGGTGTCCTTTGCAGGGGCAGGTTAGATGGCTGCTTCCCATTGGTTGTTCATCCCTCCACCTGCACAGTCCTCTGTTGGGACATGTCTGTACGTGCCCAGGCTTGTCGGTAGCTGGGAGCTGGGCTAGGGCCTCCCTGAATCGGTAGTGCCATATTCCTTTACTATTATGTGACTTCGTTTTTAAGTTTAAACCCCTTTGTCTTTAGAGGGAAGCGTTGAATGTCCCATCTGAGGCTGAGTGATTCACAGCCATAGTTACTCTGTCATTCAATCTACAGGTGCTGTCATTGAAATTTAAGTGTATAAGAGACATTTATACTTATTTACAATAATCATCATCATAATAATTTGTTTATGTTTCATATTCATTTAGGAGGCTGACCATATGATTGTATTTGGTGGTGAAGTAAAATGATGATGTTATGTGAGAAAAAAGCTCACTCCAGTTCCCTACACAATAATTATAGAATGTGGGAAGCAATAAATCTCTCTGAGGTTGTGAAATACAGCAGATACACAATGAATGAATAGATATTTGTAGGCTCTGTGGGCATTTTAGCAGGGATGACTGGGTTGCTAGAAATAAGAGTGTAGCAAGGGAAAGAACATCTATAGCAGTAAGCCAGGCTTTGTGTAACATGTTCAGTTTGCATTGAATGATGTCAATTTTCTGAGGAATTTTGGAGGAATGAGGAATGGCGAACTACTTTCTTAAAAAGTTGAAAATCAATTTGTACCTGTGATGGGCAAGTGGCATTTGTTCTTTAAGTGAGCTAATTAATTCCTTTGGTCTGTCTGCCTTAGGAAGTGTATTATTAAGATGTTCAATAGAACGTGCACTCTGGTTCTGCAGGAAGTCATGTGAGGATTCCTCTGAAACATATTTCTATGTTTTGCTTTGCCAGGTTTCATGTCTCAGATGCAAGAGTCTAATAAGAGGGCACAGGGAGAATTGTCAACAGAGGTGTCATTAGAAACACAAGCTGCCAGTGATCCCATGCACCCAGGCACTCTGGTCTATGAGACCCTCGCTGTTACTAGTAGAGCCCTCTGTATTAGGTGTGTGACAGTCAACCAAACTGAAGAAATCTACTGTGGCTTGGTGTGTTTAGATGAACTCCTGACCGAGTTCTACGTTTTGGAATCTTGATAATACATTCTGAACACAGACATTAGCTAAACCACTCTTTTTTAAAATTAATTTCGCTTTTACTCTTTTACAATCTCATATATGAAGAGACAATGTAGACAGTGATCATAGTTACCCCTTTCTCCCTCCCACTTCCCCTAGATATTTCCCTAGCATGTCCACCTCCTGCCTGTATGTCCTAATTTTTTTAAATTGGTCAATATAAAATAATATGTAAGCAATAAAAGAAAATAGATTTACAGATATACAAAGTTATGATTGCTCCCCGTTCCACATGGTTAAGAACACATGGTAAAGCTGAAGAACAGCAGTTTTGTCCATCTTCTATGAGACTAAGTTCATGGTGTGAGCATACGGAGCCCCAGCCCTCAGGGGCCTGTCCTTGCTATGGGCACATGGCGTGGTGGCCCATGGGAGGCCATCCCCATTGTGGTGCACAGGAGGCTACCCACCTTGTAAGCACACAGACCCCAACTAGGGAGGCCATCCCCATTATGGTGCACAGGAGGCTATCCACCTTGTAAGCACACAGACCCCAACTAGGGAGGACATCCCCATTTTGTGCACATGAATCCTACCTCATGAGGGACTTTCATGTTGTGAGTACACAGGCAATTTTCCAGGTTTAGACACATGCATAACTCATGCCCAGATTATGATTATCCCATTGTCTAGGAATTATGTCACATTCCATTAATCTTTAAACGATTTATGCTCTGTAGCTGAGTGTCCTGATTTACTATCAATGTTCCCACATTAGAAGCTGCTGAGACACACGTTTTGTCTTAAGACATATCTAGAAACTGAAGTTCACTTCGTGTTTGTCAAAATTCAACTGGGTCCTATCATTTTCTCTCTCTTTTTCTGTCTCCAACTTTCTGTCTCATTCCTTTAAACACAATGCTTCCTTTGACTCTTTCATATCTGTTTTTTAAACTCTCCATGGCTCTTTCACTCTTAATCTGCTGATCTTTGTGTTTTCTCTCGTTTCTGCCTTAAATTTGACTTGATCTTTCTGCTTTTTGCCTTGTTTATTATTCACATAGATTTCTTACCCATGTAAATGTTCTCTTTGGCATCTTTTTGATTTATTACATAAATAGTAAAGTCAAAGAAAGGACTAAATACAAAGAAAAGACTAAAATCACCAAAATAGCTTGCTGAAATATTGTATTGGTGCTGCTTATCATAGATTATGATGTGGGAGTATGTTTTCCACAGAATATGTGAATCCTCACTGAATGCCATTCCTATGACTCCATTTTTTAGAAAATGAGGGAGACAGATACCTGACAGTATCGACTGACAGTACTACTATGTAGGTGTTGGTTGAAGTACATTTTTAAGTTTTCTTTGCTTCCTGAGACTGCTGTTTCTGGTGAAGTGCATTAACCTCCCTCCTTGGTAACTAGATGGGTATCTAAGCAGCAGAAAATGGAAACAGCACACTTTCTTCTTTAGTTCTACTGGGAAGTTCTCATTTGTATGAATTTTAGGACAAAATGAAATGTGCATGGTTGTTTGAAGGCCTGTTTCTCAGTTCACCATCCACATGCACCACCTCCTCAAGAGTAGCTCTGTGTTTTTCTTGGGGCTCCCAACATCCTTCTCTTGCCCTCTACAGCTCTGGATAATAGGAAAATGAGACTACTGACACTCTCTAATTTCCTTCCTATGCTAATGGGATCCATCTTGGTTTCCCTTTTTCCACTCAAAGTGATGTTAACTCTCCAGGACACATGCTTATTGAAGGTTTTTCTATGATTATTCTGGGCAAGCTTGAGTAAAATGCCTAACAGTTGCATAAGAAAAATAGATATATATGCAATATCCTCTGAATATGAGAAATCTTAGGTATTTTCATCATTTGGTTTTTTCATCTGATGAAGGATTTGAGGGAATTTATTATCAGAGAGACAAACAGATGGATCCAAAATGGCTGTCACTCAGTATACAGTACAGAGTCTCTAGTAAAAAGCAATATTAAGGCTTAAAATGAGAAATTCAACAGGGTTAAGCTTGGGAGACTGAAAGCTATATTGATGGGCATAAATAAGCTAGACATATGAAACGATATATTGTGACCTAAGCTAACGATAGTGTGTTAGCTTATTTCCTGAAGCTCTTAGAGACATGTGCAAAGTACTACTTTCATTTCATATAATTTTGCTCCTAATGCAGATAATTATAGCTCAATCATAAGTAAACATGGCTGCTAATAAGAATATTACACCTAGGAGACCACAACAGATTACTAAGTCAACAATAAACTTAATATAAGAAAAACTACTGATGACTTTGGGTCTGCAACCAGGGACACAGGAAGAACATGCAAACTATTATTTTTACCATGAGGAAATGAGAGGCCTCAAAAAAAGCTGAGATATTTTTAAGCGTTAACATGGGCATATAAAACCAAGTATGCTAAAACTTAATTTTATTGTTTTTAATAATACTAGAGATGTGGTTTGAATTTCAAAGCCTGAATACTTCTTCACATGAAGTTACTTGGGGATTAACAGCTGTCTTAATTGCTTTTTAGTTGCTTTGAGAAGTATATGGATCAAATACTTTAAAGTAGAAGTAGTTGATTATGTTCACAGTTGTCTGTGTTACTGTTGATTATGATGATAGGATTGTTTCTAACAATATCATAACAAAAAAGAAATGGTCACATCATATCCCAGGAAGAGCTGATAAAGTGACATCCTTTTAGCTTGCTGGAACTGTATTTCTCATCGACAGCTCATAACATTTGCTCCAAAATATAGTATGTATTAGAATACAGAGCAATGCAATAGCCTCTAGTGGAGTAACATTGAAATTACACTTCTGTATTAGATGAATACATCAGAATCTTTTAGATATCAACATCAAGGGAAACTACAGAAGGCACATAAGCTTGTGGAGACTTAACAGCACGATGTTGAATGATAAATTGAGCAATGAGATTAAATCAGTAATCTACAACAAAAAAGGAGCCCATCAACATACAGATTCATAACAGAACCCTACCAGATTTATGAAGAACTAAAATTAATTCTACTCAAATTAATTCATACTCAAGAAAAGGAATGAATTCTTCCTAGCCCTTCTTCATTCATTCACTGTACCTAAATCAGATAAATACACAACAAAAAATAAGTATAACAATTGATCTTTCTAATGAACACTTACTCAAAAATGCTCAATGACACCATTGGAAATCTATTGAAAGATAAAATCATTGATCATGTACCAAGTTGGCTTCATTTCAGAAACGCAAGTGCAGATCAACTTGAGAAGCTCAGTGATTCTGTTTATGAAACTGTATATAAAATGAGTAAGAATAAGGAAAATGATGATGCTGGCTGGTTGTTTCTAGCATCTCTTTTTAAACTACAAATGGAAAAGGAAGATCTCAGAGAGGAAAATAACCAACTCAGAAAGTGCATAAACAACTTAGAAGTTTCTAAGTGTGCTCTAGAAAAGAATCTTCTCTCCAGTAGCAATAGGGCTTGAATTGCTGAAAATCAAACCCAAACGTTGATTATTAGAGTGGCTGAGTTACAACATAAATTAAATTCCCAGCCTCAAAAGGTGTCGGCGGTTAAAGTAAAAGTGCTGATTGGTAAAGAGTGGGATCCTGAAAAGTGGCTGATGTGTGGGAAGACCAAACTGTTGATGAGGACGAGGACGTTGAACCCTCAAATTCTGGTGAATTTATTCTGCCTGAGGAAATGGTCTCCCCACAGTTAGCAGAGAATGAATTCCCCACACCCACCCTCTACAAAAGTGCTGTTTTCATCTTTGCCACAAGTAAATACTGAAGTTACATCATGCCTACCTGTGATTGCTTCCAGGCCTATAACTAGGCTCAAGGCTAAACAGACTACTAAAGGTAAAATAGAAAGTGTGGTCCATCAGGAGGTGCGCTAAACCCCTAAAGAACTCCATGATTTTTCTAACACGTTTAAGCAGCAATCTAGGGAATACCCCTGGGAATGGGTTGTAAGGCTATGGGATACTGGTGGAAGAAGTATAAAACTGGGTAAAAGTGAGTTCACAGAAATGGACCCATTGAGTAGAGATTCTAGATTTAACACTGCTACTCACAGAGTTAAAAATGGTGCCAAGAGTTTATTTGAGTGGGTAGCTGAAGTATTTATTAAAGTTTGGCCATCTGAAAAGGAACTGGAGATTCCAGACATTCCTTGGTTTAATGTTGACGATGGGATTAAGAGGCTCAGGGAAATTGGTATGCTTCACTGGATACTTCTTTAAAATCCAATTCTCAATGGGAGAATCCAGGTGACATGCCTTTTACCAGAAATGTACTTAATAAATTGGTGAGAGGGACAGCACCAAATATGAAGGCTCCTATCATTGATCTTCTCCTTGTTCCAGACCTAACAATGGGAGATGCTACCTCCCAGTTGGAAGACTTAAATTCAATGGGCCTAGGTGGATTGAGGAGTAGTAGGGGCCAAGTGGCAGCATTGAATCGCCAATGGCAAAGTAAGCGTACTAACCATAATGTGCAGCATAAACAGAACAGTACTTATGAGGGTCTCACTCACTTAGACCTTTGGCATTGGCTAATTAACCATAGTGTCCCCAAAAATAAAACAGATAAGAAGCCTACAAAGTTCTTATTTGACCTGTACAAGCAGAAAAATTCTAACAGAAATGAAGGAAAAGCTGCGTTTACTTGTAGTAGCAGAGAATCACAGCCTGTCAACCAATTTCCAGACTTGAGCCAGTTTACAGATCCAGAACCCTTTGAATGATGGGGAGGCTGGGTCCCTTTAAGGAAAGACCTTGACACCATAGCAAAAAGCTTTAATATTAGTTTTCCTTCTGTCCTTCCACAAAGGGACCTAAGGCCTTTCACTAGAGTAACTGTGCATTGGGGGAAAGGAAATAATCAGACATTTCAGGGTCTACTAGATACTGGGTCTGAGTTGACATTGATTTCAGGAGACCCTAAAAAGCATAGTGGCCCTCCAGTTAAAGTAGGGGCATATGGAGGTCAGGTGATTGATGGAGTTTTGGCTAATGTTCAACTCACAGTAGATCCAGTAGGTCCCTGAACTCATCCAGTGGTTATTTCCCCAGTGCCAGAGTGTATAATTGGAATAGATATACTTAGAAGTTGGCAGAACCCTCACATTGGTTCTTTGAAATGTGGAATAAGAGCCATTATGGTTGGGAAGGCCAAATGGAAGCCTTTAGAACTGCCTCTACCAAGGAAAATAGTGAATCAGAAACAGTATCGTATCCCTGGAGGAATTACAGAAATTAGTGCCACCATAAAGGACTTGAAGGATGCAGTGGTGGTGGTTCCGACCTCTCTTTTTAACTTTCCCATTTGGCCTGTGCAGAAGACAGATGGATCATGGAGAATGACAGTTGATTATCGCAAACTTAACTAAGTTGTGACTCCAATTGCAGCTGCTGTACCAGATGTGGTTTCGTTGTTTCAGCAGATCAACACATCTCCTGGTACTTGGTATGCAGCCATTGATCTTGCAAATACTTTTTTCTCCATACCTATTCATAAAGATCATCAGAAGCAATTTGCTTTCAGTTGGCAAGGCCAGCAGTATACATTTACAGTGTTACCTCAAGGGTATATTAATTCTCCAGCCCTATGCCATGACTTGGTTCGCAGAGATCTTGATTGCTTGTCTCTTCCACAAGGTATCACACTAGTCCATTATATAGATGATATTATGCTGATTGGCTCAAGTGAGCAAGAAGTAGCAAGCATTTTGGATTTGTTGGTAAGGCATATATGCAACAGAGGATGGGAAATAAATCCAACCAAAATCCAAGGACCTTCCACTTCAGTAAATTTTTTAGGAGTTCAGTGGTATGGGGCATGTAGAGATATCCCCTCTAAGGTAAAGGATAAGTTATTGCACCTGGCCCCTCCCACCACTAAGAAAGAAGCACAACTTTTGGTGGGCCTGTTTGGATTTTGGAGGCAGCACATTCCTCACTTGGGTGTGTTACTTAGGCCTATATACCAAGTAACTCGGAGAGCTGCCAGTTTGAGTGGGGCCCAGAACAAAAGAAGGCTCTTCAGCAGGTTCAAGCTGCTGTACAGGCTGCCTTGCCACTTGGACCATATGATCCAGCAGACCCAATGGTATTGGAAGTGTCTGTCGCAGATAGAGATGCTGTTTAGAGTCTCTGGCAGGCTCCCATAGCTGAATCACAGAGGAGACCCTTGGGATTTTGGACCTAGGCCCTGCCATCATCCGCAGACAATTACTCTCCTTTTGAAAAACAACTCTTGGCTTGTTATTGGGCCTTAGTGGAAACTGAACGTCTGACAATGGGTCACCAAGTTACCATGTGACCCGAGTTACCCATCATGAGTTGGGTGTTATCTGACCCAGGAAGCCATGAAGTAGGATGAACACAGCAGCAATCTATCATCAAATGGAAATGGTACATACGAGACAGGGCCCAAGCAGGTCCTGAAGGCACAAGTAAGCTTCATGAAGAAGTTGCCCAAATGCCTATGGTTCCCCAGCCTGTGCAATGCCTGTTCCCAAGCATGCACATATGGCCTCCTGGGGTGTGCCCTATGATCAGCTGACTGAAGAAGAGAAGACTAGGGCCTGGTTCACAGATGGTTCTGCTCGCTATTCTGGTGCCACCCAGAAGTGGACAGCTGTAGCACTGCAACCCTTTTCTGCAACAACCCTAAAGGACACTGGAGAAGGGAAATCTTCACAATGGGCAGAACTTTGGGCAGTGCACATGGTTGTACACTTAGCCTGGAAGGAAAAATGGCCAGATGTGCAACTGTATACCGATTCATGGGCTGTAGCCAATGGTTTGGCAGGATGGTCAGGGACTTGGAAGGAACATAATTGGAAAATTGATGAGAAAGACATCTGGGGAAGAAGCATGTGGATAGATCTCTCCCATTGGGCAAAGGACACAAAGATATTTGTGTCTCATGTAAATGCTCATCAAAAGATGACATTGGCAGTAGAAACATTCAATAATCAGGTGGATAAGATGATGCATTCTGTGGACAGTCAGCCTCTTTCCCCAGTCATTCCTGTCATTGCCCAATAGGCCCATGAACAAAGTGGACATGGTGGCAGAGATGGAGGTTATGCATGGCCTCAACAACATGGACTTCCACTCACCAAGGCTGACCTGGCTACAGCTGCTGCTGAGTGCCAAATCTGCCAGCAACAGAGACCAATGCTGAGTCCTCGATATGGAGCCATTCCTCAGGGTGACCAACTAGCAACGTCGTGGCAGGTTAACCACATTGGACCACTTCCAAGATGGAAAGGGCAGTGCTTTGTTCTTACCGGGATAGATCTTATTCTGGTTATGGATTTGCCTTTCCTGCACATCATGCTTCTGCAAGACTACTATACAGGGACTTACAGAATGCCTTATCCACCATCATGGAATTCTACACAGCATTGCTTCTGACCAGGGAACTCATTTCACAGCTAAAGAAGTATGGCAGTGGGCTCATGACCATGGGATTCATTGGTCTTACCATGTTCCCCACCTTCCTGAAGCAGCTGGCCTTTTAAAGGCACAATTACAGTGTCAATTAGGTGGTAATAGTCTAAAGGGATGGGGCAGAATTCTCCAGAAGGCAGTATATGCCTTAAACCAGCATCCAATATATGGTACTGTGTCTCCTATAGCCAGGATTCATGGGTCCAGGAATCAAGGGGTGGAAACAGGAATAGCTCCTCTTACTATCACTCCTAGTGACCCATTAGGAAAATTTTTGCTTCCTGTTTGAGCAAGCCTGTATTCTACTGGCTTAGAAGTTTTGAGTCCAGAGCAGGGAATGCTTCTGCCAGGAGACACAGCAACTATTCCTTTGAATTGGAAGCTAAGGCTTCCTCCTGGTTATTTTGGACTTCTGATGCCCTTGAGCCAACAGGCTAAGAAAGGAATAACAGTGTTAGGAGGGGTGATTGACCCAGACCACCAAGGAGAAATTGGACTGGTTCTCCACAATAGTGGTAAGGAAGAGTATGTCTGGAGTGCAGGAGATCCACTAGGGAGTCTCTTGGTATTACCATGTCCTGTGATTAAGGTCAATGGGAATTTACAGCAACCCAACACAGGAAAGACAGTAAATGGTCCAGATACTCCAGGAATGAAGGTATGGGTAACCCCTCCAGGTAAAGAGCCAAGACCTGCAGAAGTGCTTGCTGAAGGTGGAGGAAATACAGAGTGGGTAGTAGAAGAAGGTAGTTATAAATACCACCTAAGGGCACATAACCAGTTACAGAAACGAGGATTATAATTGCCATGAGTGCTTCTGGTCTAGACTGTCAAGAATAGACTTGTGCATGTGCACATACTCTAAGAAGATATTTATGTAATGTAATATAATGTTAATCTGTAGTTATGAGATGAAATGCTGCAATCTACATTATGATATTGTGTTATGGGACACTAAGACTAAGCATTTCTCAAGGGGCATTGTCATTGATCTTGGAAAAAATAATGCATGTGCGGTTGTACATGGATAGCTATATTATGTTAGGTGGAACTCAGAATCTTACTGTTTTTATTTGGAGAATTTTTAATGGCCTAAGGAAATGTGATTTGTTGTCAAGTTGACAAGGGGTGGACTTGTGATAGTTAAGCCTGAGTGTCAACTTGACACACCCGGTATTAACTAAGCTGGGCTGAGACCATCTCTGGAAATGATCAACTGAGACTACTTGAAAGGATTGTACATACCCTAGATCCTGTCAGAACCCCAAAGCTCTCAAAGGATTCTCCCAATAAATACTACATCATATAAAAAGGAGCCACCAAGGAGAACAGATGCCTTCTTGCAGCTGTGCTAGGAATCGTTCTTCCTTCTGGCCACCTGGTTCCTTCGACCTTCCACTAGACTAAGACTCTAGGAGTTCTCCAGCCTTCAGCCATCACCTACTTGACTACCGAACTGGGCAGCTAGCTATTGGCAGCCATCGTTAGAACTACCTCGGCTACTGGAAGCCAGCGTTGGACTACCTCAGCTACTGACAGCCTTCGCTGGACTAACTCAGCCATATCTCTAAGCCAACTCAATAAATTTTCTATATATTCATTCTGTGAATTCCGTGACTCTAGAGAACCCTAACTAATACACTGATAAATGACTGTCAAACAGCTTAAGAGAACAAGGGGTTTATTTTCTTAGGATAGTCTGGTTACAGTTTTCAGTCCAGCTTGACTGGAGAGCATGCACCAACACCAGGAAACTGGCCACCACCTTTACATAATGGCCGAGAGAGGGATGATCGTTACTTGCCAGATCAGCATGTCTGGTCAAGTATACACAAGGATGCCAACTCTCTCAACCAGCTCTCTGTATTTTATTCCATGACCTAATCCCACCCACCTAGGCTTTCCCCATCAGCTAGACAATCTCCTGCAGGTTTACTCTGGGCTCAACCCAACTGCTAATTCTCTACAAATGTGCCCAGAGCTCAGCTGTCAAGTTGACACCTGTGCCTAACTGACGTAGGTGTAATAAATCTCCACCGGAGCGATTCCTCTGGAAGCCTCGATGCTCCCAAATAGTGTGGCTCTCACAATGCCTCTTGGTTCACTACCAGAACCGCATGGTAAGACCCATTGATGAAGACACCATGCACAGTGGTTTGAATCATGTTGAAACAAGGTGAAAAAATCAGCATGCTGCGTAGCTTTCAAAGCTCCAATGTTTGCTTCACAGACTTCTAAATAGGAAACATTAGTGGTCTTACCCATTTGTGTACACTAAAGCTATGGTATCAATCAGCCAGGCTATACTCATCTGAGCACAGAAAGCCACTGTTATGGGGAAAATGAACTGTTCCCTCATTGTTTTTTTCTGTTTTTTTTTTTTTTTTATTATTTATTCAATTCTGCGTGTATGTGTATGTGCGTGTGTGTATGTATGTGTATGCATGTGTGTGTGTGTGTAGAACCACGGACGAATTCATGAACCACCATGGACCACCTCCACCTCCTCCTTGTTTACTCTGCCCCAGGATTCACAGGCTCCGGACCAGAAACGCAGGCCGCCCCCGCTTCCGTCCGGCATCTATACCTGGGGTCTAGGATCCGAACTCGGGACCTTCCATCTGCAAGGCATAGGCTTAACCCCTGAGCCACCTCTCCAGCCCCCCCTCATTGGTTTTTAATCAGGTTTTACAAGAAGGAATACATGACGGCTACCGAATACCTGGGGGAGAAAAGCCATGCCTTCAGAGGTTTTAGGCCTGAAAGGGGAAATGGTACTGTTGTTTACGCTGTTTGACAGAGCATCAAACTTTGTTAAATATTAATGTGCATACCCATAGATACAAGCTGTTCTACATCTTACCCAAAGAAACCTTCCTTAGGAGTGAATGGGGGTAAATGCAGACACTGTATACTGCCAAAGGTGCTTGCAGTAAGTGATACCTGAAGGGTTGTCACTAAAGAAGCCACTTACATCACCCATTGTAAGACTCATGGAAAAAGAAGGGGTGAGCAGCACAGAGAGCCAGAAGACCAGGAGGAGAACAAGATCCACCTACAGGTGTTACCCAAACAATACAATCGCGAGCAAACATAACTTGAGTTCCCTAATTATACCCACCAAACATTGGCCAGCCAACTATCAGTCACCTGTGGGATTGCCACTCATGGGTCCTTACTCTTTACTGCTGAACTACTGGCTACTTGTAAATTCTTGGTTGTGCCGCCACTGCTGAGACAATGATTTCCCAATGGAAACCTCGGAACGAATGGCCGATGATCACACATACGAGCCTATTAAATTCAGTGAATGACAAAGCAAAAATGAAAAAAAAAACTTGAGTGTGAGGAAAACATTTGTAGAGAAATTGGAACATGCACATGACAGAGTGGGTCAGCATTGCATTGCATACATATGTGAAATTTTGAAAGATTCAATTTAATAAGAAACACTTAAAAGTTAAAATGTTGAGGGTTTCCAGATTATGGCATAGCGGTAACTGTGGAGTTAGGAACAGATCATAATCACAAAAGTGAGATAATATGAGTCATGTTTTTCTACCATCTATCGCTACAGTTGCCAGGATTCAGTGAGCAACCCAAGGTTCTAACTTTTGCTTTTTGTTTCTTTTGTGTTTTGCCAATCAACTGACTCATAGCCGCATAAGGCAGCTGGTATTGTGTGGGACCTGAACATATTTGTCTCCATTTTGTACCTGTTCACTTGTCCTCCTTATGAAACACCAAACGTTATAGATGTAGACTGTTTGACTCAATTTGTGTATGTGACTATAACTATGACCAGTCAGTTCCAAATTAGGAAATACTTAATGTTCCAGGAGCCCCCCTAAACTGGAAGAGCAGCCTTTACAGTAACATTTGGCCCTTGCATAATCAACTGCCTCACCAACTGTATCAAGGAGAGAATTAATAAGAATTATGGTCAGAAAAGGTGGAACTATCCAATCAAAAGCCAGTCACTAACTGCTCAAGGAATTCCAAGGGCTATGAGTAATGTAGGGGATACTAGAAACTGCTTATGATATACTCAAAAACTGCTGGTGATAAGAGCTGACTAATCCCCACATGCCAACACGGCTTTTGTCTCAATTTACCCAATCATGTATCTGCTAGATTAGAAACCTCCTCTTCCTATAGAAATAGGCTATAAAAATCCCTGTAAAACAGAGACTTGGGGCTGTCTCCTGATCTGCTGTGTCAGTGATGGGGAGAGCCTGGGCTCGAGCTTTGAATAAAGACCCTTGTGTGTTTATAGTGGTGTCGCCTCCAGTGGTCTCTTGGGATCTAGAAATTTGGGCACAACAATTGGACTTCCTGCCACCAACACAGGAAGCTGGCTTTGCACTGTTTCAGAATTGAATGTGTGGAAGTACAATTTTCCTTTCTGGGCTGATGACCAAAGCCAGCTTGCAAGTCTGACTGCTCCATGCCACACAAAAGGGACCAGGGAACACTGAGCCCCTGATTCTCTGCCAACAGAAAAGTGCTGGGATTGCAGGTGTGACCAATGTAACTACTTCTCCCCCCATCTCCCCATACCCTCTACTCCTTTTTCTCCCTCCTCCCCAAGATTCCAGTGTGACTCCAAGATTTAAAACACTGAATTTCAGGATTCTAAATGCAGTAGGTGGGCATATCTCTGTCACTATGTGCAGTGTTTCAGTTCCAGCTACTAGAAAACAGCCATTCTTAGATAAACTCATAGTACAAATTCAAATGAGAATGATTTGTCTCAGATTGTAAGGTCCCTGCTCCACTTAAGTGTAAACTTGCAAGGGTTAACCCAGTGGAAGAAGAAAACTGATTTTGAAAGTTGCTGTCTGTAATGGTTACTCTTAACTATTGTGAGACAGCATTCAAAGTCAAACGTAAGAGAGAAAAGGAAATTTATTCACCTGGGGATTCCTGAGAGTAGATACAGTCTTTCATGGCAGGCATGGCATGGTTGGCTGGCCAAAGCTGAAGACAGGCCACATAACACCCATCTAAGAGGCTTGTGGGTCATGGCTGAAGGATTTCTGGAAAGACTCTCTTCTCTTTCTGTGGTTCCTTTTATCTGGTCCACTACTGGGAGGTTCCAATGGGATCTAGGGCTGATCTTTGTATTATCCAGATAATCTCTTCAGATGGTCTTAGCTGATCTTAGTTAATGCCAGGTCTGTCAGGTTGACACCCAGGATTAACTATCACACTGTCTATCCTTCACATTCATGCCTGTTTCCTCCAATTCACTCTCTCTTAATGAAATACAAAAGAAAAATTCAAGGCATTCTGATTGTCTACTTTGTTTGATTACACTGCTTCAATTAAAAACTTAATTCACCATGGACAGTGTATGTCAATACCACTTCAATTCATAGGACAATGTTTCAGCAAAGATATGGTAATTTAATTGTCCATATTGTAAGTCAAAAATAATACACAACTTCTCAAAGGAATGAGAGTCATTGGTATGCATGTGGGGTACATACTTTTAAGTTTTCTGTATGAGGAAAAATGAAAAAGTCTTTTATTTGTCTTTGATGTGGTCAGTTGCACAATAAGCTCCATGCGTTTATTTTTTAATTTTTTATTTATTTACAAGCAAATTGGATTTATGTCTTTGCCCTGATACCCTCCCCATCCGTTTTTCTCCTCTCCTACCTTCTCCATTCACACATCCTTCTACCTCCTTCTCTTCATCCCATAGTGATCACACACACAGCTTGCACATCTTGGGATGTGTGCAACATGAAAAGAGATATTTTTCTTGTTGTTGTTGTTGTTGTTTTTTTAATTTGGAAGAAAGAGACCAAGTTGAATAGGGGCAAGGAAGCCCAAGGAGACAAAAAAATGAAAACAATATACACTGACTGTTGCAGTCTGCCGGCATGGTTGCTGATAAATGACCATCACACAGCTTAAGGGAACAAGGAGTTTACTTTCTTATGACAGTCCGGTTACAGTTCATAGTCCAGCTTGACAGGAGAGCACACACCAACACCAGGGCCGAGGGAACTGGCCACCATAACGGCTGAGAGATGGACAATCCTTACTTGCCAGACCAGCATGTCTGGCCAAGTATACAGAAGGATGCCAACTCTCTCAACCAGGTATCTGATTTATCCAGGGCCTAATCCCACCCACCATGGGCTGGGTCTTCCCAAGCAGCTAGACAATCTCCTTCAGGTTTGCTCTGGGCTTAACTCAACCATCAACTCTCTACAACTGTGCCCAGAGCTCAAACCCTCAAGAGTCAAGTTGACACCTGTGCCTAACTATGACACTCCAACCCTTGTCAACTTCACACAAAAACAATACACTTTTAAACTGAACCTTTCCTTGTCCCCATAGATGTTAAAATATAAATACATTCCATGGACAAATTTAAAATGTTCTTTCATTAAAACTTCAGTTCCAATATTTTAAAAGTTCAAAGTTTCTTCAGAATAAATTAAATACTTTAAAACAGATAAAACATTAAAACAGAAGGATCTTAAAACAATAAGAAAACATTAAAAAGATCAAAGTCCAGCAAATCACCGCGTCCTGTACTTCAGTGTCCATCTTCTGCTGCTCATCACGTAGTCAAGGCGGCTCAAAGATTCGAGGCATTCCCAGTCCCTGTTTGCAGCTTAATGTTGTAAGAGCAGAGTTCCTCTGAACCAGGCTGAATCTCCACTCGCAGTCGTCCTCAGCAACAGTCCCACAGTTCTGGCATCTCAAACACAATTCTGGGTTCTCCTCTGCAGCATTAAGCTTCACGATCTCTTGCAGGAACTCTACGCCTGCCACTTGGTGCCAAGCTTTTGCTGCTTTCCATGAACCCCTCAGTAGTTTGCCCAAACCAGTATCACCTGAGGGACGCAGCCAGATTCCGAAGCAAGGTTGAAACGTAGCTTAGTCCACTGGAGCTACAGCTGCACCAACTTTAACATGCTGATGCTGGAAAAGCCTCTCTTCTAGGCAGCCAAACTTGCAAAGGGCAAGAAACAGCTTTAACTTGGGCTTTCGGCCCCTGAAGGAATTTGAGTTTCCAAACCACGAACTTGCCATACGGTGGTTTTCACGTTTTCCACTGTCCCAGTGCAAGTCACTAGGTTTTCCTTCACTGATACTCATTTGTCCAACTGCAGCAGATATTCTGCTGCCTGCCCTTTGCACATCCAAACCTTTATGGCTGTCAACACAGCTGTCCTCTGTCAAGCAAACCAGTCCATCGTCTTTAAATTCAGCTTTACCAAAGTCCTTGTTCCCCTCATCACAAATTGGGCCCGAACAATCTCTCTTAGCAATTGGCCCACTAAACGCTGAAGAACAGTATTTGTAAATCCACAAAGTGAAAATTCTCCAGCATTTCCAACTTTGTCCAGCAGAACCGTTCAAAAGCCACAAAATCCACATAGTCAGATTTATCAGCAATACCCCACTTCTGGTACCAAATTCTGTTGCAGTCTGCCGGCATGGTTGCTGATAAATGACCAGAACATAGCTTAAGGGAACAAGGAGTTTACTTTCTTATGACAGTCCGGTTACAGTTCATAGTCCAGCTTGACAGGAGAGCACACACCAACACCAGGGCCGAGGGAACTGGCCACCATAACGGCTGAGAGATGGACAATCCTTACTTGCCAGACCAGCATGTCTGGCCAAGTATACAGAAGGATGCCAACTCTCTCAACCAGGTATCTGATTTATCCAGGGCCTAATCCCACCCACCATGGGCTGGGTCTTCCCAAGCAGCTAGACAATCTCCTTCAGGTTTGTTCTGGGCTTAACTCAACCATCAACTCTCTACAACTGTGCCCAGAGCTCAAACCCTCAAGAGTCAAGTTGACACCTGTGCCTAACTATGACACTGAAATATATCTAAATCTCAACATATTATATAGTTGGTACATACATAAGTTAAAAAGTTAGTTCTGTTCATATGTTTTGTGTACTGGACATTCCTGTCTTAGAAAGTTTCTTCTCATTGTAAAACGCAGGTTGACTAAACAGCTAATTTTTTAAACTTTATTCATTCATTGTGTGTGTGTGTGTGTGTGTGTGTGTGTGTGTGTGTGTGTGTATCAGAGGGCATGTGTGTCCCCTGTGGAAGACCAAGGGTGACTTCAAGCATCATCCTGGATTGCTTCTACCTCCTTTTTGCTTTGCTCTGGAATTTCCCAGGCTGTGCTCACCAGGACCAGTAGTGCAGGCCACCACCATTTCTGCCTGGCATTTTTTATTTGGGACCTGAGATTTTTTTTTTATATTATTATTTGTGCTTGTGAATAACATGTCTTTGAAGCTAATTCAGCAGCTGATACATTCACATGTGCAGCATTAACTGAGCACAACAGACAGATTGGATAGAGGAAGTCATACTTTAAAATAATTGCAGGCAGAAAAACATTGTGGCTCTTAAATCCTTCACTCCTTGTCACGTCCTGTCATTCTGTGTCTGAGAGTGCAGCGCGTGCAGGGGGAGGGTCTGCGGAGGAACGTCCAATCAGCCCACAGGCAGCGAGGAGGACGGGCTCCAGGTCCCCCACCCCGCGGCCTTTGCATCCATCCGTGCATGCGTGCCTGCGTGCGCCTCCTGGTCCTTGCAGCGGCTCACGATCCTCGGCCTCAGCCCGAACGCGCTGCTGCGGAGAAGCCAGGCCGACGCACGCTGTCCCCTCCGCCGGAAGCGGTGCGTGGGGCGGGTCCCCGGGCGGGAAGCCGGGTGCTCTGGCGGCCCGGGGTTCCGCCTTGCGGCCGCCACGCACCGTATCCTCCGGCTGCGCGGCCTGGGCCGGCCGTGGCCCCGGGCGTCCCATCCCGCGCTGCGCGGAGCCTGGAGCCGGTCGCGGCGCACGGGACGGCGGAGCTTTCGCGGCCGCGGCGGCGGTGGGAGCGCGGCCCGCGGAGCCCACCCAGGATTGGGGGCCGGCGGTGGGAGCGCGGCCCGCGGAGCCCACCCAGGATTGGGGGCCGGCGGTGGGAGCGCGGCCCGCGGAGCCCACCCAGGATTGGGGGCCGGCGGTGGGAGCGCGGCCCGCGGAGCCCACCCAGGATTGGGGGCCGGCGGTGGGAGCGCGGCCCGCGGAGCCCACCCAGGATTGGGGGCCGGCGGTGGGAGCGCGGCCCGCGGAGCCCACCCAGGCGTCGCGGCCGGCGGGCTCCCGGGAGGCAGGACGGTGGCCGGGGGAGCGGGCGCCGGCCGGGGGGAGCGGGCGCCGGGGCAGCGGGCGCCGGGGCAGCGGGCGCCGGGGCAGCGGGCGCCGGGGCAGCGGGGCTGTGCGCGGGCCAGCTGGGGGTCCTGCTGGTGGCACAGCTCCCAGCCAGAGCGCAGCAGTGCTGGCGAAGGTGGGACGTCCAGGCCCATTTTTCTTTTTATGTGAGACGAGGTTTCCCTTTTATAAGCCTATGTGAGTTCTGGGCACCCACCCGCCGGCCTCCCTCCTAAGTGCATGAACAACACCCTGTTCGTTTGTCTACTTTTCCCCTCCTCTTTATATTCAGCTTCCTGAAATCCTAAAACGCGCTGTGAAGCTGCCTAGGTGGGAAAGTCCTTTTGCTGTCTGATCCTTCACAGATGAGTGACAATCAGCTTTCAGTAGCAACCATGTGTGGAGGCCTTGCCGTGCGTGCACGTGTGTGTGTCTGTGTGCATATCCCTTTCCTTACGTGTGTGTCTGTGTGCATATCGCTTTCCTTACGTGTGTGTCTGTGTGCATATCCCTTTCCTTACGTGTGTGTCTGTGTGCATATACCTTTCCTCACGTGTGTGTCTGTGTGCATATCCCTTTCCTTACGTGTGTCTCTGTGTGCATATCCCTTTCCTTACGTGTGTCTCTATGTGCATATCCCTTTCCTTACGTGTGTATCTATGTGCATATCCCTTTCCTTACGTGTGTGTCTGTGTGCATATCCCTTTCCTTACGTGTGTATCTATGTGCATATCCCTTTCCTTACGTGTGTGTCTGTGTGCATATCCCTTTCCTTACGTGTGTGTTTGTGTGCATATCCCTTTCCTTACGTGTGTGGCTGTGTGCATATCCCTTTCCCTACATGTGTGTGTCTATGTGCATATCCCTTTCCTTGCTGTGTTAAAATGCAACAGGGAATGGGTTCTAGACCTGAGTTCAAATGTCTGTTCCAAGTCAGGCAAGGTAGTCTGTGTGGTGACACGAGGATTTGAGGAGAATGAGGCAGGAGGAAGTATACGAAGGCTCTTGCATGAGTCCTAGGCCAACCTGGGGACTTACTAAAGTATTTTCTAAGAAAGTTCCTCCCAAGAAAACAAGCTGGTATTTTTTAAAATTTATTTCTTTTGAGAGACAGAGAGGTTGAATCAGGCACTCTTGCCCATATATAACGTGGTATGACTGGAAAAGTCATTAAGACAGACTTCAGAAGTCAGTTTCCTTCTACTAGCTGGACTTTCAGAGGTCAAACATAGGTTGTCAGGTGTGTGAGCAAGCACCTTACCTGCTAAGGTATCTTACCAACTCCAGGAAATCAGTTTAATGGCGGAACGTGTACCAAGAAGGACCCTTGCTTGTGATTAACATAGGACTCTGGGGTGCCTGTGTTGGTAGGGGAGTTAGATTTCTGTTGAACTAATGTGGCTGTTCAGAGGGTAAAGTCGTAAGTGGGAAGGCTCCTCTTCCCTTGTCCAGACCTTGTCCTTGAGACTTTCTCTGAGAGATCCTAGTTAGTCCTTGGGGAAATGATGATAAAGTCAACCATTGTAGAGCTAGTACTAGAGAGTCTCATCACAGTGACCTCTGGGTACAGCAGCTCTGTCTCACCAGAGTGTGTTGTTCAGGAGTCTTTAGGTCTTGCAGTCTTCCTTCTCCCTTCTGCCAGATTCCCTGAGCCTTGGTGTGGATAAGATTTTGATGGGCTGGTTAGTACTGAGTATTCCAGTTTTCCTGATATTATGCACTCTGGCCTGATGTGGTTTTCTGCCTCACCAGGCTTTCATTGTAACAGGGTGCAACTTGCTTGAACTTTGAGAAACTTTCATATCTCAGTTTTAAAAATGGAGTGTGTAGAGGCTGTTATGTTGCCAGTCTTGTATAATTAACACTTGGATATCTGTTCCTTTCCATTTATTCCCCTTCTCCTGTTATTCGGATAGGTTTACATTATGAAGTATTATTTCCTTGCTGTTAAGGAGATTAGAACCCATTCAGAGAGTAATTGCTTTCCCATGTTCTTAGGTAGCTGTGTTGCTCCCACAGATTCTTCTTACCAAAGTCGTAATGGTTTACAGTGTTCACTAATGCTTAGGCCTTTGATCTCTCTTTCTCCCTTGAGCCACTTGCCTCTTTTTTCTTTCCTTGTCCCTTATTAAGACCTGTCATCTTACTTCCTTTCCCTTTCCCTCAGTGGTCCCACTTATTTTCACTCTCTTGAAATCTTCTTTCCCATACCCCCCAAGTTCCTTTGCATTTGTAGTGGATGTTATAGAAATTTCCCCTTGAGTACAATTTCCCCTTGAGGGCCTAGTACAAGGTTCTACTTTTAAGGGAGAACATATGACATGTGCCTTTTTGTCTTGGGTACTTACTTGGCTCAGTATAACTTATTCCAACTCCATCCATTTACCATCAAATTTCATCAGTTCATTTTTCTTGATAGTTGAATAGTATTAGACATTTAAACTGTTTCCATCACATTGCTATTACGAACATGGATGTAGATATACATATATATCCCTCTGTAATTAGATGAAACATTCTTTGGGACTATTCCCTGGAATGATATAGTTGACTCCATGGCATTTGGGACATGACATACTGACCTTCAGGGCGGTTATACAAGTTTGCATTCCCACCAACAATGTACGATGGATCCCTTCTCCTCCCTAGCATTTGTTGTTGTATATATTTTGGATTTTAGCCATTCTAAGGTGAGATGATATCTCTGGGTGGTTTTAATTTGCGTTTCCATAATGACTAGGGAGATGGAACCTTTTTAAAGTTATTGTTACACATTTTAATTTCATTCTTCCATTCTTTTAAGTTCCTAGGTCCATTTTGTAATTTTTCTGTTTACCTCCTGGGTGTTTAATTTTTTGAGTTCTTTGTGTACTCTGGATATTAGTCCTCTATCAGATGTGTGGTTAGTGAAGATTTTTTTTTCCATTCTGTGGGTTTCATTTTTGCTTGGTTAACAGTATCTAACAGATGCTCTTTAATTTCATGAAATCCCACTTGTTAAGTATTGGTCCTATTTCTTGTACAATTGGGGTCCTGCTTAGAAAATGTTATCTTATTACTATGGATTTGTAGGATTGATTAAAGTACCTCCAACAGAGTTTTTATTACTCAGGATTGTTTTGGCTATCCTGGGCCTTTTGTGCTTTCATATGAATATTGAGATTGTTTTATCAATTTCAGGTCCATTTGGATTATGGTTAGATTCAGCTTCAGTGTGTCTATTCAATTTTTGGCCCATTGACCTATCCATTGGTGAGAATGGGGTATTAAAATCCCCTAGTACTATCATGTTTATGTTGATTTGTTGTTTTAGAAATTGAAGTATTTGTTTATTGAATGTGGATGAGCCTATATTGTGTGTGTATATGTATTCAAAATTGTGAAGTCTTCTTAATGGATTGTTCCTTTGACTAATATGCAGTATCCTTCTGTGTCTCCTATGATTTGTCTTGGTTTGAAGTCTATTTTGTGGCATATTAGAATTGCTACTCCTGCTTCTTTCTTTGTTCCATTAGCTTGGAGTAACTTTGACCAGCCTTTCACTTTGAGATTGTGTTTATCTTTCATGGTGAGGTGTGCTTCCTGAAGGCAGCAGATTGATGGGTTGTGTTTTTTAGTCCATGTTTGTAGACTTTATCTCTTGATTTGAGAGTTACATCCATTAACATTTAGAATTATAATTGAGAAATATTTGTTGATTCCTGTCATTTTCTGAGTTCGGTGGATTTTATATGTGTATTTCTTTGATTAATCATTGTGTTGGCTTTATTTTCCCCTTCTGTCCTATTGGGTATGTTTGTCCTTTTCTTCAAACTTGAATATTTTTTCTACGTCTTCTGTAGGCCTGATTTATGGACTTGTATGCCTTCAGTTTATCCTTGAATGGTAAGATTCTTAGGGTCCTCAGTTGTGTGGCATTGGTCTGCTGGTCCCCAGCCTGTCGTTTCTGTGATCTTTATTAAATTCTTGGAGAAGACTGTAATGATTAGTGAAGAGGGGAAGGCTGGATGGAAGCTGGAGTTAGGTAGTAAGCGGGCTAAGTGAGGTAGGTGGGAGACAGAGGTTTTTGACATGGGCCTTGTGGCCCATCCGAAGCTAGACCCAGGTGAGAGAGGGAATCAGGGCCCACCTGCACTTCTTTTAACTCTTAACTTCTGACTGTGCTTGTGGACTGTGTGGTAAATCCGTGGTTAGGAAAATTATAAATCATGAATGTATATGGCTTTACTGTTTTTCCAGATATCAGCTTGGAGTTTTCTTGGATTTTATTGACTAATTGTTGTGTGAAAAACCGGGCTAAACACCTGCGCCAGAAGCCAGAAATGGTGAGTAGCTTGGCTGAATTCCTGAGTAAGTTGGGGAAGGTCTAACGCCATATGTGTGCAAAGGGATGCTGTCTCCTCTCTCCATCGTCTGTGTCAATATGGGACTGTCACCTGGATGTCCAAATCTTGTCACATGAGCACCCGTTTGCCTCTGCTGTCACTTGCTCATCTTTGCCTGGTGACCCTCAGCTGTCACAACCTCTTCTGTATGATGCCTTTCATTCAGCTCATGGTATTCCTAGGACTGGCTGGACTTAGGATTCCCACTTGATAGCTTGGTGACTTTGATTAGGCCCTTCCCCTCTCTGAGCCATTTCACTAATTTAACTATGTATGTGTGTGTATGTGTGTGTGTGTGTGTGTGTGTGTGTGTGTGTGTGTGCTATTGTGTATTTTTCTTTGTGTGTGTGTATCTTGTAATAGGATGGAACCTGTAGGTTCCCACATGCTGAGTATCTTCTCTGCCACTGACAGGTTTACTGTTTTTTTGTGTGTGGGGGAGTTGAGATAAAAGCATTTAGCTCATGTTATCCTTGAACCTGTGACCCTTGTGTCTTGCCTTCTCATTTGCCTGTGCTTGTAAAGCCTGTCCCTCAGAGCTGGCTTTGGGTGCTTCTTTGTCTCAGTGAAGAGAAGAATCCAGGGCAGTGACCATCACAGGAATGGTCCTACTTACTCCTTTGTCTGTCTGGCTTTCCCAAGTCCTCCTGCAAGTGGCTCCTGGAGCAGGTCTGAAGGTATCAGAGGTGTGCAGAAGCACCGAATCTTGCCTTGTCGTCCTGCACCAAGGGAAAGTCCTGGCTTGAGGAGATCCCAGATACGCAGAGACGATATGCTTAGAGATGGATATGGAGAAACTGTGGAAGGCAGCCAATGGCACAGACAGAGCAGCAGGCCTTGGGGGCCATAGCTGCTAGACCTGTAATAGGAGGTGCAAATTGATTCAGTTTGCTCCCTCACTTCCCCTCTAATGTAGGAAAGATAACAGTTATTTCAGTACTTTTCTGGGGAAATGCCACACATAACCTTCTATCTACCCGAGATAGGAATTCCAGGACAGATGAAAGTAGCAATGATGCCAAGCTCCATTTAATCTGTGTGCACGGTCCTCACTCCATGCCACCTTCTGGCCTCTGCATATCCTTCTCAGCTCTTTTTCAGGGTGAAAAATGAAAAGATCCCTAGACCTGGGTTCATATCTTACCTGTCGGCCTGACATAGATGGGTAGGCCTATAACTTCAGCAACTAAGAAGAGTGAAGTATGAGGAAGCATCTGATATTCCAGACCAGTTTGGGTAAGGCCCACCTTGGCCAATTTTGTGGTACCCTCCTTGTCTCAAAAAGTAACAACAAACTTGCAGTTAAACAAGCATCTGCAGGTCAGTGGTAGAGCATCTTGGAGTCACAGTTTCATTCCCAGTCATGATCCAATGTTGGAGTCTGAGAATCCAGTACTCTGTTTTGTTCTCTGACACGCGGTGCGGTGCAACCCTCTAACTGTTGGCGTGGTGCGGTCACAGGAAGGCAGAGGGTAGTGAATCGTCTTGTAAGTCCTGCGGCTGCTTTTGGTACCATTCGGGAATGTGATCGCTAGCTCTGCCAACTGGGTAGAAAGAAAACCTAGGCCAGGGATAGGACTTAGGTGATGTGGCCCTCCCGCTGCCTGCTATTCTGAGGCAGCTGGGACTGTGGTTGTTGTAGGAACTGAATTGTATCATCAGTACACACATAACCATTGTATGAGCAAGACATGGTGCAGCTCCTGTTGCACCTATGAGATTATCTTGACACATGGTGGTATTGTAGTTCGTGAGTCAACAGTTGTGTAAGACTCTTGATGTTTTTAACTCCCCCAGAGCCTACATTGCACTTTCCTGGCCAAGGAACCCAGGCAGTGGGGAGTAAGTCACCTCACCAGC
Organism: Typhlomys cinereus; assembly: GCA_023101885.1. NCBI lineage: Eukaryota > Metazoa > Chordata > Mammalia > Rodentia > Platacanthomyidae > Typhlomys > Typhlomys cinereus. Next base: position 891,911 of record JALPQD010000400.1, read on the forward strand.
TCAGTGTCAGCTTCACTTTTCTATATTTTGCATCTAGCTCACGTGTTCAGCCATCTGCTTGTTTGTTTGTTTGTTTGCTTGCTTTCCAAGAGGAAAGGCCAGAGCCACTATTGCTTGGGTGGCTTCGGTGTCTTTCAGCAACTCCTGTGGAGGCGCCCTCTGCCGGGGCTTTTTTTTTTAAATGATCCGTTGTTTCTGGGTGTTATATGAATACATTGTCTTTGCACCCCAGATAGTTCAGTGACTAACCAAAGTACTACCACTCCAAGGTCTGTCTTAAGAAGCCAATGAATCTGTTAGCTCTACTAATACGAGTCTTAGTGAGGTTATTTACAGGGTCATGGAAGACCTAGCATGGCTGAAGGCTTCATAGAGATTGCTTAGATGGAAATCTCCAATTAACTTTCCTCAGCCCATGTATAGCCCCCTTTATGGACTATTAGGGCAGAATCATGTGCTAATGTCCAGGAGGTGCTTCAAGCTAGGTCTGAGCCCCAGTTGAGAATCCAATGACTTTCTCCTCCATATCCTCTTAGGCAAAAGTCCTCTACTGCTGTCTTCTGATTTTGTAGTTTTTAGGAAGTAATCCTAAGCTATCTGTGCAGGTTGCAATCTACATAATAGAGGGAACATATAATATTTTTCTTAATGTTTGTATTTATTTGAAAGAGTTATTGATGCTATTCTTTTAGGACAAGGAACCATCACAGAACAGGGGACAGAGAGATGTAAGAGGCAGAGAACAGGAAAAATTGTTATGAAATGTCACGTAAGCACAGCATGAAGGTTATGAACAAACAAGAATGCTGGTTGCTGACACTTGGTCTCTGAATAAGTCTGGTCAGGTCATGTGTGTGTCCCATGCTGTGTGCAGTGATCAGAGGACAGCTCTGGAAGGCATTCTCCTTTGTCCTGTGGTTCCAGAAATGAAAGGCAGGCCCACATTTCACCATAGGCACCTTTATGCATTGAGCCATTCCTCAGGCCCTGGACTCTTAGAATAGTTCAATTAGCATTCTTTAATGTCTAAGGATGTGGAACACTTTTAGTTTGCTAGGCATTTGAATTTCCTTTTTTCTGAACTTTTCTGTTTATTCCCATTCTTTAATGAACTTACTGGTTTTCTTGAAGGTTACATTATTGTGTTCTTTGTATATTCTAGACATTCCTCTGTGTGATGCACAGTTGGCAAAGATTTTCTTGCAGTGTTGTCTCTTCACTGTCTGACAGATCTTTTGCTGTACAGAAGCTCTTTACTTTCGTCAGATCCCATTTGTTGTTTGTTGGTTTTCCTTTCTGGGCTACCAGATCCCATTCCCCAAATCCTTGCGTAGGCCCATATGTTGAAGCATATTGTTCCTCTCGCAGTTTCAGGATATTCAGTCTTTTGTCAAGGGCCTTATTTTTAGGACTAGAAGCTCTGGCCATTGGAATACACATAGAGTGATGAATTTCAGTCAGGCCTACTAAAAGAAAGAAGCAGATGGGCTTTCACAGTCATGGCGGTCCTTGGTACACTTACCATTGTGATTCCACCGTTGATGGGAGGCATCAGAGAGGAGCCCTCTCAGGCCACACATGTGAAAGACTTTTGATGTTGACCCAGATATTTGTTGCTCTGTCTCTGTTTCTGAGATATTCATAGTGAGTGTGGAGCACTGGATTTGGGGGGGGGTAAAAGCTGTCCTGTGACCTCACCCTTTCTGGATAGTAGACATTGGATGTAGGATTCCAGGGTTAGTTTTGACAGGAGACCTCATCCCATCCCACTGCCTTGCACTACATGTGACGTTCTTAGTGACATTTTAAGGTGAAATAGTAGAAGAGTGAAGCTTTTCATTCATCTCTCCTGTAATCCAGACATGGACACACAGTTCTTCCTCAGACAGTTTAAAGTAGAGGAAGGTTTGTAAATTATAGTGAAATCTTGGCCACTAAGTGAGTTACAGTACAAAAGGCAATTGTTATATTCCTGTCTCAAATTAATGTGAACTAAGTATATACATTTTAGTGATTGACTAATGTAGGATGTTGGATTTCCAGTTATGTTCTCCCTGTGGGATCTAGGGAAGCCTAGGCCCTTGCTTGAAACTTCATCTGTCCGTTCTCACAATGGGACATTGTCATTCTGTCAGTGTATCAGAGCCAAGGAAGACACGACTAAGGATTTGGAGGGGCGAGGAGTGATGTAAACAAAAAATCCACTAGCCACCTCTCTGCACTTCTTAAATGCAGGACAACTTGTGGCATGCAGCTTGGTCTACTTTACAGAAAGGGAAGGCAAGACTGCTTAAGTAGGGATTGGGGACTTTACTCCCTAATTTCTCTCTCTCTCTCTTTTTTAACCATGCAGCATGTGGGTCATTATCTTGGCCATGAAAAGAATCCAAATGGGAATTTATGGTTCACAGGAACATCATTGGGCTGAGTTAGGCTGCTTCTCCTTTGTGTAAATCTATGCTAAATTTTTTTTTTTTTTTTTCTGAAAAACTAGTGTCTGGAATACCCTTAGTTGTAGAAAATATTGGTTATATGGTTAAAGCCCTTAATTTATGCTTAGTTCTACCTAAATAGTACTTGCTGGGAGATTCCTGTAATCCCAACTTTGAGAAAGTGGATGCAAGAAAATTAAAAGGTATTAATTTTTCTTTTTCCAGTGGAACAAATCAAATGCCATTTTTATGACATTAGAAAAACATACACATATACACAAACATACACACTATAGTGAGCTCTCGTTTACTGTGCCCCAAGCTGAGGTTAAAGAGACGTGTCGTTATAGGGGTCGGTCTCATTTGAGGACATAGCTGTGGACTTCTCCTGGGAAGAGTGGCAGTGCCTGGATGCTGCCCAGAGGACCCTCTACAGGGATGTGATGCTGGAGAACTACAGCAGCCTGATGTGTTTGGGTGAGTCTAAGTCTCCTGTAACTTTCAGTTCCAATATTTTCTTCTGATGTAAGTATAGGAATTATTCCAATCTTTTTTTAATATCATTTTGTTTTTGCTGTGTGTCTGTTTGGGGTGTGCACATTCTCCATGGGTGACCCTTTTGTCTGCAAGTTCCAGGTCATCAGGTCAGGGTGTGGTGTGTTATCCTAGTTTCCTGCCTTTTCTTGGGTGGTGTCTCTTGTTTACTATCTTATTGGTCAAGCCTTCTGGCTCTCAAGTTTCTGGGAAATTCTCTCTATGCCTCCTGTCTCACCATAGAACACTAAGCCTTTAGTTACATGCTTCTGTAGTCAGAGATTTTTATGGTTTTAGTGTACATGACCTGTAAACACCTTTGTGTGGTATGCAGTTTTCTGAGTATACCATCTGCACTGCACAACACCATGTGTCCAGCTCTCATTGCTAGCTTTAATAGTACATCTCCATGATAAAAGTTTCTCGCACATTTGTGTAAGGCATACATTTATAGAGAACATAGTAGCTGCAAAACGCACACATTTAATGAGTAATTATTTGATTAAGTGTTAGCACAGGCATTACTGGTTTGAATTAGGAGCATTGAGACTTTTCAACTATTTTTTAATGTCCAGTTCATTGTTGTCAACCATGTGCTTTGTATTGTACTATAGAACGTAACAGGTTGTTCAGTCCTTCCCTGTGCACCCCAGTGTATACTACACATCCTCCCTTCACACCTTCGTTCCCTATAACTTTTTGTACATTTTAGAAATCATTGTTTATTCTCTGTTTTGAGATCAACTTTACTTTGCGATTAGTTTGAGAGCATGTAGGAGTCTTCTTTCTGTGAGTGAGAGATTTCACTAATTTCTTTGACTTTCTGGGGTCAGTGTAGATGGAAGAAGTATTTCTTCTTCACAAATATGGAAGGAGAGGATGCCAAAAAAAAATACTCCTTCTTTTCCTGCTTGGTAAATAAATGAGATTACTAGGGTTCTTAGACAGCAAAGGTGGGTCTCAGACATTTGTTAAACTCTCATATTTGACTTTTCTATGTGGATAGAAAGTTACAAGTATGATGTCTCTTTCCTCTACCCATGGATATCCATGTTTCTCACCAATTTATTTCTTTTAAATTTTATTTTATTTTTTCCCTAGTTGAACAAGCACAGCGAGTAATAATCCCTGCTTCCCTCCTTTCTCTTTCCCTCCTATCCATAGATTTAAAAAAATTTTTAAAGGCCTTTATTTAAGAAATGAGTTAAAGGAGAGGGAAGAACAGGAATAGGACACAGTACAGAGTGTCCTCCACATTGGCCTCCACACAGCCAACCGTCTACATACTAACCCCTAACACACACACCTTCCATGAAGGGAACACATGTGCAGCACTGTAAACCAGTCTAAACAACAGTGGATGGGGAGGAACCTGACAGTGGACAGGATCAGATGTCTCAGTATGAACGGGCTTTTCTTAACAGTGGCCTTATTTATCTACTTAAATGTGTTCCTTTGTCTCTACTGTCTTGGGGGTCTTCTTTTTTCTACTCTCCAAGGTATGATCCTTTACAGTTATAATGGATATTATAGAGATTTCCCCTTGAGTATGTCATTATGAGTGCTTAATACTATGTTCCATTTCTAAGGGAAAACATGAAGCATCTGTCTTTCTGTATCTGGGACGCTTCACTCAGTATAACTTCTTCCATCTCCATCCATTTACCATCAGATTTCATTAATTCCTTTTTTTTTTTTTTTTGATGCTAACTACTGTTCCACTGTGTATGTATACCACATTTTCATTATCTGTTCATCAACTGTTGGGCATTTAGATTGACTCCATGACTTTGTTACGTGAATAGTGCTGCTATGAACAAGGGTGTACACGTGTCTCTACAGTAAGATGAAGCATTCTTTAGAAATATTCTCAGAGTGGTATAGCTGGGTCATACGGCATTTCAGTTTGTAACATTTTTAGTCACTGCCATTTTGCTCTCCAGAGTGGTTATACAAGTCAGCATTCCCACCAACCATGTATGACATTTCACTTCTCCCTGCGTCCTTTCCAGCATTTGTTGCATGTGTGTTGGATTTTAGCCATTCTGACCAGGTGAGATGATGTCTCAGGCTGATTTTGATTTAAGGTATTGGACCTTTTGATTTCATCATAGGAAAAGTTTCTTTTAAGTTTCAAGGCCCATTTTCTAATTGGACTGTTTACCTCCTTGGTGTCTAATTTTTTGAGGTCTTTGTGCACTTTAGACATAGTCCTCTGTCAGATGTGTGGTTAGTGAAGATTTTTTTCTCATTCTGTGCATTGCTTTTTAGCTTGGTTACCAATATCTTTTGCTGCACAGAAGCTCTTTAATTTCATGAGATCCCACTTGTGTTTCTATTTTCTGTATAATCGGGTCTTGTTTAGAAAATGCTGGCCTAGGTGAGGGAATTCCCTACTCTTTCATCTAGGGTTTTTATAGTTTCTGGTCTAATATTAAGGTCCTTGGTTCATTTGGAGTTGATTTTTGTGCATGGTAACAAGTAAGGGTCCAGTTTCAATCTTCTGCATGTAGATATCCAGTTTTGCCAGCACTATTTGTTGAAATTACTGTCATTTTCCCAATAGTCTTTCTGAGCACCTTTGTCAAAAATGAGATGTATCATGTTTTTACCTGCCACTCCTCTGAACTTACGCGTTGGTTCCAGAAATTTGCTGGTAGGGTTTTTGAGGTCTCTCAGGTATGAAATCATGTCATCTGCAAATAGGGATATCTTGACTTCTTTTCTTATTTGTATCCCTTTTATCTCCTTCTCTTGTTTTATGGCTCTAGTTAAGATGTCAAATACACTATTGAATATACGTTGTCAGAGTGGACTGCCTTGCCTAGTTGCTAATCAAAGTCAAAATGCTTCAAGTTTTTCACTATTTAGAATGACCCTTGCTCTGGGCTTGTTGTATATGTGTTGCCATAAGTTCCTTCCATTCCTCTTGTCTCCAGGGCTTTTATCATAAAAGGATGTCTTGAGAATCATGAGGTTTTGGCCTTTGGATTTGTTTATATGGTGGATTACATTTATTGATTTGTGTATGTTGAACCAACCTGTGTGCCTGGAATAAATCCTACTTGATCATAATGAATGATCTTTTTGATATGTTTGTGAATCCGGTTTGCTAAAAATTTTTTGAGGATCTTTGTTTGCATCAGTTTTCATTAATGAGATTGGCCTATAGTTTTCTTTTTTTATTGTTGTATCTTTATTATATTAGCTTCATAGAAAGAGTTTGGAAGTGTTCCTTCCTTTGCTATTTTGTGGAAAGTTTAAGGAGTAATGGTGTAGTTCTTCAATGAATCCATCCTGTCCTGTTTTTTTTGTTTTGTTTTGTTTTGTTTTGTTTTGTTTTTTGTGGGGAGTGGGAAGATTTGTAATTCTTTAACTTCATCACTTGATATAGGCCTATTTAAATAACTGAATTCATCCTGATTCAATTTTGGTAAGTTGTGTGTACTTAGAAATTCATCGATTTCTTTGAAATTAACAAATTTTGTGAACTATATGTTTTTAAAATAAGAACTTATAATCCTCCAATTTCCTTGATATCCATTGGAATAACTCCATTGTCATCTCTAATTTTATTAATTTGTGTTTTCTTTCTTTTAGTTTTGCTATTTGGATAGGAGTTTATCAATCTTGTTGATGTTTTTCAAAAAACCAGCTATTTGTTTGGTTGATTCTTTGTAATGTTTTCCTTATCTCAATTTCATATATTTTTCCCCCTGATTTTACTAATCTCTGCTCTTTTAATGCTTTTGTGATTAGGTTATTTTTGTTTCTTTAAAGCATTAAGTTGCATTGTTAAGGTTATTTGCTTGCAATGTTTCCTTTATATATAGGCATTGAGTGCTGTAAACGTTCTTCTTAGTACAGTTTTCATCCTGTCCCAGAGATTTTGATAGATTGTGTTTTCATTATCATACACTTCTAGGAATTTTTGAGTTTCCATGTTTATTTCTGCCTGAACTTATTCCTCGTTCAGTATCATGGTATTTAATTTCCAAATTTAGTGTATTTTCTGTCATTTGTCTTGTTGTGGATGTCTAGCTTTATTCCATGGTGGTCTGATAAAGTCTGATATACTTTGTGGATGTCTAGCTTTATTCCATGGTGGTCTGATAAAGTCTGATATACTTTCCTGTATAAGTTTTTGAAATATGACATTATAATTCTCTGGATTTCTTGAGTATCAGTAGTGATAACTCCATTTTCATTTCTAATTTTGTTAATTTGGGTTTTCTCTCTCTTGCTTTTGGTTAATTTAACTAGGGGTGTATCAGTCTTAATGATTTTTTCAAAAAAACAGCTTTTTGACTGGTTGATTTTCTGTATAGTTTTCCTAATCTCAATTTCAGATATTTCTCCCCTTATTTTGCTAATCTCCTCTCTTCTACTGCTTTTGGGATCGGATTGCTCTAGCGTCTAGTGGCCCAATGTGTGGAATAGTGTAGAGAAGTTCCATGGGCTGCTGAAAGGAATGTTTTTTCCTTGGCATTAGGATGGAAGATCGGTGCAGGTCAGTCAGATCCATTTGTGTCATGGTTTGATAAAGCTCCAGTGTGTCTCTGTTCAGTTTATGGCTTGTTGATTTATCCAGTGGTGAGAATGGAATGTTGAAGTCTCCTGTTATTATTGTGTTTCATTTGTGGTTATTTTGTTGTTTTAGACATTGTGGTGTTTGTTTAAAGAATGCAGGTGAACCTGTGTTATGTTCAGTGTTGTTAAGTCTTACTGATGACCTTGTTCCTTTGACTAATATGTAGTATCCTTCCGTGTGTCTTATGATTTCTTCTGGTTTGAAGTCAGTTTTGTCAGATACTAGAATTGCTTGTTAAATTAATTTGGAATGCCTTTGACCAACCTTTTGTTCTGAGAATGTTTCTATTTTTCATGGTGAGGCTCTTTCTTAAAGGCAGCAGATTGATAGGTTGTGAGTTTTAATCCATGTTTAAAGTCTATGTTTTTTGATTGGAGAGTTGATTTCATTGATGTTTCAGGTTATAATGGAGAAATATTTGTTGATTCCTGCTCTATTCTGGGCTTTGTAGTGTGTATTTCTATGTGTATTTCTTTGCTTGGTAGTGGCATTAGTATTGTTTATCCCTTCTGTCCTCTTGGGTGTGTTTGTTCTTTTCTTCTTCCTTGAGTATCTTTTCTACCATCTTCTGTAGGCCTGGTTTGGTGGCCATATAGGCTTCAACTTATCCTTATGGGGGAAAATTTTTCTTTCACCTTTAAGAATGACTGATAGTTCTAACAGACATATTAGCTTGGGTTGCCAATCATTCATGATTTCAAATACATCTCTCCAGGCTCTTCTGGCTTTTCTGTTTCCATCGAAAGATCATCTGTTATTCTAGTAAGCTTACCTTTAAACGTGACTTTTTTTTTCCTCTCTTGAAGCTCTTAGCACATTCTTTTTGTCTTGTATCTGTGGTGTTTTGACTATTATTTGCCATAGCAAGTTTCTATTTTGGTCATACCTGATTGGTGTGTGATGTGAGTTCTCTACTTGAGTGGGAATCACTTTTTTTTTAGATGTGGAAAACTTTCATTGATGATAGTGTGAAAAATCTCTTCAGGTGTGACTTTTTGGGTTTCTTGTTCTGGGATTTCATGAATGCACAGGTTTGGCTTCTTCGGGGTGTCTAATAGCTCTTGAGTAATCCTTTCGAGTATTTATTCTTTTAGCTTTTTCAGTCTCTTCAACTGAGCAAGTTATTACTCCTATCTTGTCGTCTATCTTGGTACTCAATTTTCTCCTTCATTAGTTCTACTGTTGAGACTTTCTGTTGAGTTTTGGATTGTAATTATATTGTTTTTAATTTCAATTTAATTTTTTAAATTTAATTTCTGCCCGAGATTTTTTTCCAACTGCTGTATGCTTTGTTTTGTGTCTTCAACTGCAATTTCATCTCATCCAGGTGCTTGGTATTTGCCTGTTCATATTTGCCTGCAGGCTCTCCTTTTTCATTATTTTGATCGTATTAATAATCAATCTTTGAAAATCCCAAGATTGCTTGTGGCTTTCATGGCTAATATTCAAGAATTTATTCTGGTTGAAATGCTTCCTTATGGGGTCACCTTTTTCATGGGAGGATTTTTTTTTGTCTTTGTTTTTGCTGTATCTCATGGATTTACAGTCTGACTTTGGCATTTTATGTTTGTTTCCTAGTATCTTTGTTAGGTGTCTGTTTTTGACAAATTTACCTCATTTGGGCAGTTGTTGCTATGTTTACTTGGGTGTTAAGGGTTAGGGTTATTTGGTGCCATTTTGTGAATAAGGTTATTGTAATGCTAAGAGTGTATAATCCCCACTCTGATTAAGGACGGAGTCTTAGTCTAGTTTTAACTGAGAGGTTTAAGATTGAGTATCAAGGTTTGTTAGGAGAGTTTTAGATTAAGTAGTGGAGCAGCTTTAACAGTTTTGTTTGTTATGTTGTTGGAAATTAGTTGATTGGATGTATCAGTCAGCTGTTCATCATTCTGAACAAATACATGAAAGAAGCACCATTGTAGTTAGAAAGGTTCGTTCTGGCCATAGTTTTTAAGGTTGCAGTCATTGCTAAGTTTGTCACTTTTGTTTGACTGTGTGGCAGGGACACCGTCATGGTAGTTTCCAGAGCTTCTCACCTCATTGTCAACAGAAACCAAACAGAGGAAGGGCCGACATCTTAGCATTCCTTCTAGGGCAGGTCCTCTATGACCACCTGTTTTTCATTGGCTCTGCCTACTGTCTTCTCTGTGGACTCTAGAGGAAGACTTTAGCATCTGCCATTATCTTGCTGTTTTAGTTACTGTAATCTTAGTGTGCTTTGACGATGGCAGTGTAAATGTTTCAAGTTTGTATAATTTGATTTCTGTAGCTTTGATTATTAGAGTACTTTTTCCTCAATATAATTTGCTTGGGAGATTGCTTAAGATTTTCAGTCACTATTTTTCTTTATCTCTGAAGGTTATCAGTGGGTTACTTACTTGTTTATTTATCTATATTATGTGGGCTTTCCATGGTCTCAGTGGTATATGTGTGTCACTTTTTTGTGTGGATACTTTCTAATATTAAAGCTTCCTGGGACAGTGTTTCAAGTGCAGTAGGCTGCACTTGAAGTCACTATTTAGCCAAAGGAGGTCCTTAAAATTGTATTGGTGCCCTCTTTTCCTTGTTCTGGATCCTGGGCTCTTTCTATGATCTAGAGGCCTTTTATCCTCCTTTTACTTCCTTTTTCTTAATTACAGGAGTATATACACATGCATACACACACACACATACACACACAGCAAAGATATAGAAATGAGATATTACTTGCCATGATTTTCATGTGGGGGTCAAAGAACAGATTTGGAAGTCAACTCTTCTTTTGTCATGTCTGCTCCCAGGATCAAGTCACTAGATTTGTTATCAGGAGACATTGATCATGAGCTATGTCACTGGCCCATTGGACCTTCTTGAATTACACTTTTTCTATGTAGATTCAGCATATATGTTAATTCTGGATTCAGTTACAGGCCAAAGTAGATTTAGGGTAAATTCCAAGTTGAAAATTTAATCATTTATTCTCATTGTTTGTAGCGTTGTCAATGAGAGTTTCTTACAGGAGCATGGATGACATCGCAATCCTACCCTCGACTGAAGGAGACGCATGGAAGCTGTGACTCTGGAGCTCTCTGTATGATATCTACCTACTTCTGATTGCAGGAGAGTCGTCTCCTGCCCGCTTGGCTGCTCACTTTCCTTCCGACTGCTGTACTGTAGGAGTGTCTTCTGAAGCAGTCAGTGGTTTGTTAATTTTCCTTATAGTGGGAACCCAGCCCCCTCCCAAGCCTTTTGACTTTAATGAGTCTCCTTTCAAAATGTAATATTTCAAATATTTGTAAAGCAGTCAGAATCCAACTGATACTCCTAAGCTACAATGGAAATAAAGTCATATTGTACCCAATGAAAAATTATGCACACCTCTGTAGCATTTAAATTTTCACTATACTGCTTTTCATTGCCTTCATTGTAAATTGCAAAATTGTCTGGTATAAAGCTACTTGTTCAATGGCTGTGTCAAAGTTACGTTCTCTGCTGCTATGAGCTATCACTGAGATTAAAGCTTAAGGGAGACAGGAAAATTTATGTGGCTTATGTTTCAAGAGGGGAGACATAATGTATTCTGACAGAAAAGGCATGGCAGGCAGCAGAGTCTGCAGGTGCAGTAACTCTGGTCAAGTTCATTGTCACGAAGGAAATTTGAGTTTGACAGCTCAGGGAGAGTCCTCTAGCTCTTCTGTCTTGTGATTCCTTTTATCTGATCTGCTACTGGGAGATTCCATCCAGATTTAGGGTAGCTCTTTGTGTTGTAAATGTCTTAGTCCTAATTATCTCTTCAGATGACCTGACATTTAATCTGTTTGTTAATCCCTGGTGTAGTCAAGTTGACAGCCAAGATTATTAATGGGCTATATAGTATGTATAAGATTCTTGATTCTTGATTCTTGATGAATAAATAACCCCATCTTTTTATTGAGATTTTTTCAGATTTTCTCCTCCCATTTCCTTTTCTCCTACCTTAATCTCAGTTCTCTGATCCCACCATGACCCTCTCACCCTCCTATCCCTGTGGAAATGTGAATCGCTGGGCTCCCTTCAGGGTGCCTTGCTAAGTTCTCTGTTGTAGCACCTGTGGTCCTTCAGTGAGCAAACTCCCAAGTGGGGAGATTGCATTGCACTAGGGTGTGTCTTGTTGGATGCTGAGAGCTTTTCTTATCTATGGACACTACAAGAAATGTTCAGATGATGGTTTTCTATCAGGTATTTATAGTTAACATTAAGATATATTTTATGAACTTCCACTGTTGTTCGAATAGGTTTACAATACCAGGAATGTGTTTCCTGGACATAATGGAGCGAGGGTTTAGAATCCATTCGGACAGTAATTAGTTACCAGTGGGCCTTAGGTACCACTATTGGTTCACTGATTTCTTCTTACCAGAGGTGCAACCTCAGGGGTTATAGCTGGATGAGACCATTAATTTTTTTTCCCCAGGACTGACTTTTTTTTCTTCTGTTTGTACCATGCACTTTAATGGGTTCTGTCCCCCTTTTTTCATCTGGTTTAAGACTGTTCTTCAGCAATCGCCCTGTCTCCCTATTGGCCTGTGTTCTTTGGTTTATATACTTTTGTGGCCCGCCCCTCCCCCACCTTTGTTTCCTTTTACTTTGTGGGTATTATAGAAGTTTCCCTTTGTGTACATCATTCTAAAGGTTCAATGCTAGGATCCACGAATCAGGGAGAACATGTGGCAACCGCCTGTCTGCTTCTGGGATTCTTCACTCACTGCACTGTCTCCTGGGACGCCTCACTCACCACACTGCCTTCTGGGATTCTTCACTCACTGCACTGCCTTCTGGGATTCTTCACTCACTGCACTGTCTCCTGGGATGCCTCACTCACTGCACTGTCTCCTGGGATTCTTCACTCACTACACTGTCTTCTGGGACGCCTCACTCCCTGCACTGTCTTCTGGGATGCCTCACTCACTGCACTGTCTTCTGGGATGCCTCACTCCCTACACTGTCTCCTGGGATGCCTCACTCCCTACACTGTCTTCTGGGATGCCTCACTCATTACACTGTCTCCTGGGATGCCTCACTCCCTACACTGTCTTCTGGGATGCCTCACTCACTGTACTGTCTTCTGGGATGCCTCACTCACTGCACTGTCTTCTGGGATGCCTCACTCACTACACTGTCTTCTGGGATGTCTCACTCACTACACTGTCTTCTGGGATGCCTCACTCACTGCACTGTCTTCTGGGATGCCTCACTCACTGCACTGTCTTCTGGGATGTCTCACTCATTACACTGTCTTCTGGGATGCCTCACTCACTACACTGTCTTCTGGGATGCCTCACTCACTACACTGTCTTCTGGGATGCCTCACTCACTGCACTGTCTTCTGGGATGCCTCACTCCCTACACTGTCTTCTGGGATGCCTCACTCACTGCACTGTCTTCTGGGATGCCTCACTCCCTACACTGTCTTCTGGGATGCCTCACTCACTGCACTGTCTTCTGGGATGCCTCACTCACTGCACTGTCTTCTGGGATGCCTCACTCCCTACACTGTCTTCTGGGATGCCTCACTCACTGCACTGTCTTCTGGGATGCCTCACTCCCTACACTGTCTTCTGGGATGCCTCACTCCCTACACTGTCTTCTGGGATGCCTCACTCCCTACACTGTCTCCTGGGATGCCTCACTCCCTACACTGTCTTCTGGGATGCCTCACTCATTACACTGTCTCCTGGGATGCCTCACTCCCTACACTGTCTTCTGGGATGCCTCACTCACTGCACTGTCTTCTGGGACGCCTCCCTCACTACACTGTCTCCTGGGATTCTTCACTCACCACACTGCCTTCTGGGATTCTTCACTCACTGCACTGTCTCCTGGGATTCTTCACTCACTGCACTGTCTCCTGGGATTCTTCACTCACTGCACTGTCTCCTGGGATGCCTCACTCACTGCACTGTCTCCTGGGATGCCTCACTCACTGCACTGTCTTCTGGGATGCCTCACTCATTACACTGTCTTCTGGGATGCCTCACTCACTACACTGTCTCCTGGGATGCCTCACTCATTACACTGTCTCCTGGGATGCTTCACTACACTGTCTTCTGGGATGCCTCACTCATTACACTGTCTCCTGGGATGCCTCACTCACTACACTGTCTTCTGGGATGCCTCACTCATTACACTGTCTCCTGGGATGCCTCACTCACTACACTGTCTTCTGGGATGCCTCACTCATTACACTGTCTCCTGGGATGCCTCACTCACTACACTGTCTCCTGGGATGCCTCACTCACTACACTGTCTCCTGGGATGCCTCACTCACTACACTGTCTCCTGGGATGCCTCACTCACTACACTGCCTTCTGGGATGTCTTACTCATTACACTGTCTTCTGGGACGCCTCACTCCCTACACTGCCTTCTGGGATGTCTTACTCATTACACTGTCTTCCTGGATGCCTCACTCACTACACTGTCTTCTGGGATGCTTCACCACACTGTCTTCCAACTCTATCCATTTACTAGCAAATTTCACTAATTCATCCTTTTTGACAGCTGAATAATATTCCACTGAGTCTGCACACCACATTGTCCTTATCCATTTGGACATCTAAGTTGATTCCATTACTTTACATGGATGTGTGCCAATCTCTGCAGTAAGATATAGCATTTTTGGGGAATATTTCCAGGAGTGATATGTCTGGGTCATATAGTATATCAATTTTTAATATTTTTAGGACCGTTCATACAGATCTCCAAAGGAACTAATGAATAAGTTTGGTAATTGTGTCTTTTAAAAAATGGTGGAAAATATTTTCTCTGGCAGTTTCAAATGACACTTTGACTTTTTTGTTAGTGTGTATAGGGGTGTGTATGTGTTTTAATTTATGTTTTGTGTATGTTTGTATTGTGTCTACTAGAGTAGCCTGTGGAGTGATTTTTCTCCACCATGTGAATCAGAGGACCTAATTAAGGTGATCAGAATCGATGACAAGATTCAGCACCTGTTCAGTTATCTCAAGATCCAATGAGTTTGCTGTTTTGAAATATATTGTAACCTGTGATTTTCATCCATTTTCTCGGTTTTGTAGTGTTTTTCTCTATATAAATTCATTTTCTGTGCATAAAAGTTCATATTAATGCTTTCTCTTCCTCTCTTCCACATCCTCTTATATATATATATATATATATATATATATATATATATATTCTTATATATGTAAGAGAGAGAGTTCATTGTCAGATCTCAGACATAAGCATTTCTTTGTTTTCTCTATTCTCTAAGCAGTATGGGTAAGCATGCTCTTCTAATTTACTAATCTTTTTATACATATGATACATTTTACCTCTTTATATTTGTTCGTCATATTGTGTTTGCACATGTATGCCATGATATGTGTGGTGGTTAGAAGATAATCTTGTAGAATTAGTTAACTCCTCCTACCTTTGTGTGATTCCCATAGATTAAACTTATCTCACAAATCATATTGTATAAACACCTGTGGAAGTTACTTGTGGATGATTTTTTTTATAACATTTTTATTATTATTTCCGCTCATACAAACTTAATAGGTAGACCAGTTCCCTCCCCCACTTGTGGATGATATTTTGACAATTTGAAATGTGAGCCTTTTGGGCACCTCTCTGTATTAGTAGTTAAGGGCAATTCTGTGCCAGTTGTGGGAGATTATGGAGTTGTGTGAAGACCAATGCTATGGTGGTTGGAATGATGTTGAGGGAAGGTGGATTAAATGGAGATATCTGGTTCAGTGCCTTGACATGCACACAGCCTAACAGTAAAGAAAGCATGCCCTTCTCCATGTTCTGGTGTAAATATCACATAGCCATTTCCCTTAAATCCCTGATGTTAGTATGAACTCTCCTGCCATGCTGATGAGGTATAACCATGAATCATGAATAATTAAAATGAAAACCTCTTCCTGCCTCCACTTACGTTGATCATGTATTGATATTGTCAACAGAATAAAATCTGGGACACTGTTTTTGCTGATGAGCTGTGTAGCTGACCCAATATGTTGTATTTTTCATTAGATGTTTGTGTTGGTATTGCAGTGGTTTTTAGTTTTATTATGTTGATATGTAGATTTAAACATTGAATTTACATATTGCGAGTATTGCTTGGGGTCCTAATTGTCCTAATTGTTAGGTCCTGATTGTTAGGTTTCTTAGATGGCGTTTTGATCTTCTGTGTTGTTCTTTTGTATTCCCCATGTGGACTGGGAGCACAGGATGAACCAAATGTCTAACAATGTAATCATTGTGATGCTGGGTTGTATGGTGACAGCCGAGAACTGAGCTGTATATCATAGTGTGCATTATAAAAGAAACTATATGCAACTTTCCTTTTCAAATATTTATGTACTTCTTTATTTTGGATATTTCACAGCATCATTGTAATATGAAAGAGAATGATTATCTGGTGAGATATATTAGAGTTCCTTTGTTTTTCCTGGACCTGGGTGTTCATCCTGTGTTGTACATATCCTTCACTTAGTAATATGAATCACTTTATTTTCTTCTAGAAAAATGGTGTCTTGTATTTATTTGGTGAGTTGTAATATATATGCACGAAATGGTCCATCTGTACACTTTCTCAAGGTTTTGCCTCCCTGGGGTATTTTAAAATGACCAGTTTTTGTTCTCATACTTTTCCCGTCCATAGTCAGTTGAATTGTGGACTCTCAAACTTTTTACCATGTTTCCCCCATATTGTTGATTATGCTTTTCTTATTTTTAGATCATCATGTTTTCACATAGACTTTATTACCAATGTACTGATACTTGGATTTATTTTCTTTGTATCAATTTCTATTATTTATTGTATAATTCAGTACTACATGTGGTAGTAATCAGTTGTTGAATAATCTGAAAGTGAACCCACTCTAGCCAAAGTTTCTCATAAACAGTTTTGGGGGGGGGGCGCATGCAACTGAAACCCTTTGGAACTGAGATTACTTCAATAAGAGGTTCATCTGCTGTACTTAGAGCTCAGGATTTGGAGTTTGTCCTGCTGGTTTTTAGTCTTGCTACAGACTGATCTTCCCTGGATATTTCTCATTCTATCTTTTTGGAACAGGAATTTTTACTCTGTGCTATTGTATATTAAAAGTATGTAACTTGTCTTTTAATTTTACAGGAGGCTTTGGACTTTGGGCTATAATGGAACTATTGTCATTCATCAGTGTATATCTGACTTTACGCTATGATTTTATTTCTATACTGTTTTCTACTTATAGGACACAATATGACCAAACCTGAATTGATCTTCAATCTTGAACATGGATTTGTGCCTTTTAGTCCAGCAGAAGACTCAATACTGAAACTGCCAGGTCAGGGTCTGCATTCTGTGCAAAAAAATTCACCAGCAAAATATCAGTTACTGATAATGTTGAACTCCTTATACCAGGTTTTGTCTAAGCACAGGATGGAATACATCTTTTTTGAATCAAAAAACTTGGTATTTCCTGTTTTTATAGACTGTACTATAGAATCCCTTCCCTTTTGGGATTATCCTTGTGTGTGTTGGTTATTGTTGTCTTAGTTTCCCAGAAATTCTATCCCTTTATAGATGTTCTTAGTCATTTCTTTTTGACCATTTGAGGTACCATGTTACATATTTAATGCTATCTTCAAACATCCTTTAATGCTGAGGCTTTTTCAGGGTGAAATAAGCAAATGTAAACATATTAGTATAGAAAAATTTGGGGGGCCTTTATTCCTGTTAAGTAATGTGTATATTTGGCCATGATTGCATGAGAATTGTTGCTAGGTAACATTATTATTGTAATACATTATGGAGATTGGTTTTTGGAATCCTCTAGTTGAGCAGGAGCACAATAATTTTTTCATATGCTTAACAGTGATGTGACTAAAGTATCAAAGAAATATACATTAGTACTTTAGTATAAGTTGGTGATTTATTATGTTCAGGAATGCGTAAAATACTTACAGTTCCCATAAGTCAGAAATATATACTTTGTGAGTATAATGCTAATAAGTTTTAATGAAAGGAGGATTTTAATGTGGATTATTGATAAGGATATGTTTGTTCTTTAGTTAATGATAAGATGACTGCCAAATTGACCCCAGCCAGGAATATCATGGAAAGTATCTGTGGCAAGTTGTCCAGCCAAGCAAGATATCACCAACAGGGATTGCTGAAGTAAGTAAACTATTTCATGAAAACTATATTCATATTTTGAAAATGAATATAAAGTAAGAAGGATATTAGCAAATAGTTTACTTTCAAAGAACCTACTGTGAAAATAGGAAGGCCAGTTTGGATGTCAAACTCTGGTGTGGTGTGCTTATTATGATGCTTGAAAAGTGAAGAACACAGGAAAAGTCATGGTGTTTGTTGGAAAGCCACATTATTCTAGGTCAGGAATGTTCTTGATCGATAAGACATTCTCTTCCAAAAAACATGGGGGTTTTGTATTTGAAAAAGACACTTATCCTCTGATCTTCCACATACCTGCAGAAAAATGAATGTGCACAAACATGCACAAAAATGTACCAACAGTTATAATCAAAATAACTCAAGTAAGTGTCATTTCACTGTTATAAATCTCATAGTATTTGGATGGAGGATAATCTGATACATTTCAATTCAACTGACAATTCACCCTTATTTGTTCTCTGTAAATGTAATAAAAAATTTTACAAATTTTAATATATTTGAGCCTGTATATCATTTTTATAAAGGTATTCATAATGACACGTGGAAAAGTTTGATACTAAAGAGCTATCTCCTTTGATACTATAAGAGATCTCTCCTTTGATCCTAAAGAGATCTCTAATGAATTTATTTACATACCTCTTATTTATATGAAATATATTTAATTCAGTCCATCATTTAATGTAGTATGTCATTGAATGTAATGCCACTTACTAACTAACTATACTATTTAAATGAAATGTTTCACATTGGAAAGAATAGTCTGATCTTGTGAAATAAATTCATTAGGAGAATCTTCAATAAAAATTGGAGAGTATGTACTATAAAAAAAGTCTCATGTGGCAATACATTGAAATGATTTCTTTTATCTCCAGGCACTAAAGGTACAACACAAAATCCATCTAAGATCCAAATCCTATGATGCTACCTCGCATGTCAATCATCAGAGAATTCATACAAGTGAGAAGTCATGTGAAGGTAGAGAATGTGGGCAATCTTTCTCATGGAATTCAAATCTCACACTACATCTCAGAACTCAAGCAGGTGAGAAATCATATGAATGGAAAGAATGTGGAAAAACTATTTCAGGGAAGCCATATTTCACTGACCATCTGAGAACTTACAAGGGTGAGAAGCCATATGAATGTACAGAATGTGGGAAATCTTTCTTATGGAAATCACAACTCACTGTACATCAGAGAACTCATACAGGTGAGAAGCCATATGAATGTGAAGAATGTGGAAAAGCTTTCTCACGGAAGACATACCTTACTATCCATCACAGAACTCATACAGGTGAGAATCCATATAAATGTAAAGAATGTGGGAAAGCTTTTTCAGGGAAAGCATATTTCAATGTCCATCAGAGAATTCATTCAGGTGAGAAGCCATATGAGTGTAAGGATGTGGGAAATATTTCACGTCAAAGTCAGATCTCACAGTACATCTCAGAACTCATACAGGTGAGAAGCCGTATGAATGTAAAGAATGTGGAAAGGCTTTCTCACGGAGTCCAGATCTCACAGTACATCTCAGAACTCACACAGGTGAGAAGCCGTATGAGTGCAAAGAATGTGGAAAAGCTTTCTCACGAAAGACATACCTTACTGTTCATCATGGAACTCATATAGCTGAGAAGACATATCAATGTAAAGAATGTGGAAAGTATTTTCCATCAAATTCAGAACTCACTGTGCATCAGAGAACTCACATAAATGAAAAGCCCTATGAATGTAAAGAATGTGGAAAAGCTTTTTCAGGAAAGTTGTATTTCACTGAACATCAGAAAACTCACACATATAAGAAGCCTTATGAATGTCCAGAATGTGGGAAATCTTTCTCGTGGAAATCACAACTCACTGTACATCAGAGAACTCACACAGGTGAGAAGCCATATGAATGTGAAGAATGTGGAAAAGCTTTCACACGAAAGACATACCTTACTATCCATCACGGAACTCACACAGGTGAGAATCCATATAAATGTAAAGATTGTGGAAAAGCATTTTCAGGGAAGGCATATTTCAGTGTCCATCAGAGAATTCATTCAGGTGAGAAGCCATATGAATGTAAGGAATGTGGGAAATATTTCACATCAAAGTCAGAACTCACTGTACATCAGAGAACTCATACAGGTGAGAAGCCATATCAATGTAAAGAATGTGGAAAAGCTTTCTTACGGAATTCAGATCTCACATTACATCTCAGAACTCACACAGGTGAAAAGCCATATGAGTGCAAAGAATGTGGAAAAGCTTTCTCACGGAAAACATACCTTACTGTGCATCATGCAACTCATACAACTGAGAAGCCGTATGAATGTAAAGAATGTGGGAAATATTTCATGACAAAATCAGAACTCAGTGTCCATCAGAGAACTCACACAGGTAAGAAGCTGTATGAGTGTAAAGAATGTGGAAAAGCTTTCTCACGGAATTTAGATCTCACTGTCCATCAGAGAATTCACACAGGTGAGAAGCCATATGAGTGTAAAGAATGTGGAAAAGCTTTCTCACGGAAGAGATACCTTACTATCCATCATGGAACTCATACAGGTGAGAAACCATATAAATGTAAAGAATGTGGGAAAGCTTTTTCAGTGAAGGCATATTTCACTGTCCATCAGAGAACTCATACAGGTGAAAGGCCATATGAATGTACAGAATGTGGGAAATCTTTGTCATGGAAATCTCAACTCACTGTACATCAGAGAACTCATACAGGTGAGAAGCCTTACAAATGTAAAGAATGTGGAAAAGCTTTTTCACGGAAGACATACCTTAATGCCCATCTTAGAATTCATACAGGTGAGACTCCATATGAATGTGAAGAATGTGGTAAAACTTTCTCATGGAAGACCCGTTTCACTCGTCATCAGAGAACTCATACAGGTGAGAAACCATATGAATGTAAAGAATGTGGAAAAGCCTTCTCACAGAAGACAAATTTTACTGTCCATCAGAGAACTCATACAGGTGAGAAGCCTTATGAATGTAAAGAATGTGGGAAATATTTCACATCAAAGTCAGAACTCACTATACATCTGAGAATTCATACAGGTGAGAAGCCATATGAATGTAAAGAATGTGGAAAAGCTTTTTCAGGGAAAGCATATCTCATTGTCCATCAGAGAATTCACACAGGTGAGAAGCCATATGAATGTAAAGAATGTGGAAAAACTTTCTCAAGGAATTCAGACCACACATTACATCTGAGAACTCACACAGGTGAGAAGCCATATGAATGTAAAGAATGTGGGAAATCTTTCTCATGTAAATCTCAACTCACTATACATCAGAGAGTTCATACAGGTGAGAAGCCCTATGAATGTAAAGAATGTGGAAAAGCTTTCTCACGGAAAACATATCTTACTTTCCATCTTAGAACTCATACAGGCGAGAATCCATATGAATGTAAAGAATGTGGAAAAGCTTTCTCACGGAAAACATATCTTACTTTCCATCTTAGAACTCATACAGGCGAGAATCCATATGAATGTAAAGAATGTGGAAAAGCTTTCTCGTGGAAGACCCTTTTCATTCATCATCAGAAAATTCATACTAGTGAGAAACCCTATGAATGTAAAGAATGTGGGAAAGCTTTCTCACAGAAGACAAACCTTATTGTCCATCAGAGAACTCATACAGGTGAGAAGCCATATGTATGTAAAGAATGTGGAAAAAGTTTCTCATGGAAGACACGTCTCACTCTACATCAGAGAATTCATACATGTGAGAGTCCACATGAACGCATGAAACACACCACACAATGAGGGAATTCATAATTGAGAAACCACAGTAATGTACAAAATATGGAAAGCCCTTTTTGAAGAAGTCAGCTCACTGTACATTAGAGTACTCTTGCAAGTGAAGACACATGCATGCATCCCACACAATTCAGATCTCACTATACATTACAGAATTCATACTAGCGGGTAGCCATATGATCATATAAACTGTGAAATCACTTTCTCACAAAAGTGATATCTCACTATTGAAGGACTCACATGCAAATAAGACCTATGGAATGCACAAAATGTGGGAAAATTTTCTCATGGAAGTTGGCATTCACTTTACCTCGCAGAAATTCATACAGGTCAGGAGCCATGTGAATATATACACTGACATTCTTTGTCTAGCGAGTCTCAATATAAAAATGTTTTAGAATAGAAAAACCTTCCAGTAAATGCATTTGACAAAAACATACGAAATATTTACAGGTGAAAACCTTTATGAACTGTGATCTACAGAGATTGCCTCATCTGGATAGCATAGCAGTCATACATCTGAGAGGCTAAATGTACCTATTGAATGGAAAAGCCTTCCCCACAGGTTATGCTAAACTGAGTATCTAAGATATCATATTGGCAAGAAGCCTTATAAGTGTGCCAGATGTGGGAAACTTTAATCCTCTAAACTATATTCTACTTCATAGCATTCGTACAAGCAAGCAGCATTATCAATGTACAGAATGTTAAAGCTAACTTTTATGAAACGCAACTCCATGTGCATCACTGAATTTGTAGAATTGAGAACCCCATGATTGTAAATGAACTGGGAAAACCTTACATTTGGAATTTTATCTCAAGACAGATTAATTAACCTGCTTGGCCAGGTTCCTTGCAGAGGACCATATATATACAACCTGTACATGATCTTCCCTTGCTAAGCCCTTTCCAGGAGAGGGGGGAGTGCTGCTAAGCTTAATTACTGGGAGTGCAGGTTAATCCCCACTTATCCCATCACCACAGTGTTGTGGGACCATGTAATTCTCCATATGACCCAGGCTGTAAGAACCACTTGGCTGTCAAAATGATTCAAGTGCTCATAAGTATTTAGACCCAGGCATATACACACATGCTCATTCAACAGTCATTTACAGGTTGTACTACTTACTCTTATCTATTGGTTGCTATGAGAGAACATTCAAAGTCAAGCAACTTCAGGGAGAAAGGGAGATTTATTCAGCTTATGATTCCAGAGGGGAGATAGTCTTTCATGATGGAGGTGCATCTTATGGACAGACAGATGGACAAAACTGGAGGCAGGTTAAGTCACTGCAGACATTTTGGAGGCTAAGAGCTGTAAGACTGCCTGCTGCATGGAGACCTTCTGGAGGTAGGATAGGACTAATCCACCTCAAGACTGACCCCTGTGATTGTTTTCCTCCAGCAAGGCTCCAATTCTCAAAAGTGCTATGACTTGCCCAAGCACATGAGACTGAAGGACACATTTTAAACATGACATTCCACTCCTGATCCCCACAGTCGCATTGCCATGTCATTATGTAGACCATACTCAGTCCAACTGTAAAAGTCTCAGTATAGACTACATCAGTAATACCAAAACAGTCCAAAAGTCCAAAGCATTCCTATAAAATCCAAAGACAAGTTACATACTTCCAACATACAATTGGAAGGAAGGAATGAGGGCATATCTAGGAAAGATCAGTCCATAACAAGACCTAAAACCAGCAGGCCAAACTCCAAATCTCTATCTTCAAGTCCAACAGGTGAGCCTCCTCTCATTGAAATCTCAGTTCCAAAGAGCTTCAGTTCTACCCCTTTAATGTAGCTGCCCTTAAAACACATTCTCTTGGGCTGACTACTCCCAGGGTATGCAGTTCTCCTTGGCAGATGTGCCTTGTTGTCTCTGGCATGTGTGACATCTTCGCATCTCAGTGGCAAACCAAGCTTCAACTCCACAGCACAAATTCCTCTTCTTGGACTTCTAAACTACCGACTTTCTGCCACATGCTGCCTGGATTCTGTCACTCTCTGAAACATTGTTATGTCTAGAAGATATGGGCTGGATAAACCCCTCCCCCTCTTGAGAATGTTACAATCCTATCACATTCTCTTCTATAATGTTCCCTGAGCCTTGGGGTGAGTAGGTTTCAATGTTCTGTTTAGGGCCTCACCATCCACAGTCACTTATTTTCTGTACTTTTTTCCCATTGCTGTTTTCTTTAATAAAAACTTACATTATAACCTCTAATCTGTGGTTATATGATAAATATTTACAAGGCAGTCTGATACAAAGTCCTTATAATGTATCCTACACAGTTTGTACCCCTGTAGGGGCTATATCCTCCCATACCATAATATTTTTTAATAAGATTTACAGTACCAGTCATGTCTCCCCTTCTGAGAATTTTGGTTAATTGTCTATAACTTTTGGTAAGTGTGTCACATGACATTTTCCATGATACTCTGTCTTCCTTTCTTTGTGCATCCCCCGTGTAGCAATATGTCCATCTTTTTAAAGGAAGTTTTTTGAGAATAAGCTTACAGTATAGGAAGTGTCTGGCTGCTTAAATCTTACCACTTTAGTGTTATTGGATAATCCCCAGCCATTCCTGTACATTAGGCCCTCATTTCCCTTTTTCCCATTCTTCTATCCAACTTAGCACGTGTGATCTTTTATATAATTCTGAGAATTTAGTGCTGGCACCTATATATAAGAGGGAATATGTGCTATTTATTTTTTATGTCTGGGATACCCAATGGTGTATTTCCAACTACATCCATTTGTCAGCAAATTTTTCTGTATAGCTGAATAACATTCAATTGTGTATTTGCATATACCTG
Source organism: Typhlomys cinereus (assembly GCA_023101885.1). Lineage (NCBI taxonomy): Eukaryota > Metazoa > Chordata > Mammalia > Rodentia > Platacanthomyidae > Typhlomys > Typhlomys cinereus. The sequence goes on from JALPQD010000400.1 coordinate 916,218, forward strand.
TAAAACTCCTTGGCAAGTATATGTCATCTCTCCTCTCTCTCTCTCTCTCTCTCTCTCTCTCTCTCTCTCTCTCTCTCTCTCTCCTTTCTCTCTCTTTCCCCCCTCCCTCGCTCCTTCTCTTTCTCAGAGGAAAATATTAAAAGACTTATATTTCCCTATGTGTAAATAGGAAACTTACCTCAGTATAATTCTTAAGATGAAGTAACCCTGTGTACAATTAACATGTTTAGTTGCTACTTGCTTCTTCCACAAGAATTACCCTAGCTTCAAACATTTGCAACCAAGTTGCTCTTCTGGTGTGGTCTCATGTTCAGTTGTTATTGGATTAATTATTTCAATTAATACTTCCAACATATAAAATCATGAAGATAATTCCATTCATTTTAGGCTTGTTAGCTTCGGACTTCTTAATTTGGAGATTTTTTTTGGTGCTCTGAGGTCACCCCAAATGTGACACCAAAATTACTTATTTATCTGATGTTTGTCTTCTCTAGAATTCTATGGAATATTTGAGTAAACAGGTTGATTAACACCTCATAAATTCTTCCCATCTTATTTTATTATGTCTACCTCAATTTTGAAGCAAGTAGGAGGCATTTAATCCCCTGTGAAGCCATTCATTCCAGCTCCTAATTAAGGAACGGGTGATTTTGTGTCCTTTGCATGGTCAGGATCTCACAACCACTGAGCTTATGTCATTAGGATTGCCTTGCCTCTAATACCTTTTATGGTAAAAGTGATGTTTTGGTGCACTCCCATGTTGGATTAAGGTTGTGCTATAATAGAGTGAGTGGTAGGAATGAATTCAGGCTACATCAGAGAGAGCAAGGATATCATGATCCAAGCTGAGCTATTCATAGCAAATACTGGTATTTATATCCCCACACCAGAGAATGCCACAGCTAAGATATTTTTACAGATATTAGTTAAGCATTGTAACAGTTATTGCTGTTCGGTTCTCTACAGGGACACAGTGCCCTCTGAAACACAGTAAAAAAAAGTATATATAAATAAAATGTAAGTATAAAAAATATGTATCTCCAGCTGTAGGTTATAAACCGCTCAGTTGAGTTAAGCAAGGCCCAAAATACAGGTGATTAAACCAACTCATATTGCAACAAGAACTGAGTTGATGAACTGAATCTTACTAATAAGTCCAGTTCTCTGCATCCAGGTAGTAAATCCATTAAGTAGATTTTTTTTGAGATATCTAAAGGAGAGTAGCATAATCAGTAGATGTAATTTTACCATGTGGTTTTGCCAAATATATATTAGATCTTCATGATTCTATATGCCATTTAAATGAGCTTAATCTTATCCAAATATATTCAATGTCATATATTTTATTGGTAATGGAAATCCATTGATAAATACCATGGCAGCAAAGAAGACTCTTAATCTTTAAATTTTGAACTGCCCCCACAACTGACATAGTTCTAAAATATCTAGTCTATGTTGTAAATCTTGATCAACATGTAATTGGGTTTCCAGTGCATCAGAAATGTGTTTCTTCATGCTATTAACATAATCACTTGGTACACTCTGAGCTACTCACAGCACAGGCCTTGATAGTGCAGCTAGAATGCTAGCAATAATTACTCCACCAACTCTCTTTGGCCTGATTAAGGCGGTGAGTTCCTTAATTAACTCCTCTTCATCATACCAAGGCTCAGAAAGATAGGTACTCACTATAACAAATGAGGGTTGTCACAACATCAACATTGACTTAATTTAACAGATACATAGTTAACAATCAGTTAATATAGCTGATGTAATAAATACTACCAGAAAGGTCAACAGAAAATTGTATATCTTCAGGAACCAAAGTAAGGCATAAAGAGGATTGACATATGAGCCAATGTGAAGTTAGAAATAAGTCCTTTGCTCTCTGGGACAGATATGTGGTCTTTCACCACATAGGTACTCATTTGGAGGGCAGCATCTAGCTTCCAAAGTTTTGTTTGTGAATGGTCTTCAGAGTCAGACCAAACAGAATTTACAAATCCATCATCAAAAGAAACATTTTGTGTACCAGTAATAGGCTATCCAGGTACTGACCAATCTAGGATAGAGAAATGTCCTACCTTGTGTTCATAGGCATGGGCAAACACACAGGTAACCTAAGAGGGATTAGTTTTCTGAAAATGACAATCAGTCTGACTGCAAGGGATTTTTCTGGGGAGGAGAGAAATTGAGATGAAAGAGTTATAAGTTCCCCCACACAGTCCCAATAAAGTAAGAAGTTCAACTCTTCTATTCAGTGGCGTCCTTAAGTATTATCAAAGTTTGTCTTCATGAGGTGAGAAGACACTGTATTTTTGTAGTCAGCATAAGGGTGGCCTTTCCAGTGAGGTTGAATGCCACAACTTGTGGGTGGATGCAATCAGCAATTAAACCTGACAGGAAATGTGAAAAGTTGGTACTCCATGTCCATCAGCTTTTCCCCAGACTGCAGCATGAACAACAGGCAGGTCTGCTATGTAAGTCCAGAACATAGGGTCTGGGTGGAGGTGGACAGCAGTGGGAAGATGGTTAAGATGAGATGTTTAGGAGTCATTGGCTGCTGTGTCTCCTCTACCAGTCTGGCTCCTTCTATCAGGAAGTTCAGTGGGAACCATGTCAGGATCTAGTTGGGAGGTTTGGCCATTTGGTGTCAACAGTATCTCATCTTTTTCCTTCAGATTGTCTGGATCTTGTTAGGGAGATTCTTTGTGACTTTCTGCGGCCCAGACCAGGCATTCAGGAATCCACAGGGGTCAACCTATTGATTGGGAAATACAGTGATACCCTTGACTCCAATGAAGCACTGGATCTGGATCATTCCTTTAAAGTGTAAGAACATCTTTCCAAAGGACACATGAATTTAAGGCTGAAGAAGCATGTCACAGGCATTCTGCTGTGTAAAGCCATCTTTCCCTATACTCAGAAAATTTTAAATATATAAAATGGAGAAAAGAATTGAATGAATTGTATCTGTGGAAGTCCTTTCACCCTCTTTTTAAAATAGCGATTGATAATGCCATTGGAATATTCAACAAATCCTTATCCTTGTGGATTATAAGGAACACATGTTATATGAGATATATCATTGTTTAGTGAATTGGGTAAAGGCACAAAATATATAAGCTGGCCCATTATCTGTCTTTAAAATCTGTGGTAAACTAGAAAAGCAGATATGTGGAGAAGAAAGGAAATAACATGCTTAGAAGCTTCAACTGGAAAAGGTAAAAAATAAGCAAAGAATAAGTATCCACTAAAACATGTAGAAACTGTAATTTACCAAAGGAGGGAATATGAGTAACATCCATATGCCAAATATGATGTAAGGGTGTAGTCCTTGAGGCAGAATTGCATAGGAAGACAAAAGTGTGATATTAACCTTCATACAGGCCAATAATATGTCATCCATATAATGTGAGACAATTGCACTAGAATACTTAGTACAGGCTGGCACTATACTTTCATGAACAAACTTTTGACACAAAGTAGGCCTGTTGGCCATTCCTTGTGGCAGTACCTTCAAATGATATCACTGGGTAGGGGCTTCAAATTTTGGATGGTAAACTGAAAGTGAAACATTTATAATCTTGGGGTGCTAAGCAAAAGTTAAAAAAAAATCTCTTAAATCTAAAACTATGAAAGATCATTCTCTAGGAATAACATTTGGAGAAGGAAGACCAGGCTGAAAGGGACCCATAAGCTCCACAGTGGGATTTAAACAGTGCAGATCTTGTAAAAGTCACCATGTAACAGATTTTTTTTTCTTATTCCAAAAATTGGAGTATTCTACGGTCTTGAGGAAGATTTGGTGTGCCCTAATGTTAACTGTTCATGAGTTAGAGTATGGGTGGCAAGTGTTTTTTCTTCTGTAAGGGCCACCGATCCACCCACACTGGCTCATCGGAGAGCCAATTAATTGGATCAGTAATTCTAACATCAGTGCTAACATCAGTGACCACTTAAAAATACCCCAGTCCAAAGTGAGGGAGCCTCTATACAGGCTCAGTATGATGAATTTTTTTCCTGATCCTTTACCTGGAGACCATCCTGAGACTATCAGGATTCTTTTAGCCAGAGTAAGAATATATAAGTATGCACCCATCTTTTGTTTTGGTCAGGCTATTTTATCACAACAATAAAAGAGAAAGTAAGATGGTAGAATTCTCTAGTAAAGATATTAGAGAGGATTTAATCAATTCATCATTATAAAAAAACTATCAAAGCTTTATTTGTATATTATTTGAAAAACTTGGCTGACATTAGGGTACAAATAATTGCCCCTTTGAAGTATTAGCACAGCCTAACTTTCACACAATTAGATAAGTTTTGCCTATAACTTTCAGTGAATCCCTCATTACCTTTTCCATAGAAGCTTTATTTGTATGTTTGAAAAACTTGGCTGACATTAGGGTACAAATAATTGCCCCTTTGAAGTATTAGCACAGCCTAACTTTCACACAATTAGATAAGTTTTGCCTATAACTTTCAGTGAATCCCTCATTACCTTTTCCATAGAGCTTTCCTCCTACAATGCATTGAATCCATTAATTTTCTAAGTTCTAATGTGACACTTGGGAAGCCTCTTTGCTTGAATCAACTGTCTGTTTATGGGTGTTACAGGTGCACTAGGATTAATGTAGGGTTGATGCCCAGAGCATTTGAAAATGAGTTTGAGGTCATAACAATCCTCTTGTTATCTTTAATGTTGTTAAAATCCTGCATTTAAAAAAATGGTGGATTCTAAATGCTTACTTAACTCTTTTTTAGAGCCATTAATTAGTCTTAAATTATATTTATCACTAGGCCACTTTTCTGTATAATTGTTAGCTATGTCTAATGGGGAAACATACTCTGAATGCTACTTATCTACATAATTCTAGAACCATATTAACACAGTAATGCCAGGATATTCTTGCATGAGTTAAAAAGAAACATCTGCAATTGATACTCTCGTGATTATTTCAAAATTTGAAATGTTTTATATATTTAAAATTAGTGTCCATTGGAACATATATAGGGAATAATTGTATTGATGTATAGTTGTGATGAAACCAACTGAAGCTCAAGTTCTTTCACCAGTTGAGGTCTATTATGTGAGGAATCACATACCAGATGAATAAAGTTCTTTCATGAAATTTGTTTCCTGTAACAAATAATTTGATAAGTTGTCATAAGTTATAAAATCCTTTCATCATTTGTCCTCAACTTAGTATTTGACAAACTTCAGGTGCAAGGTTAATAATAGGTGGGACTAGCACCAAAATACAGACCTGCCAATCCTTAGACATGTTAATAGGCCCTAATGGCCCCATACATGGTGGGGAAAGAACAGGCTACTGATAGGTCAGGAACATGGTGATATAATCACAATGATAAAGCTCTGTGCCCATCCTTTAGGTGTGCTAATGTCTAGACTGCTCCTAAAGAACACGAAAGAATATGTAAAAAGCACCTCTGCCCTTGATCCTGATTTGAGACAGGACAAACTCCATCCCTGCTCCTTGCAGGAAAGTCAACAGGATATGCTGTTGACTATACTGGCATAGGCTGGCATCTATGCTGGCATAGGCACAGAATGATGCTGGAATAAGAGCCACACTGCAACTGAAACTGTAAGAGATGCCCTTGGCATCCATTTTCAAGAAATGGAGATCTCATGCTTGAGCATTCCCGACATAGAACAATAGCAAATATGCACTTGCCTCTGTGATGAGTATATTTTCATAACAGTTAAGATGCTAGATTCTCAGGGCCCAGTACTACCCAGTAGGAGCAGACATGAAGAACTTCTAGGTGTATACATCTGGTCACCTTGCTACCTTCTGTCTTTAAGTTTCAGTTCCCTCTGAAAAATGCTAATCATTCAGTGGGAATCTTCCAAAGATGCACTATTTGAAAGAAATATGGCCCTCCCCAGCTCCCTGCTCCCACTGACCCCTCTGGCCAACAGATCTGCAGGCATCTGTCTTCATCTGTCCCCCTCCCTTGATATGGTGGGCCAGAAAAGTGACTTCCTGGGTTGTACATGCAAACACAGAACTCAGTACTTATCTGCTGGTTGCATAAGCCCCCTTGCTTTACCCCCTGCCCTATCCACACCCTATAAGAGGCAGCTAAAGCCCAAACCTGCTGCTATTCTCTCACCTGCCCTGAGAGGCAGCCATCTTCTCCCTCTCTCAATAAACATCTCTTATGTCAGCCCCTGCTGTGGGCTGTTCATTAAAAAGACCAACTTACACTATCATGTTCTTGTGCAGATAAAGTGCCCAGAGTTATATACAGGGATGAATTAATTTTCTCAAATTTCTGCCAAGGTGCAATTTAAGGGAGTATATTTTAGTTCATAGTTAGAGAAACTGCAGTCCATCGTTGAAGGGAAAATATGGCAGTGGACGGTTCTACAGTAGTGGAAACATGACATCACTGCCCAAATCTTAGTGAACCAGGAAGCAGAGAGACTCCACGCTAATATTCTATGTTCACTGTTGTGACAGAATGCACAACCACAAAAAGGAAAAAATAAAAACAGAGGAAACCAATTTGTTATATTAAAGATCATAACACTAGAATTTTGTGAAGGGGTCTGAATTGGGGAAAAAACATGTAGATCTCTGAGGTACTTCTTGAAAGTTGGTCTTATTGTTTGTTAGCGTCAGTCACAATGTACAGCTGGTTTTGCTGCAGAGTTCCTGGGGTGGGAAGAACATGTTTAGATAGAGCCCTGGCTGCAACTTGTCCTCCATTTTTTTACTTTTCACAGGTGGCAGGCAATGGTCAGCATTGTTCACAGTGATGGATGAAACACCTCCTGATGGATGAACTTAAGTTTGAATAACCATCTTTGTTTCAGAAGGCAATCCTTTCAGACATGCAGGCATTTTAAATGTTTGATAATTCTTAGTTGTGTGCTCCACTTCATCCTTTGAATTCAAGAAATGAAGTCAGCACTGGCACATGGAAAGACTGTCTTCTTTCTCCAATGTTTCCAACAATGATTAATGTGCAGATTTGGAGTTTTGAATATTCTGAGAAAAAACAAAGCAAATTGTTAGTGTTTTCATAGCATATTGTGAAATGCATGTCTACATCAACAAAAGCTGATGATCTATAATTGCAAAGCTGGCACACATAGGGCATTTCCCCAGGCTTACATCTGTCTATCATATGTTGTAAGAGAACCATATCTGTTGCAAATGATGACTTGCAGATTTTACAGGCAGCAGCAGGCTCCTGGGCTGTGTGCACACTGTCGTGACATTGCAGCTGGCAAGGAGTGGGGAATGGCCAGTGGCAATGCTTGCAGATGGTGTGATTTGTCACCACTTTGCTTCTCAGCTTCCCAATGGTGTTTCATATGATTCATAAACTTAACATTTTTTTAGACTTTTCAAGCAGCTGAGGCATTTAAACCTTGCATGTGTCTTCTGCTCTGACTATCCATCTCCTTTATGCTGTCCATAGTAGAAGTCACTAAGTAACAGGGTAAAATTTTCTTTCTCAGGATCAAAGATTCTATGTTGACTTGTTGAACTTGAAAGATATGATTTTACTAGCGCTTCAGAACTATTTACTTGATCTGGATCCCTTAAAGCAAAGGGTATTTTTCCAGTGTAAATCCAAAGAAATGAAGCTGTGATCTCTGCACTTTTTGACACGAAGCAGACACCTTCTGAGGAGCACCTATATCCATCATAGAGGAGATAGCAGAACAGACTGCAGTGGAAGAATGTGCACTTGTGACTCCATCCTTGATTTTTGAACATTTTGAATTTATTCTATTGATAGGTGGAGTGGAGAATTACTTTGACTCTTGAGGATTATCATTGCTGCATCCTGTTTAGAAAGTGCAGCTCTCACTGGTGGGAACAAATTAGGTAAAGCAACTTGTGGTGACCTCATTTTATGAAGCTCAAAAGGAATAGGATTGTCTGTGGGTCTCCAAACTGTGCTGATGGTGTGCTAGGCATAGCTTTGGCCACATGAACTGCAGGTTGTGATGGGAAAGCAAGATGGCTGACATGGCCTTTCTTTCCTTTGAACGTTGGACCTGGAGTGATTTGGTTCAAGATAACAGGTTTTGAACCTGAAACCACCCTAACAAAGAGAATTTCAGCATCTTTGATTACATATCCCGTACCTTCACTGATCAGCTCTGCGTTTTTATCTTTGCTCCTCTGACTGCCTTTATCTGATGCTTCCTCCACGGTTCTGGGTCTTGTTCTTTCCCACTCAAGGAGAAGCAAGTTGATATTTTTAAAATTGCTTCTTTGAGTGAAGCAAATAGTATCCTCACTTTCCAGAGTTCCCACCTTGCAAACATGTAGAAAACCTTGGTTTTTTCAAAGTGCATCAGATTACTTCATTTGTTCTGTTTTAGGGACAGGGATTTGCTGTGCAGCCTAGGCTGATGTCAATTTATCCTCTTGCCTCAATTCCTGAGTTCTGGGATTATTGAGTAAATGCTACCAGGCCTGACTGACCTGAGAAACCTTCTGATATCACTGCTGTATACATAAAAAAATTGAAACTTTTTTTTAGCACTAGGAATCAAAATGCATTGCTATGCATTGCTAAACAAGTGATCTACCACCCAGGTGTACCCACAATGATTTTGGACTGGGTAAGTTATATGATAATTCCAACTGTATCTCCCCCTCTTTCCTCAAATATTCTGCAACTGTGATGGCAATGAAGCTGCAATATAATGAGGCACTGGTCAGAGAGTTTAGACTGCCAGTGCAGTTAATTTTATACCTGATACTTCCCTGACCTCCTAGACTCAGAAGCTTTCTTCTCAAAAGCCAAGCTTTCTGACTAATCTCAATAAGACTTAGCTCTTAAGCACCTGCTACTTTAATAAGGTCTCTTTTCTCAAACCAGCCACCTCTGAGTAAATCCACAGAAGATACATTTCCACATAGAATTCTCAAGTTCCTTACATAAAATGACATAGTTATTGCACATAGCATATGTACACATTCCTGTATACTAGTAATAATCTCTTAAATACTACAACAATATAAATACTATGTGAATAGTTGTTGAACTACATTGTTTAAGAACTAATAACAAATTACAAAAATTGTACATGTTCAGTACTGACAAAATATTTCAGTTTTTTGGTGTGTGTGTGTGTGTGTGTGTGTGTGTGTGTGTGTATGTGTGTATTGTGTTTCAGAGGGTATTATATGTGCCTATGGAGGCCCAAGGGTGACTTTGGTAATCATCCTGGATTCCTTCTAGTTCCCATTTGCATTTCTCTGAAATTTCCTAGGCTCTGCCTTCCAGGACTAGAAATATAGGTCACCACCATTTTCTCTTAGCATTTTTATGTGGAATCTGGGATACGAATTCAGGACCTTCTGCTTGCATGGGAGATGTTTAAACCATGAGCCATCTCTCCTGCACAAGATATTTTTTATTGGTGGTTAGTTGATTGGTTAATCTTTTCGTTGTTGTGAGACACCACTCAACGTACAGTAACTTCAGGGAGAAAGGGAGATGTCATGGTTAGGCACAGGAGTATCATGGTTAGGCACAGGGTATCATAGTTAGGCACAGGTGTCTGCTTGACAGTTGAGGATTTGAGTTCTGGGCACATTTGTAGACAATTAATGGTTGAGTTAAGCCCAGAGCAAACCTGCAGGAGATTGTGTAGCTGATGTGAAAGGTCCAACTCATGATGAGTAGGACTAGGGAATAAAATATAGAGAGCTGGTTTTGAGAGTTGGCATCCTTGTGTACACTTGGCCAGACATGCTGTTCTGGCAAGTAAGTATTGTCCATCTCACAACTATTATGTGGTGATGGTCAATGCCCTGGGCTCTGGTATTGGTGTGAGCTCTCCTGTCAAGCTGGACTATGAACTATAACCAGGAATCATAAGAGAATAAACCCCTTCTTCCCTTAAGCCTTTTGATGGTGGTTTATCAGCAACCATGCAGGCTAACTGCAACAGGAGATTTATTCAGTTTATAGTTTCAGAGGGGAGATACAGTCCAATATGACAGGAAAGGCATAGCTGGCAGGAAGAAGCTGGAGGCAGCCTAAGTCACATCCATTAAGGAATCCGAGAGCAAAACTGCCAACTGCAAGAGCAGACCTCTCCTAGAAGTAGGGTGGCACTAATCAACCTTAAGGTTCACCCCTTGTGAATGGCTTTCTCATGTATGTGTGCATGGGGTGCATGCATGAAGTGTGTGTGTGTTTATATAGGTGGGTGTACATGTATGTTTGTGCACAAGTGCACTTGAGTGTATGTGCCTGTGGAGGCCCAAGGGTAATATAGTATTGGGCATCCTAAAAAGTGAAGGGAGGCATGTCTAAGTCATCTCAGTTAAAGGGAATTATTATACACTATTATAAAGGGGCTTAGGAAATAATAACTTAAAAATCAGAATTGTTTACAGAAAGTTTTTTATTTCCATGTATATTTGTGTATGTGGTACATGCATGTGTTCAAATGGGGCTGGTGCACACACACATGAGCACACATTGCAGTTACTTTTCTTTGTTGTTGTGAGGCAACGGTCATACCAAAGCTAAGAGAGAAAAGGAGATTTATTCAGCTTATGACTCCAGAGGGGAGATACAGTCCATTACGGAAGAAAAGACATGGCGAGCAGCAGAAACTGCGGGCAGCTTAGGTCACAGCAGTCATCATGGAGGCAGAACAGCAAGTGAAAACTGCAGGGGCAGACTGCTGGAGGAAGCAGGGGGGGGCTACACAACCTCAAGGCCCACTTTCTGCGACATGCCTTCCTCCATCATGGCTCCACCTGCTAAAGTTGCCACTACTTTCTGAAACTGATGATAATCAGCTAAGGGTTGAAGCAGGGGAGACAACTTAACATTCAAATTATGACAGTGCATTATATATGAGTATATGTGTGCAGGCACAAGTGTGATATCAGGAATCATGCTTAATTGTGCATCTACCTTATTCTGTTGAGGTGGGGTGACTAATGAAACCCAGGGTTACAAAGAATAAACGGATGAATATTAAACCAGTTGATTGTTTTTAAAAGATACCACATTAAAGATTCTGTCTAGTGTCAATAAAAAGAACCCTGTCAGGAACTTCAAACCACTTCCTGTGCTACAAAATTTCAGGAGACAAGAGCTTACATTCTCTTCCCCATTCAACCTTGTGCCAAATTCTTCTACGAACATATACACAGGGACTTCTGAAAAGCTGGAAGATACTTGTCATTATTAGATACAGGTGTCAACTTGACAATTGCAGGCTGAATGTTGGTCATGTCTGAAAAACTGATAGTTAAGGTAAGCCCTAAGCAAACTGTTCTTTGGGCAAGTGGATGATGGTGAGACCAATGACTTCCATGAGCATAAATAAGCTCAGCTATACTTCTTTAGCTGGTTCAGAGAACTGGCCATCTTTGATATACTTGGACAGACATCCTGTGTGGCAAATGAGATTTGCTCTTCTCTTAGCAGTCCTGTGGATGTGATGTAGCCAGTTATCTTGGCTCCTGGTGTGCTCTCCTCTCTCCTGCCAAGTTGGACTAAGAAATACAACAAGACAATCATTATAAACTAGAATAAAATCCCTTGTTTCACAAACTGTTTTGTCATAATTCAGCGACATGCAGGTAAATTGCGGCAATACTCACTTTAATACATTAACAATTAGTACCCTATATAACCTAACACCCTCCCATGGCAATGCTTCTATTAACTTTTACTATCTCATGAACATATCTTTAATCTTTCCATATCTGAGTGACTTAAAAATACATGGTTACTTATAATTTCCCTTGGATTATTAAAATGATAAAAGTAATGCTGTGGGGAAAATAGTTTTTTTCTATCAAACCAAAGTGTCTGAATACTGGCCTGGCCTCCATTTCATAAAGGAATTTCTGAATGCTGTTCATCCCCTCTCAATTCTCAAAACGCAAATAACATTATTTTCTGAGTTCCTTAAACTCCTGCTAGCAATATATTCTTTCTTAACAGATAGAATGTGAACTGGAAGTTCAAACCAGTGCAGTGAGATGACAGCGACTCCCCCTTGCATTAGTGATAACCCATTGAATCCAGGCAGAGAAGCCATGCACCCTTCTGCAGAAGTCAAGATTTGCCATGTCAAGATATCCTTGGCCTCTGATTTTTGACACTGGGAATCTTCACTTCCAGCAAAGATGATCTTCATTTCAGCTAAATGTACTTAAAGTGAAAAACTTTTTCTTGGAAATAAGCCCTGACTATACACTAGAGGACTGTGGTAGATGAGAAGCAATATGAATGCATAGAATGTGGAAAAGCTGGATAAGTCAACATTGTTGTTACTGTGGAAGGGTTCTTTTATCAAACATTCTGGAAGCCAATCCTATATTGAATGAATAATTGGAACAGAATTTCTCCGACTTTTAGAATGTTTCTTCATCCTAATTGTTTCATTTTGCACAAAATGCTTAGATACAGATGCAATCAAACTTGTTATCATTTTTTTAATTTATAGGTAACTGTGAGATATAGCTCATGTACCAGTCTGGCCTTGGCTTTTCTATACAGAACAGGATGACCATGAACTCGTCATTGAGATTATAATAAGTTCCATATACCATCTCAGATTTACCAATTCTGGACATTATTCCCACACATACAGATTCAGAATGTTTTGTCAATACCTTTGTTATCCATTAGTTTCCCTTTTTTTCTATTGTAAAATATTGTCATCTGAATGTTGCAACCACAATTTTTATCTGATCAACTGCTTGCAAGAGAACATGAATAGACCTATTACTGTTGACATTTCCTCAACGAGAGACCTTCACAGCTCTTTCCTCAAGTAACTCCCAGACACTTACATGCAATTCTGCTTTAATTGTTCATGATGTGTGTGGCTGTGGGGTCTAGTGAGGGGATAGAAGACACAGGCTGAGAAAATCTAACTGAACAAATATGCAGATATGGGGACATCATATATAGATGAGACTTTCCAGAGTGACTGCTTTGCAGCAATCCACACATGCTTCTTTGAGTAATTCTGCAAGTAACCCTGATAGAGTCTCTAACTGACCAAAGTACAGTTTGTCATAATTAATGCTTTGATCTGTAGTCAGAACTCTCAATGGTGAATAGACATTTATGTATTGCCTAGTCAGCAAAAGTTTCAACCAACATTCTAGTAATTTCTACATCTCCGGTCCTCTTTTCAGATATTTGTTCCACTTATTTTTCCAATGAGTGGCAGAATTCTCTGAATGGAGATACACTTCAAATGAAAAAAATCTTTCAAAGAGTGTTTTTCAAAATAGATATGTGGTAACAATGTTGAGAAAGAAATTGACGTAGATGTGTGATTGTCCTGTTGGGCAGTACTCTATGGCATTCTGGGAGTATGGGTTTTTTGAGCATAAACTGATATCTTGTATTATAATTTAAATCAAGTATGGATATAATTTCTGCACAGAATTTTTAAATTTTAATCTCAGAATTTTTAACACAAAATTATTTTGGCTAGACAATGTACTTCTTCTATATGAACTTTACAAGTCCAATTTCCATGTTCCCAAGTGTATTGGATATTGCCTAGAGAGTCAGCTAAATGTGTAAACATCTTTTTCATTAGTAATTATCTTTTTATCCAAACATAATGAGTGGTTGTCTCTGCTCCCTCCCTCTCCTCTATTCCTCTCTCAATCTCCCCTTCCCTTACCAATCTATTTCTCTCCCTCCCACCCTCCTGTCTCTCTGTTAGTGTGGGTCACAGGAGTTCCTTTGGGTTGTCTTCTCTAGTGTGTGCTCAGACCTCTGTAACTGTTTAAATTGACTTTCCTTCTGTAGACCCACAGATAGGGACATTCCCCTTCACCTGTCTAGCCCTTATTCCTATGGTTCTCATTGCATCTAATTATTTCTCCTGAGTTCTTCACTGGCCCATGGGGGAATGTTGATATGTCAGCCATTGTGCAGGGCAGGTAAATGTAGATCTCATATTAGTGAGTTTCTGGATGCAGCATCCCTGTTGTGAATAAAGGAATCTGGCCAGCAGTGTACCTCCCCACCTCCAGGCTTATAGTCTTACTACCTTCTCTTCCACTAGAGTCCCCGAGGCGAGACGTGAAGAAGACTGGGTTTGTCTTCGGCACCACTCTGGTCGTGCTGCTCTCCCTGGCGGCCTTCAGCGTCATCAGCGTGGTTTCTTACCTCATCCTGGCTCTTCTCTCCGTCACCATCAGCTTCAGAGTCTACAAGTCTGTCATCCAAGTCGTGCAGAAGTCAGAAGAAGGTCATCCATTCAAAGCCTACCTGGATGTGGACGTCACCCTGTCCTCAGAGGCTTTCCGCAGCTACATGAACGCGGCGATGGTGCACGTCAACAGGGCCCTGAAACTCATCATCTGTCTCTTCCTGGTGGAAGACCTGGTGGACTCCTTGAAGCGGGCTGTCTTCATGTGGCTGATGACCTATGTTGGTGCCGTTTTTAATGGAATCACCCTTCTGATTCTTGCTGAGCTGCTCGTCTTCAGCGTCCCAATTGTCTATGAGAAGTACAAGACCCAGATCGATCACTATGTTGGCATCACCCGGGATCAGACCAAGTCCATAGTTGAAAAGATCCAAGCAAAACTTCCCGGAATTGCCAAGAAAAAGGCAGAATAAGCACACGGAAGTCAGGAGTGCAACAGTTACTAAAATACCATTTAATAGTTATATAACATCATCACTTGTACCATGAAGGAACGTGCTCAGTGTCGGCTCAAGCCTGCATTCCAAGCTTTTTTTTTTTTAATTTGGTGTTTTCTCCCCTCCTTTTCCTTTGCCCTCAGTATCAAGCACAAGAAATGTTGAACTGAAGAAGAAAAACAAACAAAAAAGTATCGTAGAACCAGAAAGAAATAAAAAAATAATAGATTAATCAGACCTTAGCGGTGGCGGAGCTTTTCCTGTAGGGTAGAAGGGGAATGAAGCGAGAGAACACATCTCGAGTCTTCTATCCAGTCTCAAGGACTAGTTTATGCAGCTCCCATTATAATTTTGACCATATTTTTAAGTTAAGAAATAATGGTTAACTTAATGAAGAAACTATTTAGGGCAAGAGTGGGATTCCTTCCTTCCCTGGGGTTCTGTGAGCTTCCATTCCTACCTTCCTGCCTCCCGCTAAGCAAGTACTTGGAATATTCCTCTACTTAATGATAGAACCCTCAACTCTGAATAACTTTCAGGAGACAATGGCGATGCCTGGTTTCCAGAATTAGCAGTGGGAACTCGTGGGACTGAGGGGAGTCTGCAGCCATCCTCTGCGCTCCTCCTGGGAAGGGCTCCGCCAGCTGGGAGGGTGGTGTCGGCGCCTTTCCTCCTACGCTCCAGCTCGAGTGCTGGTTTGAGAGCTTATTCCAGAATGTGCTTCCCCTTCTCTCCCCTGCCCACCTTACCTCAAGTTTAATAAATATGGTTGTACTTTCTTATTATGAAATGTCTGTAACTGCTGTACACTGCTGTAAACTTGTTAGAAAAAAAAAAATGATGTGCATGTGGGCTCCCCAGGTGTTGAGCTACTGTAACCTTATCTCAGTCTGGGGGGTGCATTTTCAAGAGAAGGAACTGCAGAAACCGCTCTCTGATCTTTCCCCTGCTTCCCTCTCCCCCACCTGTGTTCATCAGTTAGCCCAAGGACCAGACCAAAGCCAGGCGGGCTCCACCGATCGCCTGGGCCTGTGGTTAAGGGCCCACATGTTGGTAGAAGGAAGTACATTTCGAGGTCCATGTGGAGTGTAATTGCTTTGAGGCTGGATCATGCATGTGTTCTGTTCTAAGAGTTCAGCATTGTTCAAACACATGATCGTGCTCGGTGCCCTGACTCCTTTGGAGACGGTTTTCCAGGAGTTTTAGGTTAAGCGTGGCTCGGCAGGGCCTGGTGGTGTTGACAGGAAGTTCGCAGAATAGCTCATATTGACATCATACGGAGGCCAACTGGGAATCCTGGACTCCAGTCTGGGACACTTCCTCCCCTTCATCGTGAAAGTCCAGCCAACTTGAACCTGCTGGCCAACAGGCAGTGTGAGCTACCACGTTTGGTGTTCACAACATGCGCCTGCTCAGTAGTGAGCGGATGTTCTTTCTACCCCTTGGGAGCTGGCTTGAAGGTACCCTCGCCTTACTCCACCTTCTTCCCAGCCCCTTCACTTGGATTTCTTAGCTGGTTTCCATTGTAGAAACTTGTCAGCATTGCTGTACTTTGCCCACCCAGGAAGCGAAGGCACTTTTCTGGGCTCCCCTGCAAGGGGTCCGTCACTGGCAGCCCCCACACCTGGCTCTCTTCTTTTGTTGCTGCTGTATTAACGTAATTGGAGATTTTTGTGCCACGCAGGATTTTTTTTGTTGTTAAGAAAAATCTATAGGTAAAATGACTAATGAAATTGTGTACATATCTGTGCGTGCAACAAAAAATACAGTAGCACCCAAGGAGCTTGAATCCTGGTTCCTGTAAAACTGCAAATTGATGATGTGGTGTTAATTAAAAAAATAAAGAACACAGTTACTGTCAAAAAAAAAAAAAAAAAAAAAAAAAAGCCAATACAACTACCAGGCAGAGAATCACCAACACAAAATCCAATAAGTTCAAAAAGTGAGAGGAATCAACAAAAACTTCTCAACACATGGCTTCTAATAAAGAATGTGTAGCTACTCCCTCAGACAGAGGAAAACAAAGACACACATACCCTCCCAGTCTCCTTTTCTATGTGCTCAGCAGGAAGCACCTTTTGTATAAATGATTTTCAAGAACCTAACCCATTGTTTGAGGGTAAAGGCACAACAGGACCTACTAAGGTGCAAAACACATTAACAGGCTCCGTTCCATTCCCCCTAGTATCTCCACATCTATCTATTCTACAATGTTCCACCAAAGAGCCACAGAATCTAGATCCACATTCCTGTCATTGTTTTAATAAAGACTGTTTTTGTGATTTAGTTAAAATACACAAAGGAGGTTGAGCTCCTTTTAATCTGCCCATAGAATTTAGATTTCAGTAAGGAAAATGTTTTTCATTACAATTAACTATACATGTGCCATATCTATTATATATTCCTGTAAATGGTAAGGGTGAATATGTTGGAGGGGGTGCATGCCATACATTAATTTTTCCTTTTGGAGGATACCAAATTCTAGCTGCTGTCATATAAGTTGGCCCATATTTGATCATGATGGTAGGAACTATATTAGGATTCATTTTCTTCCTACTTTCTAATAACTTATACACTTTATGAGAAATAGTTGTGTACTGATTCTTGTGAACAGATGGCATAATCTCATATTCATTGAATTTCTGAATTAGTTTCACAACAGTCATATTTGAGGGAATTTTACCCACCTATGTTTTTGGACTCTTGAAGTTACTCTCCAATCTCTTCAGAATCAGCATATATACATCCTGGCTAACAAAGAAGAGGCAGGAGTGATATCTGCTTGTTGTGTGGGACCAGACATGATGTCTCCAGGTAGAGTTAAAAGCAGGCATGACACTTAGTTTCTAAAAAGGAATGGACAGTGAATGCTTCTAAGCAGAGTTACGTGGTCCATGCATTAACGTATCTCCAATGCGTAGGGAAGGAACTGTAGGGGGAGGTGATAACCTAGCCAGTCCTGAGAAGAACAAAAGAGATCTAAGAATGGATAGGAGGCAAACAACTCCCAGAGGAAGGAATTCACCTGTCATTATCTATGGAGACAAGAGGAAAACTCAATTTACAAAAAGGGAAGAGTCCCTAACAACTGCCCATTTTAGATGCTAAGGGGTCATTCCCCAGAAAGCAGGATTTAGGCCTGACAACCCCCATATTCCCCATATTTATTCCAGATAAGCCATATCCTGTTTCCAGAAAACGCCTTTCTTGAAGCAGTTTTCCCCATGATACGACCTTGTCACATAACATGGTTGGTTGAGGATGTGGCAACAGGATACATGTTTGCACCCCTTCTTGTTCTAGTAAATAAATAAAATATTTAAATATAAAAATCTAATACTGATAGAGACTTCCTGGTTAATAACAAAGATTAATCTTTCTCTGATAGGAAAGTTCCTGATCAAATCTCTTCTATTGTTATAAATGTTTTTTGTTCTGTAGGATCAGAAGTTTTTGCCCCCGTGAACATTGTCTTTGTTCCGGCAGGGAGAAAACCACAAGAGCAGAAGAAACCTCTTGCTTCAGTAGGATGACTTAACTTTAACAGCAAGAGCATGAAGTGACAAAAATAACTCCACTGGTTCAATTAGTTGTGTGCTGTGCCACAGTATTTCCAAGTTCAGCTCCCATTGCTAACTGCCCTGTTAAGTCAGAAGGACATAACTCAGGCTCCTATAATGTAAGGAAACATATTATGGTTACAATGTTTTAGTTTTTTTCTAATGGTACCTTTTGATATTTCATTGGCTGATTTATGATGTAATTGAGGTTTCTGGGTTTTTCAACTCTTTCCCTTCCCATCGTTGATGTTGAGAGTTGTTTCTGATGTGAGTCTGCTCTCAACTGCTGACAAATAAAAGAGCTCTTTATTCAACCATCCTTGCAGTAGAGTTTATCTGTGACTTGCTGGGTACAACCACAGCTTTCAAGAATCCCCATCAAACTGGAATGAAATGTAAATAAAAAAACATTGTGATGACTCCATTGATAGGTTTCAAGACTGCCACATTCCAACCAGGGTGGAGGAGTCTTACAAAATGGCCTGGATAGGCCTACCAAATGTATCTTATTCACAAGTGTAAATACTGATATGATTCTTATATTCCTGGTAAGTCATTTTTCTTAATGGTTGAGTAGTATTCCACCATGTGTGTGTGCCACATTTTCATCACCTATTCCTACACTGATGGACATGTAGTCTGATTTCATTTCTTTGCTATTATGAATATAGTCTCAATGAACATGGACATATAAGTCTTTGTAGTAAGATATAGAATCCTTAGTGAATTGCAGGGGCTGTAGCTGGCCTTCCCAGAACTCCTCAAGTATAGATCAGGCTGGTGCAAAACAGACAGCAGTGGAGACTTATCTCTGCTCTTTGGCCTTTCTGGTGTCTGTTATTTGTCCTGTGATCTAATCTCAGAATGGGAAGATTGATACCACATAGCTTAACATGCTTTTTCCCTAAAACTATATTTAAGGGCCACATTGTTCCCAGAATTGTGCAGAAAAATGTGTCTTTTTAGATACTGTTAAGTGTAGGCAATCACTGACTGTCTGAGGACACAGTAAATCACATGTGTCTTTAAGTACTCCTTGGACCTGCCCTGTGACAGCTGCTGACTGTTTACAATGACTGATGTTTATATGTATTTCCTTGCACACCTTCCTGCTATTCACTTTTGTGTCTCTTGTTCCCATGAGATTTTGCTGTTCCCTGTTATAATCTTTATAGTCACTGATTCTCTATATAGGGATTTACATATAGAATGATTCCTATTGTAACACTTATAAGGATGTCTAGCTGAGAATAAATTTGTCTCAGTACAGTCTCATTCTGGCCTGTCTGAAGATCCCTTTGGTCCCTGCCTGGAAGTAATTCCTGGCTCTCTTTCAGAGATCCCATGTTACTATAACGGCTGGCATTTACAGGTGATGGCACCCAATATAGAGCCTGAACACAAGAGAACTTTTTTTTTTCCAGAGTAAGACAGGGAATTCTCGAAGGGAGCTGCAACAAGCTACAAAGAATAAGGTAAGTCTTGGAAGATTTAAACTAGAGGTTAAAAAATTGGGACAGGCTGGTTCAAAAGACAGAAATTTGTTTGCAAAAGTTTTAAAACAAATGCTCAAAGCATAAGGATTGAAAGAAAAGAAGCAGTTGTCTGCATGGTTGCTGATAAATGACCATCAAATGACTTGAGAGAACAAGGTTACAGTTTTCAGTCCAGCTTGATAGGAGAGCTCATACCAACACCAAAGCCAAGGAAACTGGCCACACCATCTCTACGTAATGGCTGAGGGATGATATTTACTTGCCAGACCAGCATGTCTGGCCAAGTGTACAAAAGGATGCTGACTTCCTCAACTAGCTCTCAGTATTTTATTCACCTCCTCGGGGTCTAGTCCCATCCACCATGCTGGGCCTTCCCAATCTCTGGCAGATTTGCTTTGGGCTTAACCACTAATTTTCTACAAATGTGCTCGAGTTCAAACCTTCCACTGTCAAGTTGACACGTGTGCCCAGCCATGACACTTACAAAGGGAGTCCTGTGCTATACACAAGCAGAGTAATGAGAGGGGGATGGGGAGGGTGGGGCAGAGCAGGACGGATGAAAGCAGGGAGGGTGGGACGAGAACGTGTGGATGGTGAGGTTGGGGGAGGAGGGATCAGGGCAAAGACGTAGACTCAGTTTGTTCGTAATTACATAAATTTTAAATAATTTTACAGACAAAAAACCAAGAAACGGGGCTGGAGAGTGGCTCAGGGGTTAAGCCTCTGCCTTGCAGGCAGAAGGTCCTGAGTTCGGATCCTAGACCCCATGTACAGACCCCGGGCAGAAGGGGGGGCGGCCTGCGTTTCCGGTCCTGGTGGGCGGAGCCTGTGAATCCCGGGGCAGAGTAAACAAGGAGGAGGTGGAGGCGTCCATGGTGGTTCCTGAATTCGTCCGTGGTTCTACACACACATACATACATACCCACACATACATACACACACACACACACACACACACGCACACACACATACACACATGTGCACACATGCATACAAGCACAATTGAATAAATAAAAAATTTAAAAAAAAAACAAAAAACAAACTGATTTCCTTACTATTTTGTCAAATGTCACTGTTTAGAAGGAGTATTTTTAGGCTGGAAAGATGGCTCAGGGGTTAAGACTCTGCCTTGTAAGCAGAAGGTCTGAGCTTAGATCCCAGATCCCATGTAAAAATCACCAGGCAGAAGGTCTGTGGCCTGCATTTCTGGCCTGATGGGCAGAGTCTGGGAAAACCCATAGCAAAGCAAAAAGGAGATAGAAGCAATCCACAATGATTCTTGAAGTCACCTTTGGGCCTCCACAGGTACACACAGTACCCTTTGATATAAACATACACAATTAAAATCAAGAAATAAAGTTTTAAAAAGGGATATTCTCTGCATTTGTTCAAATATCACAACAGATACTACCAAGTGCTGGCATCCTTCACTCTGACTCTCAGCTGACAAGACACTTTAAGCAGACATCAGAGTGAGAGGCTCCTCCCCCTTTCCAACTCTTCTGAAAGTTCCCTCTTTCCATCCTGCCTGTTAACACTTTAAGTGCTGTCCACTGGCTTAGACCTCCAGTTCTGTACAGCGTGCCAACATCCACCCCACACTCATCCCCTCATTTCAGGAACTCAGTTGGTACAGATGGTGGACTTTAAAGCAGCCATAAGCAAATCCTGACTCTGGTTTTGTTATGGTGCCACTTCACTAGCCAGCAGGGGGGACATTTCCTCATTCTTCATGAGAATACACAGATCTGTAACTCACTTCTCTCAGATTTCACAAGGAGAAGGTAATTGAGGTGCCTTACCACTTCTTAGTGCACATTCTACCATTAAATTGATTCCTGGAGTTGGTGGTTACCTTAGCAGATAAGGTGCTTGCTCACACACCTGACCATCTATGTTTGACCTCTAGAAGTCCATCTAGTAGAAGGAAACTGACTTCTGAAAGTTATCTTCTGAGTTCTCTCTCCATGCCACATTATGTATGGGCAAGAGTGCCTAAATCTACCTATCTTTCAAAAGAATTAAGTTTTAGAAAAAACTGCTTGTCATTTTTCTTGGGAGGAAATTTTTTATTGACTATTTTTGTAAGTTTCCAGGTTGGCCTAGGACTCATGCAGAAGTGCAAGTTTCTGTCAACTTTGCTATGCTTCCTCCTGAAATACTGGTGTTACAACAGTACACTACTCTGTCTGATTTGGGAGAGTAGGTTTTGAACCCAGGTCTAGATCTCATTCCCTACTTCCTCATAACAGCAATGAAGGGGATATGTAAAGAGAAACACACACACACACACACACACACACACACACACACACACACACACACGGGGCAATGCCTGTGTACAAAATATGAGCAGAGCTGTAACTTTTTAAGTGAAGTATTTAGTAGCTGTATAATATATTATTACATTATTGTTTTCACTTCTTCCTTTTGTGACAGTTAATCCTGGGTGTCAACTTGACACCTGGCATTGACTAAGATCAGCTGAGACCACATGAAGAGATCATCTGGATAATACAAAGATCAGCCCTAGATCCGATTGGAACCTCCCTAGATCTCATTGGAACCTCCCAGCGGTGGACTAGATAAAAGAAACCATAGGACAAGAGGCTGGGAAGAAGAGAGACTCCAGGAATTCTCCAGCCGTCATCCACTAGCCTCTTAGATGGGTGTAATGCAGTCTGTTTCCAGCTTCGGCCACCCAGCCATGCCACTTCCACCTCGAAAGACTGTATCTCCTCTGGAACCCTAAGATGAATAAATTTTCTTTTCTCCATTAAGTTTTTTGACTTTGGGTATTCTCTCACAGCGATAATTAAGAGTAACCATTACACCTCTCCTTATGCTTTCCTTGACCCCACTCAGCTTGATCTCTTTCCTCCCAATAAAAAAAAAAATAAAGTTCTCCTTTCATTTATATGCATTCCAAGATGTGTAAATATTTCTGGTGTATTTTTGTGTGTGTGCGTGTGCGTGTGCGTGTGTGTGCGCATGTATGTGTGCGTGTGCGTGTGTGTGCGTGTGTGTGCGCATGTGTGTGTGCGTGTGCATGTGTGTGTGCGTGTGCGTATGTGTGTGTGCATGTGCGTGTGTGTGTGATCACTTTTGAATATGGAATTGAATGTGCAACAACCGTATCAAATACCAATAGCATAATTTTCCTTCTCATCATACAGAAAAGTTAAGAATATGTGT
The DNA here is from genome assembly GCA_023101885.1 of Typhlomys cinereus. NCBI lineage: Eukaryota > Metazoa > Chordata > Mammalia > Rodentia > Platacanthomyidae > Typhlomys > Typhlomys cinereus. Next base: position 939,124 of record JALPQD010000400.1, read on the forward strand.
CCCATATACATACCAATCACTTCAATTCCCTTGACTATTTGTACATTGTTTTTTATTAAAAACACAGGCAAAATCAAATCGCTATACTTGAATCATCATTGCATGAATTGAAGTGCTACTAACATACAGTTTCATACTGGATTTTTTTTTCTTGCAGCAATGTGAACGAACAAGGTAGACAATCAAGATGTCTTGAATTTTATTTTTTTTAATCGTTTAAGAGAGAGGGGATGGGTTGGGGAAGTAGGCATGCCCTTGAATAGCACCTTTCAATTTCAGTTTTCTCCATTCACTGTGCCAAACCGAAGATGAAAGTTTACACCTAAGTGAAGTAGGCACCGTACAATTCAAGACAAGTCACTTCCTTTTGAATTTGTACTTTGAGTTCATTTAGGCAAAGCTGTTTTCTAGTAGCTGGCACAGAAATGCTGCAGTGGAAAATGCCACATAGAGGGCAGAGACAGGTCCAGCTAATGCATTCAGAATCCTGAAACTCAGTGTCTTAACTGTTGGATGCACCTGGAATCCCCAGCAGTGGGGGGCGGGGGAGTGATTACACTGGTTCGTTTTGTTGGCAACAGGAGAATCAGGAGCCAGCACCATGCTCCACCGGGGGCTCAAGGTACCCTGGTCCCTTTTGTAAGCACAGGGCCGTCAGGTTTGCAAGTAGGTGGGTGTGGTAACCAGCCCAGAAAGGAAAATAGTGCTTCCAGCACCTTCAGTGCTGAGGCAGAGCAAAGCCAGCTTGCTGTGTTGGTGACAAGCAGTCCATCACCAGCTGCCGACATGCCATGCATCAGGTTAATTGGTAAAACACAAAACAAATCAAAGGACAACAAAAAAGAAAAAGGAAGTTTATTTCCTGAGTTACATTTCATATATCCTTGTTCCTATTACAGATAATTATAACAATCATAAATGAACATGTCTGCTAACAAGAATATTACACCTAGGAGACTATACCAGATCACTCAGTCGAAAAGAAGTTTAATAAAAGAATTACACAGCTAATGTCTACAACCAGGAACACAGGAAGAATTTACACTCTATTATTGTTATCATGAGGAAGTAACACTGCCTTAACAGGCCTCAGTGAAGCAGAGATATCTCTACACTTTCGTATGGGCTTTTAAATCTGAACAACTTTTAAAATTTATTTTTATTTTTCTAATGTTACTAGAGATGTGGTTGAGATTCAAAGCATGAATACTTCTTGACCTGAAGTTACTTAAGAATTATTCCAGCTGTCTTAATTGCTCTTCAGTTGCTGTCAGAAATAAATGAATCAAATACTTAAGAGATGATAGTGGTTGATTTATGATCTCAGTTGTCTATGTTACCGTTGATTATAATGGTAGGACTGTTCCTAATAATATTGTGACAAGAGGAAAATGGTTACATCATAGCCTCGGGAAAAGCAGATAAAGGGGCAATGATAGTTAATCCTGGTTATCAACTTGACACACCTGTCATTAACTAAATTCAACTGTAAGACCATCTGAAGAGATTATATGGATCAATACATTTGCAATTCAAAGAGTAGACTTAGATCTGATTGGGAACTCCAAGTAGCAGACCAGATAAAGGGAACAGGAGACAGAGGTGCTTGAAGACTCTGCTCCTGCCTCCTGGCTTCTTGACCCTCCAGCCCTCCAGCCCTCCAAGTCTTCAACATGAACAAAGACTCTGCAGGAATCCTCCAGCCTTCAGCCATCACCGACTGGACTACTAGACTGAGCAACTACTAGCAGTCATTGCTGAACTACTTTTGCTGTATCCAAATTCAATAAATTGTAAGTCAATTCAATAAATTCCCTTTTCATATATTCATTCAGTTGAGTTGTGGCTCTAGAGAACCCTGACTAATACAAGAGCATATTTTCTAGCTTGTCTGAACAGTATGTCTCATTAACAGCTCATAGATTTTGCTACATAATATGACACTTATTAAAATACAAAGCAACCCTTAATATACCTTCCAATGTAGTAAAATTGTAACTAGAACTGTATATTAGATGAACAGATCAGAATAGTCTAGATATCAACCTGAAGGGAAACTGTAAAAATCACACAAACTTGTGGAAACTTAACAGCATAATATTGAATGATAGATTGACTACATCCAAAAATTACTGAATTAAAAAGGAAATGAAATCACTACATCCAAAATTGATAGTATAGAATGAAAGTCCTAAGAGCAAACTTTACAGCCAAAAGTGTCTACATAAAAACATAGAAAGATTTCAAGTGAAGAAGGTAATGATCTCCTTAAGGTCTTAGAAGAAGAGCAAACTAATATCAAAAGATATAGGCAGAGAGAAATAAATCTAGATCAAGGCAGAAATGACTGAATAGAAATAAAAAAACTCCAAGAACATAAAAAGAACAGTTTTTTATTTTTATCAACATACTAAGCAGAATTGACACATAGTGTGCAAAAGAGAGAATGAACAAAGACTCTTATCAAGAAATTCAGATATGAAAAGAAGACATTTCAACCAAAGTAAGTGAAATTCAGAAAATCATGTGATTGGTACTGGTAAGACAGTCGATGGGTAAGGCTCCTGTCTGAAAATTTTAAAACCCAAGTTCAGTCCCCAAAAGGCCACAGAATTCACGTTTGCCTTCTCTCTCTTTCTCTTTTTTTCACTAAGATAAATAAAAAATGTTTTTTTTAAAAAACAGAAAACCATAAGGAAATATCTTATAAACTTGCATTGCAGTACATTTGAAAATTAAAAGATGTCCATGAACATCTATATTTAGAAAACTTACCAAAATAAAAGTAAAATGAAATTAATAAGCTAAGTTCATTTATATTGAGCAATGAGATTAAAGTAATAATGTCTGCAAAATGAAAGAAACCCATCAACATATAGAGTCATGACAAAATCCTACCAAACCTATAAATAACTAAAATTAATTCTACCCAAATTATTTCATATTTTATAAAAGGAATTAATTCTTCCTAGCTCTTCTTTATTCAGTCAGTGTATTTAAGTCATATAAATACACAACAATGAAAAAATAAAACAACTGATCTTTCTAATGAGCAGTTACTCAAGAATGCTCAATAAAATAGTTGGAAATTTAATGAAAGCTCAAATAAAATCATCAACCATGACCAAATTAGCTTCATTTGAGAAATACAAGTTTATTTCAACTTACGTAAATCAATAAATGAAATTTATCACAAAATTGAATTAAGAGGGTGATCATGATTATCCCAATAGATGCAGAAAACTAGCCTTTTATGAAATCTACCATTCCATCATGATTGCTTGTTATGGGGTTCAGAAGTCTACTCAATGAGGCATAGACAATGAGCTTGACTGAAAAGGATGTTTATTGAAAATGGGTCAAACAGAATTGAGGATTCCAGGACTCCACCAGAGTTTGGGACCTCATGTTAGAGAGTTAGGAGGACTTCACCAGAGTTCGGGACCGCATGTTGGAGCCCCGAGTAAGGGCGGGGGGCAGTTCTTATAGCAGTTTCTGAGTTGGTACCTGCCATCCAGCTAGTGATTCAAGCTGGCAGTTTCAGGTGGTGTTGCAGCTGGAATTCAGAGAGGGGTGAGGAGAAGGGTGGAAACTTTGAGTGGTGGTCCTGGTGACCCAAAGCTGTAACTATAAAACTAAGTGGTTAGCAGATAACGAGAGCAAATTTATCTATCTTCATGTGTAAGCAGTGACTATCTTTATGCATAAGCAGTTTACAGAAGCCAAGGAGCAGGTCTAAGGTCAAAAATTTTCCACAGCATATTTTCTATAGCACATTGCACACAGTTTCCTCATAGCACACAGATAGTGGGGTCTTCCTTTTTCTAGACCACCACAGCTCTGGACATAATATTAATGTCCTGAGCATATCTCAATATAATAAGGGTTGTCTATTATGACAAACATACAGGAACATCATCTTTTTTTCACAAACCCAATAGTTTAATTTTTTTCAAGTGAGGGCTTCCATTATGATTGTTTTGTTAATGGTAAATAAAGACAAGTTAAATGCCCTACCCTCAACAAGTCAAAATAATTCAAATCATATCGAAATACCAGAAACCATCACCAGGGTACTGTTCAGCAGTTCCACTGAACACTGCAAGTGTAGAGAGAAAACGAGTACAGCTGAGGCACATGCTCCCAACGCATTCTGAGCACTGAGAACCACTCCACACCGCATCCCTTAAACTGTCACTCGGGTTCATAACTTGAATTGCATGTTTTACTTCGACAGATAAAGCATTCTGCTGAGAATATAAAAAGTTATAAAAAGGTAATCATAAAAGACAATGTTGGTAGGCATGTCTGCTTTCTTTTAATAAAAACAAAAATAGTTACTGTCATCTACTTAAATATCTTTTGTTATAGAATGTTCCAGTTATTGAAAAAGGGTCCTTAAAAAACCCAACTGCCTATACTTAAACCCATCCCTCTTGCCCCTAAGACAAAAATGAAGGATGTGTAATGTGTAAACTGGCAAAACAAATGTGAAGAAGGGACTTCTTGAATGATGTTCCTAATCAATTCTTTGTTTATTCTTTTAGAGTACCAATTAACAATAACCAACCAAGTCTTAAAAATACACAAAACAGACCTTCATTTTTGCATTCCTTTCCAAACACAAAAAGTATATATAGCATGTTTAATAATGTGCAATATGCAAAAGCTCTGTGTTGCCGATAGCAACATCTCTACCCACCTTATTCAAAAAGGTACCTCTAATAAACACAATTACATCACTAAGCCTGTTAGTTCGAGAGGGCCTTAAAATTTGTTAAAATTGGAAAATCTTTGTGTAAGGGCTCCACTCATTCGATTCAAGATTATAGACTTCCACTGTATTGAGAAATTCATTATCATCAAATCCTCCCACTGCATAAATGGTATTCCCAACAGTCCCAATCCCAGCATTGCTTCATGCTGAAGTCATATTTCCCATCATCTTCCATTCATTTCTGGTTGGATCATACATCTCCACATAGCTGATGGCATGAGAACCATCGAAGCCATCATCTACAGTTTTCCATCAAGGACAGCTACTCCAGCTCCTACCTGGCCACATTCATGGGTGCAATTAAAGTCCAGGTGTTATTTTCAGGATTGTAATGTTCTACTGTGTTCAGACAATTCCAAGATTCTGTATCTCCAATTATGCACAAATAACCACCTAATTCACAATCTGCAGATTGATGTCTATGAATGTTAAGAGGGGCACAGCTTGCCCATGATTTTGTTACAGGATCAAATACATCACAGTTTTTCAGTCCTTTTTGACCATATGGATCAGAACCACCAATAATGTACAATTTCCCATTGAGAGCACACACTCCTGCATTACAGTGGTTAGTTCTCAACTCTGGAACAGGGGTCCAATCATCAATGCTTGGATCATACATTTCTCCACAACTCAGGTCATCAGAGTGGCCATTTGACCCACCTACCACATAAAGCTGACCCATAAGTACAGCCATTTGGAACCAGACTCTTGGTGTTCTCATAGGAGCAAGAAAAGACCAATGATCTGTATGTGGGTCATAGCATTCAGCCGTGCAAAGGCACTTCTCTCTGTTATAAGCACCTGCAGCTATGAGTTTGCCATTCATCTCTGCAGGCCCCAGACCAGATCGTGCATACTGCATGGGAGACATGGGCTTTTCTGTGAGACCGTCTGGTTGCATCTCAAACCTAAAACTCTTGACTAGTTTTGAAGTACTTGTTGGTGAGCTCTGTGGGCTGTTGCGTCCATGAAGAAAAATTACACAGAATATACCATCCAGCACATCCAGGCACAAGTATGTGTTATTTGAAGTCTTTTCTGAAGCAACAATTTTTCCACTCATGCTTAGGGCTTTGCACTGAAGCATTTGGAGACATCCAGTGGAACTGCCACTTAACTGCTTATGGCCATTCTCACGGGGCAGCTTTTTCTGCACAAGCTGAATGTGGTCATCTTCACTGCCAAACACCTGCCTGTCCATCTAGTAGGTTCCCATCAAGCAGCTTGTGAACAGCTGAGTAGTACAAGGTTTGAACCTCTTCCATCAGCTCCTCCAGACTGTCTCCATTCTCCCAGATGTTACGCTGCACCCAGTTGATTACTTTTGTGTACAGTTTGCCATTGCTGGGCAAGCAGACATTGTCTTCAAGCATGACCTCCAACTTTAGTTGTGGAAGCTTAAGAAAGTCCTCTTCTGAAATTTGTAACAAATGTTCCTGAATATAAGCATCAACCTTATTTAACAAACGGGAATCTCCCATACAATTTGCAAAATTTTGGTAGGAAATGCAGCTTGTAATATCCATTCTAGATAGTAAATAATCTCTGCAAACCTGCTTTACTTGGTCCATCTTGAGCTTTTTTGCTGCAGAATAAACATCTTTCACTAATTCCTTATCAGCTTTCAACTGTGCAGTGTAAGCATAATTCAACAAAACTTCAACAGCTTCTGGATTGAGATCATCAAATTTAACATGGGAAACTCCATGAGGATCACTATCACTACTGAAGATTTCAAATAAATAAGAGCTGCAGCAAGCCAGTATCGCCCTGCATGCCAACATCTCACCGCCACAAACCTGAAGTCGAACACCACAGAACTGGCCACTTTTCCTCAGGGCATTTAATTTGGCAACAGAAGACTTAATGAAATTTTCATCTTCAAACATCAAATATCCATTGGGAATCATTTTTCCTTATAAATTTGGCAATACACTAGTGAAAAATGGATTATTGTTAACTCAGATAATCCAAGGACAAAGGAGTGTTAGAAGGAAGCCCTTCGCTAAGGTAGGAAGACAAGAGCTGAAGTGAAGGAAAATGGGTTAAGCTTTAATGATGGCTCCAAAACTATCAGGCTTGAAAATGATGTGATCAAGTCCTTAAAAGCTATAGACACGAATTTCTTCTGTGATAATCATGCATCATAATCTGGATCATCTCTGAAGAGATGGCAAAACTCATCTCTAGAGCTACAATGGGGCGAGAGGAAGCGGGTGGGCGCTGACCCCACTAAAAGTGCTTTGAGGCTGTGGCGGAGGGTGGCGATTGGCCGGGAGGACCACGGCCAGTCCACCGAGGCTGCGAGGAGCGGGCAGCGCCACGGATCACTCGCAGGAACTCGCTCGCTCGGGGCACAGACGCGGCAGGGGGAGAGAGAGCGCGCCCAGTGTCCCCAAGCGAGCGACTGTCCACGCCCGTCCGGGAGACGCTAGGAACATCATCTTAAATGGACAAAAACGTTACTAAGATCAGGAACGAGATAAAGAGGTCCATTCTCTGCATCTATTCAGTGTAGTGCCTGAAGTCTTAGAGAAATGAGACAAAAGAAGAAAATAAATGACATGAATATCAAAGCTAATTTAAAAATCTCTATTTGACAAGATATGATTACATACATAACAGACCATGAAGACTCTACAAAAACCTCCCCTAGAGCTGGTAAACAGTTTCAGGAAGGTGAAAAGTCAGCACAAAATACAATACAATGTACTTTCTATGTATCAAAGGCAAAAGTCATTGAAAAAGACGTGAAAGAATTAATTCCATTCATTATCACCACAAAATATCTAGGAATAAATTCCAAAGAAGGAAACTAATGTGTTTACAAGACAGAAAGAAAGCAGAACACAGATCTTTTGTTTTCATGGATGAGAAGAACTAATATAGTGAAAATCTGCTAGTTTCATATTTCTTTGATATAATGATTTCAGAGCAAAACAATTTAGGAGAACAAGTAATTTATATTGGTATTACAGGGTGCTGTGGACCTAGCAAGCACCTAGCAAGCAGGGGACTTGTTATCCAATATCTAAATTAAAACCCCAGAGAGGGGCAAGAACCAGTGCATCTCAGGTTTCTACAACCTTTTCTAGCCTTCCAAAACTGACCATCTCTTCATCTTATCCACTCACCCAGGGAACAGTTCCACTTATTCTGAGATGGATTATTTCCATGTCAATCATGCAATTACAACAATCTCCTACATAACTGCTTAGTGGTCAACTTTTACTAAAGTATTCTTCATAGAAGTATAAAAGCTTAGCTAATATGAAAAACATGAAGTACAGCCAAAGCAAATCTGAAAAAGGCAAAGAACACTGCAGTATTACCATAGCTGAATTTTTTTGTACCAAGATGCAGTAATAAGAATACCATACCACTAGAACAAGTACAGACATACTTATAGATCATTGAAATAGAATAGAGTACCTAGATATCAATTCATTTAACTTCAGCTACCTCTCTTTGACAAAGATTTGAAAAATCTATATTGGAGGAAGTACATTGTCTTCAACAAATTTTATGAAAACAGGACATCAATACGAATAAAAATAAATCTAGATCATTATCTCTATTTTTATGTCTCAATTCCAGATCCACCAAGCACCTCACCATAAGATTTGATACCTTGAAACTATTAAAAAATTAAGTAGCGTGTATGTTTCAACATGTGGGCACACAGAGAAGACATTATGAAAAGGTTTTCAGTAACATAGGTATAACAGTTACTCTTAACTATTGCTGTGAGAGAGCACCCAAAGTCAATCAACTTAAGGGAGAAAGAGAGATTTATTTAGCTTATGGTTCCAGAGAGGAGAAACAGTCTTTCATGGTGGAGGTGGCATGGCTGGTGGCTGAAGCTGGAGGCAGGCTAAGTCAATGCAGATATCCTTGGAGAGTCTCTCTTCTTCCCAGTCTCTGTTCTGTGGTTCCTTTTATCTGGCCCACTACTGGGAGGTTCCAATCGGATCTAGGGCTGGGTCTTCGTATTGTAACTGTATTGATCCAGATAATCTCTTCAGGTGGTCTCAGCTGATCTTAGTTAATGCCAGGTGTGGTCAAGTTGACACCCAAGAGTAACTATCACAGGTGGTCTTCCCTGTTTATGTATGGTAAAGCTAAGATAACAACCATCCAGGCTGTCCTCATCTGTGCAATACCAGACAGCTGTTATGGGGAAATGAACTGCTCCCTCATTGTTTTTGTTAAATGTTTTATTTGTTTATTTCCGGGGGTGCACTGTGTGTCCCTGTGGAGGACCAAAGGTGTCTTTGGGAATCATCCTGGATTGCTTCTACCTCCTTCTTCCTTCACTCTGGGATTTTCCAGCTCCGCCCATCAGGCCACCGCCATTCCCCCCCCCCCTGGATTTTTCATGTGGGACCTGAAATTGGAACTCAGGACCTGATTTCGAGACAAGGTCTTAAACTCTAAGCCATCTTTCCAGCCCCCTCATTGTTTTTTAATCAGGCTTTACAGGAAGGAACACATGATGGCTACCATAAACCTGGTGGAAAAAAGCCATGCCTTCCGAAGTTTTAGGCCTGAAGGGGGAAATGTTGGTAATGTTATTTAAATTGATGGACAGATCATCAAACTCTCTGTTAAGTGAAAATGTGCATATGCATAGACACAAGTTGCTCTTGAAGAAAGCCCTCTTTGGTGTGAATCATCCTGGATTGGTGAATGAATTAGTGGTGAATGCAGACACTCCATACTGCCCAAGATGTTTGGAGTAAGTGATTCTGAGGGCCTGTCACTACACAAGCCATTGTAAGACTCATAGAAGAAGAACGGATGAGCAGAATGGATGAGCAAGAAGATCAGGAGAACATTAATGCCATCTCACAACCTTGAATATACATAAGCTTTAGTTCCCTGCAGAGGGCCCACAAAACATTGGCCAGCCAACCATCAGCCATGTGTAGGATTGCCACTCATGGGTCTGTACAGCTGGACTCCTGTCTACCTGTAAACTCTTGTTTGTGCTTCCACTGCTGAGACAATGAGTTTCCCATGGTAACCTCAGAACTCATGGTCAATGATCACACATATGACACTATTAAATTCAGTGAGTGACAAAACAAAACAAAACCATGAAAGTGAGGGAAATTAGGACATAGATATGACAATGTATGTGGTGAGTATGGTCAGCATTATATACTTACATGAATTTTGATTTAATTTAATTAATAAAATTAACTAATTAATTAATTAATTATAAAATGTTGAGGGCTTCCAGGTTAAGATGATGGCATAGCAGCAACTATGGAGCTAGGATCAGATCATAATCATGAAAATGATATAATATGAATCATGCTATTCTACCATCTTCCTCTACAGTTGCCAGGACTCAGTGAGCAACCCAGGGTTCCCCCTTTTTGTTTTTGTTTCTTATGTGTTTTGCCAATCAACCTGACTCATGGCATTCTATGGCAGCTGGTTTTTGTTGGACTGCCTGCCACCAACACAGGAAGCTGGTTTTGCACTGTCTCAGCAGTGAATGTGTGGAAGCACAATTTTCCTTTCTGGGCTGGCAACTATGATCAACTGCTCCGACTGCTGCAACTACTCAAGGGAATGAGAGTCAGTAGTATGCAAATGGGTTACATGTTTTTAAGTTTTCTGCGTGATGAAAAATGACAAAATGTTTTATTTGCCTTTGATATGGTTGAAATTCCATGCGTTTATTTTTAAAATTTTAAATTATTTATTTACAAAGTGGGTTTATGTCTTTGCCCTCCTGCCCTACCCATCCACTTCTCTCCCACCCTCCCCATCCTTTCTTACCCCCTTCTATTCATCCCATAGTGGTCACACACATAGACACTCTGACATAAGCACACTAGAAAAGCTTACACATCTTGGAATGCATGTGACATGAAAGAAGAGCTCTATTTATTTATTTTTTCATTGGGTAGAAGGAGACTGAGCTGAGTAGGGGCAAGGAAGCCTAAGGAGAGGAATAAATGAAAACAATATACATTGACATGTATCTAAAACCCAATGTATTATACAGTAGCTCCTTAAGTGAAAAAGTTAGTTCTGTTCATATTTTGTGTGTCCTGGATGTTCCTGTTTTAGAAAGTTGTTTGTCATTTTAAAACTCAGGTTGGCTCCACCAAAGAATAGGTTGGCAATAAATTTACAGTAAATATTTTTATTATTTGTGCTTGTGAATAACATCCCTTTGAAGCTAACTCAGTAGCTGATACAGTCTCATGGGCGACATTAAGTGAACACAGCACATAGGTTGCCTGGAGGAAGTCATACTTCAAAATACCAAGAAATCCTGGCTCTTGTCTCATTCCCTGTATTTCTCATGTCCTGTCGTTCTGGGGCTCAGAGGGACAGCGTTGTCCAATGGGAGAGCCTATGGGGAGGAACGTCCAATCAGATGACAGACAGCGAAGCGAGGCGGGGCGGGCTTCCAGGGCCTCCCATGGGCCTTTGCGTCCAATCCGCCCTCTGCCGCCATCTTTGGCCCGTGCGTGTCTGTCTCCTTGCTGTGGTTCCGGGTCCTCAGCTTCCCATCCGGATCGCACTGCTGGGGAGAAGCACAGCCGACGCGGGCCGTCCACAGCCGCCGGAAGGACGCGATGCGTGCGACGGGCTGTCCACAGCGCCGGAAGGACGCGGTGCGTGCGGCGGGCCGTTCTCGCCGCCGGAAGGACGCGATGCGTGCGGCGGGCCGTCCATAGCGCCGGAAGGACGCGGTGTCCACAGTGCCGGAAGGACGCGGTGAATGTGGCGGGTCCGGCCGGCCGGCGGGAAGCCGTGTGTCCCGGCGCCCCGGGTTCCGCCTTGCGGTCGCCCGGTGCTCCTCGTCCTTCGGCTGCGCGGGGCGAGGCCGGCTGCGGGCCCCGGGCGTCCTTTCCCGGCCCGCGCGGTGGGGAGCGCCGGCCTGGAGCCAACCCGTGGAAGTTGGGGTGCCTGCGGGCTCCCGGGAGGGTGCAGGGCGCTGGAGGACAGCCGCGGAGCGCCAGGGGTGAGGCTGCGCTCGGGCCGCTCTGGGGGTCCGGAGCTGGCAGTTGCAAGTGGCGGGGGTTGGGGGGGTAGGGTTAGCGCCGCAGGACTCGGGTAGGCGGGGAGTGCAGGCGTCCTTAGGCGTGACGTGACCCACATTTCCAGGTATTTTTAACTTTTTATATGAGACAAGGTTTTCCTTTTTAGCCTAGGTTAGGTTGACCTCACGGCATCCCACCCGCGCAGCCTCCCAAGTTCATTAGTCTCTTTTTTCCACCTCTGTTTTTGGCTTCCCGACATCCTAAGACTGGTTGTGAAAGTGCCTAGTGTGGGAAAGTCCTTTTGCTGGCTGATCCTTCACACAGAGGGGCGATTTACCAGTCAAGTCAGCGTTCAGAAGCAACCATGTGCAGAGGCTTTGCCCCTTTTCCCTGTTTTTTTGTCTCTCTTATTTTTTGGGATGTGTATGTTGTGTGTTTGTCTGTTTACATATTGCCTTCCTTGCTCTGTTAAAGTGCAACAGGAAATGAGTTCTAGACCCGAGTTCAGATCCCCTTAGGCACGGTAAGTGTGTGTGGTAACTATTCAGGAGACTGAGGCTGGAGGAAGCATAGCAAGGCTTCTGCCTCGGTCCTAGGCCAACCTGGGAACTTAGTAAAGTAGTCGCTCAGAAAGTTCCTCCCAAGAAAACAGAGAAGCAGGTATTTCTTATTAATTCTTTTGAGAGACAGGTAGATTCATGCATCCTTGCCCATATAGATGAGAGAACTCAGAAGACAACTTTCAGAAATCAGTCTCCTTCTACTAGATGGACTTCCAGAGGTCAAATGTAGGTTGTTTTGTGTGTGAGCAAGCACCTTACCAGCCAAGGTGTCTCACCAACCCCAGGAGTCAGTTTAATGGTGGAATGTGTACCAAGAAGCGGTTGGGCCTTGGGGTGGATTCTCTCAGAAATCTGAGGAAGGATGAGGCAGTGGGCCCCTGCTGGCCAGCGAAGGGGCCATGATAAAACAAGAGCCAGGATTTGCTTACGCAGCTTCTTTAAGTCCACCATTCCTCCCGACTGAATTACTGAAGTGGGTGTGGTGTGGATGCTGCCTCGCTGTATAGACCTGGGAGGTCTAAGCCAGTTGACAGCACTCAGGGTGTTGACAGGCAGGATGGAAAGAGGGAACGTTAAGATTTGGGAAGGGGGAGGATCCACTCACTCTGATGTCTGCTTAAAGTGTCTTGTCAGCTGAGAGTTGAAGTGAAGGATTTCAGCACTTGGAAGTATTTGCTGTGAAATTTGAACAAATGCAGAGAATATCCCATCTAAACAGCACCATCTGACAAAATAGAAAGGAAACCAGTTTTTAAGTCATAATGTATATGACTTTATCCTTTTCCAGATATAAACTTGGAAGTCCTTGGATTTAACTCACAACCTGTTGTGTGAAGATCAGGGCAGGACACCTTCTGCTCCAGATGCCAGAGATGGTGAGTAGCTGGGCTGAATTCCTGAATAGGTCAGGGAAGTTCTGGTCCTATGTGCGTGCAAAGCGATGCTGTCTCCTCTCTGCTGTCTGTGAATATGGGACTGCCATCTGGATGTCCAGATCTTGTCACGTGAGCACCCCCGTTTGTGTCTGCTGTCACTTGTCCATCTTTGCCTGGTGACCCTCAGCTGTCACAACCTCTTCTGTGTGATGCTTTTCATTCAGTTCATGGTATTCCTAGGACTGGCTGGACTTGGATTCCTACTTGATGGCTTGGTGACTTCCCTGAGGGCACTAATTTAGTGTTGTGTGTGTGTTCGTGTTCTGTATGTTTTCGTATATGTATTTGTGTGTGTGTGTGTGTATTTGTCACCCTGTGACTCTAGGTGTGAGAACCATAAGGAGGATTCTTTATGTCCGGGAAGTCAGAAGCAGTGAGTGTCTGCAGAATCCCAAGCAGGCAGGAAAGCCATGTCCACAGGGCTTCCACTGTGGGGTCCCCAGACTGAATCCCTCCTGTGCCTGCTTTGTGCTCCCCCCTCAGCAGAGGGTCAGGCATGTTCCTCCCAGCCTGTGTTCTGGAGCCCTGGGTCTGCCATGAGTGTAGGGTGGGTGCTGAACTTGAAAGAAATGCAGACCTCCCCCCCGACACCCCCAATATCTCCATTGTTGGATGCTGCTTTGGGGACTGACGTTGTGCCCATCTGGCCCTAACCATTGGGTAACCACTCAACATGGTGTTAAAGGGCTGTGGCAAGGTCAGACCACAGAGGGATCCTAGGGGTCTCTGGCCTGTGGAGTCTTCACACAGGAGTTCTGAGGACCCAGGAGCAGAGGGCTAGTGCATAGCAGACTCTAAGGAAGTTGAATGAAGGATGCATGCAGTTTTGTCCATGACACTGGCAGTAATTGCAAAGAAACAAAGTTCTTTCTATTCTTATTTGTACTGGATGTCACGTCCTGAATAATTGTTTCCAGTTCAGCTCTCAGCCTGCTTCCTGAGAAGAATTAATTTGGAGATTTTATTTTAAATTCTCCTTATACTTTCACTTTAAAAAAAATAATATATATATATATATGTATAAATACATATTATATATAGTACATATATAATTAACCTGTATTATATACGCTGGTACTGCTTTATGTGCAAGGTTAACCAAAAATGGTAATATGAGACATTTTGTGCACAAGAAGCTTTGCTTTGAAACAAACTTAAAAAAAAAAGAACTTTTCTTTATATCTTCTTTCATGTGGGATGGCGCTATCTACTGTCATTTAGTCTGTGTGGAAGGAACCTGAATAACCATTTCATCATGGGCTGTGAAGTGTGAGGTCTCCCATTGTGCAACCAGAGAGTAGGGTCTGGGCTCTCCAGGTTTCAGTGTGATCTCTGTCTCTGAGACCTCTGTTTTTCTGCCCTCTTGGGAAGTGCCTCCATTTTCCCTCAGTGGCCAGGAGGAGACCTGGAAAGCTGTGCCCTGGTCTCTGTCATGCAGTGCCGTGGTGGTGATGAGAAATCAAAAGAAGGGTGTTACCTGGCACACAAGCAAGAAATGACAGCTCATATCCCTTCTAAACAGTGACAAAATAGTAAGGTGTTGTGTGAATACATTTTCTGGTGACACCAAACAGCTGTCTTTCCACCCAGATAGGAGTTCAGTGATTGACCGAAATAGTATCATTCCAAGCTCTAACTTCAGAAGCCAGTGGATCTGTTGTGTACAGAATCTGTACAGGCGTCTTGGTGAGGTTATTTACAGGGGCATTGAGGACCTAGCGTGATTGATGGCTTCATGGAGGTTGCCTAGATGGAGATCTCCAATTAACTTTCCTCAGTCCATGTACACCCTGAGGCACCTCTAAAGCCTAGAGCATGAGGGCATGAGCAGCTAGGGCAGAGTTGTGGACTAACATCCAGGAGGTGCTTCAAGCTAGGTGTGAGCCCCAGTTAAGAATCCAAGGACTTTCTTCTCCTTGTCCGTCTGGGCAAATGTCCTCTACTGCCTCTTCTAGGTTTGTAGTTTTTAGGAAGTAATCCTAAACTATCTGAGATGTACAGGTTGCAATCTACATAATAGAGGGAACGTGTAACATTTTTCTTAATGTCTGTATTTATTTGAAAGAGTTATTGATGCTTTTCCTTCTAGGACAAGGGACCATCACAGAACAATGGACAGAAAAAATGTTAAGAGGCAGAGGACAGGAAAAAATGTCAGGAAATGTCATGTTGTAAGCACAGCATGTAGAGGTCCCGCATAAACAAGAATGCTGGTTGTTGACACTGAGCCCGTATAAGATTGGTCAGGCCAAAAGGGCAGCTGTGGAGAGGTGTGTCTCCCATGTTGTGTGTAGAGTGATCAGAGGACAGCTTTCCGAAGACAGTTCTCCAACTGTCCTGTGGTTCCAGAAATGAAAGGCAGGTCCAATTTCACTGTGGGCACCTTTATCCATTGAGCCAATCCTTAGGCCCTGGACTCTTCAGTGAGCCTTCTCTGATGACTAAGGATGGGGAGCACTTTCAGTTGTTAGCTGAGCATTTGGATTTCCTCGATTCTGAACTTTCTGGTTTTTCCCATTCTTTTATTGAGTTATTTGTTTTCTTGAAGGTTACATTGTTGTGTTCTTTGTATATTCTAGGCCTGTGGGGCACTGTCTTGATCATGGAAAGAATCTTAATGGGAATTTATGGCTCACAGGAACCTCATTGGGCAGAGTTAGTATATTCCTTCTATGCGTAATCTATGCTTAAAATTTATTTTTCTGAAACTAGTGTCTGGAATAGACTGGTTGTAGAAGACCTTGGTTAGTGTGATTAAAGCCCTTAATTTATGCATAATTCTACCTAAACAGTATTTGACGGTAGATTCCTATAGTCCCAATTCTGGGGAAGTTGATACAGGAAAATTATAAGCCATTTATTTTTCTTCCTTCTGTGGAACGAATCAAATACTATCTTCTTTGTGACAATGGCAAGACATAGCATTACTGTGCCCAAAGCTGAGGTTAAAGAGATATGTGTCATTTCAGGGGTTGGTATCGTTTGAGGACATAGCTGTGGACTTCACCTGGGAGGAGTGGCAGTGCCTGGATGCTGCTCAGAGGACCCTCTACAGGGATGTGATGCTGGAGAACTACAGCAGCCTGATGTGTTTGGGTGAGTCTAAGTCTCCTGTAACTTTTAGTTCCAATTATTTTCTTCTGATGTAAGTATAGGAATTGATCCGATCTATATTTTTTAATAACATTCTTTGTTTGGTTTTTGGTGTGTGTCTGTTTGGTGTGTGTGTGCATTCTCAAGGGTGACATTTTGTGTCTGCAAGTTCCAGGTCAGGTGTGAGGTGTTATCCCAGTTTTCTGCCTTCGTTTGGGTAGTGTCTCTTGCTTGCTTCTGGCTCTCAAGTTTCTGGGGAAGTCTTTCAGCACCTCATGTCTCATAGAACACTGGGCCTTACAAGTATGTGCTTCTGTAGTCAGAGATAAAATTTTATGGTTTTAGTGCACATGACCTCCTGTACGCACTCTTGCGTGGTATGCAATTTTCTGAGTATACCATCTGCATTCCACTACACAATCCGTCCAAGCCTCATGGAAACCTTTTAGTAGTGCACCTCCTTGTACATGTTTCTTGCACATTTGTTTAATGACATAGAGTTATAGAGAACATAGTAGCTACAAAATGCACATATTTCATTATTAATGTTTTGGTTAAGTATATCAGCACAGGCAGTAGTGGTTATTAGGAACAATGAGACTCGTTCAACTATTTTCTAATGTTCAATGCATTGTTTGTCAACCATGCATTTAGTACTGTACTATAAAACATAAGAAATTGATCATTACTTCCCTGTGTATCCCTGTGTATGCTTCACATCCTCTCTTCAAACCATTTCCTATAACTTCTTATACATATTAGAAAGTCACTGTTTATTCTCCGCTTTGAGATCACTTTACTTTGCTGTTAGTTTGAGAGCATACCAAAGTCTTCTTTCTGTAAGCGATAGATTTCACTAATTTCTTTGACTTTCTGGGGTCCAATGTAGATGGAAGAAGTATTTCTTCTTTACAAATATGGAAGGAGAGGATGCCAAAAGAAATACTCCTTCTTTTCCTGCTTGGTAAATAAATGAGATTACTAGGGTTCTTAGATAGCAAAGGTGGGTCTAGATATTTATATTAGTTAAACACTTTTTACTTGACTTTTCTCGGTGGACAAAGTCACAAATATGATATCTTTCCTCCACATGTGGATATCCATATTTCTCAGCCTAATTCCTTTTTTAATTTCTATTAAATTTTATTTTCTCCCTACACTCTCTCAGACCCTGCTGTCCATCTGCTTCTTTGATTCCCGGGGTTCACTCTGGATTCCTTGGGCAGACCCAAGGCACTCCCCTTGACATGTCTAGCCTTAGCTCCTAAGGTTCCTACTAGTTGAAATTATTTTTCCGGAGATTCTCGCTAGCCTATGGAGAATGTTGATTTGTCAGCCATTAATGCAGGTCTGGTAAGGACAAGTTCTATTACAGCGAGTTACTGGATGCAGCAGCTCTGCCTTGAGTGGAATGTCTTTGTCCAGTGGTGGATCTTCCCATCTTTAGGCTCTTAAAACTTCCCATCTTTAGGCTCTTAAAATCTTACCACCACCACCTCCCTTTTGCAAGTTTCCCTGAACTTTGAGAATGGGAAAGATTTGGCTGTCCTGATTCCATGCGAATTTTTCAGGGTCTCCAGTACTCTGCATTCTGGTTGGCTGTTGTTGTCTATTTTGCTGTTTTTCCACTGCACCAGGCTTCAGGGTCCTGTCCTCTTCTATCCATACATTAAAAAAACAAAAAAACCTGTAAAAAAAAAAGGTGTTTATTTAAGAAAAGGCATAAAAGGCAGGGAAGAACAGGAATAGGAGAACAGTAGAAAGTGGAGTTGGTCTCCAGATAACCAACCACTTGCTTACTAACCCCACTTCTTCCCCCTGACCCCTCCCCCCGCTCCACAGGACAGGGTACACATGCACAGCACTGGAAACCAGTCTGAACAGCAGTGGTTGGAGAGGAAACTGACAGTGCACAGGATTAGTTGTTTCAATACCAAGGGGTTTTTCTTAACAATGGCAATATTTATCTATGGCATTGTGTTCCTTTGTCTCTGCTCTCTTGGGGTCTTCTTCCCATTACTTCCCCAGTTATGATGCTTTGTAGTTTTAATGGATATTAAAAAGATTACCCATAAGAAATGTGTCATTATGAGTGCTTAGTACTATGTTCCATTTATAAGGGAGAACATGAGACGTCTGTCTTTGGGATGCTGTGCTCAGTATAACTTCTTCCAATTCCATCCATTTACCACCAAATTTCATTAATTCATTTTTTTTGATGTGTGACTACTATTCCATTGTGTACATGTACCATATTTTCATTATCCATTCATCAACTGTTGGACATTTAGGTTGAATCTGTGACTTTGTTACTGTGAATGTGCTGCAGTGAACACGGTGTACACATGTCTCTACTGAAAGATGGAAACATTCTTTGGAAATATTCCCAGGAGTGGTATAGCAAGGTCATATGACATTTTTAATTTCTAACATTTTTAGATGTAATCTAAAAATCTAGCCTATGGGAAATGTTGATTTGTCAGCCATTATGCAGATCTAGTCATTATGCACTCATTATGCAGGACAAGTCCCATTACGGTGAGTTCCTGGATGCAGCAGCCCTGCTTTGCGTGGATGCTTTGTTCAGTGGTGGACCTTCCTATCTTTAAGTTTTAAAATTTTACCATCCCCCCCCTTTCCAGTGCAGTTGCACAAGTCTTTATTTCCACCAATAGTGTGTGCCATTTCACTTCTCCCCTCGTCCTCTCCGGCATTTGTTGTATGTGTTTTGGAGTTTAGCCATTCTGACTGGGGTGAGATGATATCTCAGGGTGGTTTTGATTTAAGGTATTTGTTGAACATTTTTATTTTGTCATGGGAAAAGTTTCTTTTTAAATTCCAAGACCTGTTTTCTAATCAGACTGTGTACCTCCCTGGCGTTTAATTTTTTTGAGTTCTTTGTGCTCTGTGGATATTAGTCTTCTATCAGATGTGTGGTTAGTGAAGATTTTTCCCCCATTCTGTGGGTTGTCTTTTTGCTTGGTTAACAATATCTTTTGCTGAACAGAAGCTCTTTAATTTCATGAGATCCCACTTGAACTTTGGTTGTATTTCCTGTTCAATTGGGGTCTTGTTTAGAAAATGGCGGCCTACACCAATCAGTTCAAGGAGATTCCCTACTCTTTCTTCTAGAGTTTTCATAGTCTCCGGTCAAATATTAAGGTTCTTGATTCATTTCGAGGTGATTTTTGTGCATGGTGACAAGTAAGGGTCCAGTTTCAATCTTCTGCATGTAGATACTCAGTTTTGCCAGCACCGTTTGTTAAAGATGCTGTCCTTTTTCTGCTGGCTTTTCTGAGCACCTTTGTCAAAAATCAGATGTCTGTAGGTGTATGAGCTTATGTATGGGTCTTCAACCCTTATCTATTGATCTGTGTGTCTATTTTAGAGCTAGTGCCATGTTATCTTTATTATTATGGATTTAAAGTATAGATTAAGGTTTGGTATGGTGATACCTCCATCAGAGTTTTTAAATACAGAATTGTTTTTGCTATCCTGGGCTTTTAGTGCTTCCATATGAACTTTGAGATGGTTTTGTCAGTTTCCATAAAGAGATGCCTTGGAGTTTTGATTAGCCTTGCACTGAATCTGTATATTGCTTTTGATAGGATGCTACTCATTTTTATGATGTTAATTAATTGCACCAATCCAGGAACCTGGGAGGTCTTTCCACCTTCTGGTGTCTTCAGAAATTTCTTTCTTTAGGGTTTTAAAAGTTTTTATCTCACAGATCTCTTATATGCTTGGTTGGATTTATATCAAGGTGTTTAATTTTTTTTTAGGGGCTATGGTAAGTAAAGTTTTTCTCTTAGGACTTTCTCACTCTTTTCATCCTTGGTGTATAAGACAGCCACTTTTTTTTTTAAAGAGTTTTTTTATATTTATTTATTCAATTGTATGTTTACGCGTGTGTGAGTGCCCGCATGTGTGCGTGCAAGCGTGTGTGTGTATGTGTGTGTATGTATGTAGAACCACGGATGAATCCGGGAACCACCATGGACCGCTTCTACCTCCTCCTTGTTTACTCTGCCCCGGGATTCACAGGCTCCACCCTACCAGGACCAGAAACGCAGGCCTCTCCCGCTTCTGCCCAGCATCTATATATGGGGTCAAGGATCTGAACTCAGGACCTTCCCCCTGCAAGGCAGAGAGGCTTAACCCCTGAGTCACCTCTCCAGCCCCAGAAAGCCACTGAGTTTTGGACATTAGTTTTGTAACCTGCTACTCCACTGAACTTATGTTTTATTTCCAGGAGTTTCCTGGTGGAGTTTTTGAGGTCTCTCAGGTATGGAGTCATGTCATCTGCAAATAGGGATATATTGACTTCTTTTCCTATCTGTATCCTTTTTTAATCTCTTTCTCTTGTCTTAAGGTTGTAGCTAAGAATTCAAGTACAGTATTGAATAGAAGCAGTGAGAGCGGACCGCCTTGCTTTTAGGATGATCCTTGCGCTAGGCTTGTTGTATATATGTTAATGTATGTTCCTTCCATTCCTATCATCTCCAGGGCTTTTATTATAAACGGATGTTGGATCTTCTCAGAAGCTGTTGGGCCCGCCTAGGATTTGCCCTAGGGCATGGCCCAGCACATGGGACTAAAGATGGTGCTGAGAATTGGTGTATTGGGCGTAACCTGATCACACATCAGAGAGCCCTAGTTGGCTTTCAGGTATTGGCTTGCCTCCTGTGCTGATTGACATTAGACTTCACCTGTGTAACCTGAAAGTTGCCTCGACCTTGTGACACAATTGGATGCCCGTTTCGCGCCTTGGTGGCCTTTGTCTATAAAAGTTCCTTTTCTCCCACCAGTAAACTGAGATCTGCTTCTGACAATCTCCCCATCCCATGCCGAGTCTCTGGGTGGGGATAGAGGCGGAGGTGGGGATGGTTGAAACCTGCTTTCATCACAGCCAGCAGCTGTGTGTTTGAGTAATTTTTGGCAGCTATAAAGAGAATGATGTGGTTTTGGCCCTTGGATTTGTTTATAAGATAGATTACATTTATTGATTTGTGTATATTAAACCAATGTTGTGTGCCTAAAGTAAATCCTACTTAATCATGGTGAATGGTCTTTTTTGATGTGTTCCTGAGTCTGGTTTGCTAAAATTTTGTTGAGAATCTTTGTTTGCTTCAGTGTTCGTTAATGAGATTGGTCTTTCGTTTTTGTTGTTGTTGTTGTATCTTTATTTGGTTTTAGGATCAATGTAATAGCTTCATAGAAAGAGTTTAGAAGTGTCCCTTCCTTTGCTGTTTCAGGGAAAGTTCAAGGAGTAGTGGTGTTAGTTGTTCTTTAAATACGTGGTAGAATTCTGCACTGAAAACATTTGATCCTGGGCTTTTTTTGGTGGGCAAATTTATAATTCTTTAATATTGTCACTTGATTTAGGCCCATTTAAATAATTCAATTCCTCCTGATACAATTTTTCTAAGTTGTGTGTACTTAGAAATTCATCCATTTCTTTCTGATTAAAAAAAATTTGTGAAGTATAGCTTTTCAAAATAAAACCTTATCATTCTCTGATTTCCTTGATATCTGTTGTAATAACTCCATTTTCATCTCTAATTTTATTAATTTGGATTTTCCCTCTTTTGGTTTTGGCAAATTTGTCTAGTGTTTTAACAACATTTATTTATTTATTTATTTATTTATTTATTTATTTATTTATTTATTTTTCAAGCGCCAGCTCTTTGGTCAATTCTTTGTATTGTTTTCCTTATCTCCATTTCAGATATTTCTTCCCTGATTTTACTATTCTCTCCTGGTTTAGTTGTTTTGGAAGTAAATTATTCTTTCTCTAAAGCTTTAAAATTGCATCATTAAGTTATTTACTTGTAATGTTTTACTTTTTTTTCTATAAGCATTGAGTGCTATAAACTTTCCTCTTAGTACAGTCTTCATCCTGTCCTGGAGAATTTTTGTTGTGTTTTCATTATACACTTCCTAGGAATTTTTGAGTTTTCACTTTTGACTTCTGCCTGAACCCATTTTCTCATACAGTATCATGGTATTTAATTTCTGAGAATTAGTGTATTTTCTGTCATTCGCCTTGTCATGGATGTCTAGCTTTATTCCATGGTGGTCTGATAGAGCACAGGATATATAATGTCTACTTTCCTGTGTATGTGGAGGCTTGCTTTGTGACTTTATTTGGGTTATTGTGCAGAAAGTTCCATGGGCTGCTGAAAGGAATGTATTTTCCTTGGTGTGAGGATGGAAGGTTCAGTATAGGTCAGTCAGATCCATTCGTGTTATGGTTTGATAAAGCTCCATTGTGTCTCTGTTCAATTTTTGGCCTGTTCATCTATCCAGTGGTGAGTGTGGGATGTTGAAGCCTCCTCTTATTATTATGTTTGGGTTGATTTGTGGTTTTAGACTGTAGTATTGTTTAATGAATGCGGGTGAGCCTACATTGGGCACATAAACATTGAAAATTGTGAAGTAGTATCCCCTGTCTCTTATGATTTCTTTTCGTTTGAAGTCTGTTTTGTCAGATACTAGAATTGCTTGCTGTATTAGCTTGGAATGCCTTTGGCCAGCCTTTTGTTCTGAGAATGTGTCTGTCTTCCCTGGTGAGGTATCTTTCCTGAAGGTAGCAGATTGAGAGGTTACGATTTTTAATCCATGTTTGTAGTCCGTGTCTCTTGATTGAAGAGTTATTTCCAATGACGTTTAGGGGTTGTGACAGAATTGTTTGTTGATTCCCATCGTGTACTGGGTTTTGTAGTTTTTCTATGTGTATTTCTTTGCTTAGTAGTTGTATTGGTGTTGTTTTTCCCTTCTGTCCTCCTGGGTATGTTTGTCCTTTGTCCTTTTATATCTTTTCTAGATTCTTCTGTAGATCTGGTTTGGTGGTCATGTAAGCCTTCACCTTATCCATATGGTGGAAAATTTTTCTTTCACCTCCAATTATGACTGATAGTTTTGATGGGCATATTAGCCTAGTTTGGCATTTGTGCTCATTCATGAGCCAAACTGTTCTGGCCTTTACTTTTTCCATTGAATGATCATCTGTTATTCTAATAGGCTTACCTTTAGATGCAAGTTGTATTTTCTCTTTCAAAGCTCTCTCTCTTTGCCTTGTTTCTGTAGTGTTTTGACTATCATTTGCCATGGCGAGTTTCTATTCTGGTCATATCTCATTGTTGTGTGATGTGCATCCTCTACTTGGGTGGGGATCTCTTTCCTTAGATGTGGAAAACTTTCAATGATGATAGTGTGAAAAATCTCTTGGTGTGAGTTTTTTCTTTCTTAAATTCCATGAATGCGCAGGTTTGGCTTCTGCAAGGTGTCCAGTATTAGCTCTTGAATATTCCTCTCGAGTATTTTTTTTAAGCTTTTTCAATCTCTTGAGCAAATTTGTACTGCCATCTTGTCTTCTCATTCTGATACTAGGTTTTCTGCTTCGTTAGTGCTGGTGTTGAGACTTTCTGTTGAGGTTTGGATGGTAGTTCTCCTGTTTTTAATTTCAAGTTTAATCTCTGCATGAGATTTTTTTCAACTGCTCTGTGCTTTGTTTTGTTTCT
The DNA here is from genome assembly GCA_023101885.1 of Typhlomys cinereus. NCBI lineage: Eukaryota > Metazoa > Chordata > Mammalia > Rodentia > Platacanthomyidae > Typhlomys > Typhlomys cinereus. Next base: position 963,028 of record JALPQD010000400.1, read on the forward strand.
TCACCTGCATTTTCCATCTCATCCAGGTGCCCATTGTTTTCCTGTTCGTACTTGCCTATGCGGTTGTTCAATTCTTCTCAGTTTTCCTCTGTCATTGTTTTGATTATATTAATAATCGATCTTTGAAAGTCATTACCTTGGTTGTTGCTTTCATGGCTAGTACCCAAGAAGTTACTCTAGTTGAAATTCATCATTATGGGGTCAATATGGGAAGATTCTCTTCTTTTGAATGGTAAGCTCTTTGGGGTCCTTGGCTATATGGTGTTGGTCCTCTGGTCCCCCACTTGTGGTTTCTGGCATGTTCACCGGTCACTTGAAGCTCAGTTGCATTCCAGGGCGATGGGAGCTGGGCTAGCTGGTTAAGTGACTTCGGGTCATATCCTGGGGCTTTGGGAGCTGGGCTGGTTGCTCTGCACTAAGACCTTTGTTGAAAACTAATTGACTGTGTGTTAGTCAGCTAGCTGCCCATCATTCTGACCAAAACCATGGAAGAAGCACCACTGTAGGAAGAAACGTTCATTTTGTCGGTGCACAGTTTTTTAGGTTGCACTCAATGGTCAGTTTGCTACTTTTGTTTGCTCTGTTATGGTATGAGCACATGGTGTTCCAGAGCTGTTCACCTCATTGTCTTCAGGAACCAAAAAGAGGAAGGGCTGGTTTCTCAGCATTCCTTCTAGGACAGGTACTCTGTGACTACCTATGTTTCCTTGGCTCTGTCTGCTGTCTTCTCTGTGGACTCTCAAGGAAGACTTTAGCATCTGCCTTTACATTGCTGTTTTGGTTAGTGTAACCTCAGTGTGCTTCGAAGGTTGGCAGTATAAATATTTCAGGTTTGCATATTTGATTTCTGTAGCTTTAACAATTAGGATATTTTTTCCTAGATGTAACTTGCTTGGGAGATTGCCTGACATTTTTCAGTCAGTGGTTTTCTTTACATCTGAAGATTATCAGTGGTTTATTCATTTATTTGTGTCATGTAAGCTGTCCATGGTCTCAGTGGTGTATATGTGTCATTTTTTGTGTGTGGATCCTTTGTAATACTCGTTCACATTAACTTTCCTGAGACAGCATTTCAGGAGGTACTTACTGTAGGCTGCACTTGACCTCACTGTGCAGCAAAAGGAGGTCCTTAAAATTGTATTGGTACCCTCTGTTCCCTGTTCTGGATCCTGGGATCTTTCTATAATTTGGTGATCTTTTATCCTCCTCTTACTTTCCTTTTCTTAATTCTAGGAGTACACACATATATGCATACATACATGAACATCACACACACCAAGAGAGACATAGAAATGAGATATGTACATGCCATGATTTTCATGTGGGGAATGAAAGGACAGCTTTTGGAAGTCGGTTCTTGCTGGTGATCTATGTCGCAAGGAACCAGAACTCGGAACTGAAGGCAAAATGGCGTGGATGAACAGTGGGGAAAACTAAAGGAGCCTACTGTTAATTACCAGCCCTTTTTATTTGGTAAAAACAGGAAGAATGGATCAAAAAGCAGAGAAAGACTCCTCTGGGGCAATAAGCTTTGTGTATCAGCAAGGTCCCCACCTAGTCGTAAACATGCTTACTATTCCCAGATAGGCATCCTGAACCTTTGTCCTGTGTGCAGGACCTATTTTCCTCTGAGTTTGCTCAGGAGGGAGATTTATCTTGTTTGCAAGATGTTTGTGTTCACGAGTTTGCTTGCTGAATGGATTCGAGGAATACATTCCAAGTGTAAGTCCTATTTCCCAACAAATTCTTTCCTTTTATCATGTCTGCTCCCAAGATCAAGTGACTAGATTTGTGATCAGGAGATTTTTATCACTGAGCCATGTCACTGGCCCACTGGACATTTTTGATTTACAATTTTCCTGTGGAGATTCAGCCCATACGTCAATTCTCTTGGTATGGATTCAGGTGTAGGCCAACGTAGATTCCGATTGAATTCCAAGTTAAAAATTCAATCATTTATTCTACTTGCTATCAGTGTTACCAGTGAAAGTTTCTTACAGGAGTGGGAAGGACTCAAAGGCAACTGTACACTAAAATCACTCCCTCTTCTAAGTGAGACTCATGGAAGCTGTGACTGCAGAGCTCTCTGACGTGCATCCAGCTCTGATAAACAGAGACAGAAGCCAGCTGACACTCTTAGGCTACAATGAAAACAAAGTAATATTGTAGCTAGATGAAAATTTATGCATACCATACCTTTTTAGCTTTGTACTTCAACATTTCAGTTTTCATTATACTGCTTTTCATTACTGTAATGGTCACTTAAAACTGTTGCTGTGAGAGAGCACCCAAAGTCAAACAACTTAAGGGAGAAAGGGAGATTTATTCAGTTTAATGTTCCAGAGGGGAGAAACAGTCTGTCATGGTGGAGGTGACGTGACTGATGGCTGAAGCTGGAGGCAGGCTAAGTCACTGCAGGAGTCCTTGGAGAAGCTCTCTTCTTCCAAGTCTCCTGTTTTATGGTTTCCTTTATCTGGTCTGCTATGGGGAGGTTTCAGTAAGATTAGAGCTGGCCTTTTTATTGATGTGGATAATCTCTCCAGGTGGTCTCATAGCTGATCTTAGTTAATGCCAGGTGAGGTCAAGTTGATACCCAAGATAAACTATCACAATTGCCTTCATTGTAAATTGCAAAATAGTTTGGTATTAAAGCTAATTGTTCAATGGCTGTGTTACTTTCTCTGCTGCTGTGAGAGAACACTGAGATTTAAGCCTAAGGGAGACAGAAAGATTTATTTAGCTTACATTTCCAGAGGGGAGACACACTTGAAGATGACCCGAAAGGCATGGCTGGTGAGGTAACTCCGGTCCAGTCCGTTATGGAGGGAGTAAGAGTTTGATAGCACAGGGAGAGTCCTCCAGCTCTTCTGTCTTGTCTGATCTGCTACTAGATGATTCCATCTAGATTTAGGGTAGATATTTGTGTTGCAAATGTCTTACTCTTAATTATCTCTCCACATGACCTGACAGTTAATCTGTTAATTCCAGTGTAGTCAGGTTGACAACCAAGATTAACTATCACAGGCTGAATAGTATGTATAAGATTTTTGATTCACTTGCCAGGACTACAAAAATAAGCTCTAATAAATGAATAAATAATCCCATCTTTTTATTGAGAATTTTTTCATAAATGAACAAAATGCATTTATATCCTTTCTTTCCTCTCTCCTCCAGTTTTCCTACTCTACTACCCTAATTTCCTTTCACCTATCCCTCTAGTCCTTCCTACCCTCTTGTCCCTCTGAAAATGTAAATCTCAGGGCTCCCTTTGGGTTGCCTGTGCTCAGAAGGATCCGGTTCTCTGCAGTAGCACATGTGGCCCTTCAGTGGGCAAATTCCCGTGTGGAAATTCTTTTGTCCAACATCTGCCCCTTGGAATCCTTTTTTGTGTGTAGTTGTTTCTCTTGAGATATTTGGTGGTTCATGGGGGAGAGGTGTTGATATGTCAAGCATGGTGTAGATCTAATATAGTAGATCTTATTGCCATCAGCTCTCTCAGCTGTCGTGAATGGGGTGCCTTGGCCAGCAGAACACTTTGCTATCTTGAGGTTCTTACAGTCTTAAGAGTCTTTAATTCCTCAAGGTTCCCTTAACTTGGGATGGGGAGAGAGGTTGATGGTCTTGTGGGGCTGATGTTTCCAGGATCACCAATTGTATTTGAAGAAATAGAATCTATAGAATGTAATATATATAAATAAGTTTATTAAAATAACTCACAATAAAAAATAGTGCCCCTTCAAAGTAGCCGCCCGCAGCCACCTCGCTGTTGATCAGAATGTTCCACAAAGCCAGAAGATCCCAAGAAGGTCTCAAGCCTAAGATGCTGGACTCCAAGGTCGGTGAAGAACAGCTGGGCTCTGACATCAGCAATGAACAATGAACAGCAGCAAGGCCTAGAGACCAGGCTCCAAAGGCAGCAGGAATAGCAACAACATGGTGGAAAAAATAAAGCCCCAAGTTATCCAAGGACAGAGGTGGCAGCAGCGGCGGCAGCAGTGGCAGCAGCAGCAAAGAATTCCAAAATGCTCTAAAAGGGAATGACGCTCTCAGAGTGGACTCCACAGCAAATCGACACAGCATAAGGGAAGAGCAAGTCCCTCCTCCTTGTACTTTCTATTATCTGGTCCACCACTGGTCCACACTGGAAAGTACCACCCACTGTGGGTTGGGTTTTCCATAGCAATCAGTCAAGTACCTGCAGACTTCTTCAGGGGCCATTCCAACCATTAACCCTTCACAGTTGCACCCCAAACAGTCTGAAGATGTCAAGTTGACACCAAAATGCAACCATAGCACCAATACTCTGGCCAGTTGTGATTTCCTGTCTTATTAATCTTGCATTGCAGTAGGGTGCATCTTGTTTAGGTGCGGAGCTTTTCTTATATATGGACACAATAAGAAATGTTTAGATGATAGCTTATTATCAGGTATTTATATTTAACCTTAAAGTATCTGTTCCTGTCTATTTTCTCACCTTCCACTGTTGTTCGGAGTGTGTTTCCTAGCCATAGGAAGCAGGGCTTCATGACCCATTCACACAGTGACTAGTTACCCATGGGCCTTACACACCACTACAGTTCCATGGGTTGCCAGAGTTGTACCTTCAGCAGTTAGAGTTGGATGAGACTTTTTTTTTTTCCCCAGACACTGACCTTGTGTCTTCTGTTCATGCCATTACACTCTCCTGAGTTCTGCCCTACTTCTTTCATCTGCTTTAAGTCTTTTCTTCAACAATTGCTTTATCTACTTATTTGCCTATAGTCTTTTGTTTATATTTTTGGGGGTTTTCTTACAGAAGTTTATAAAAGTTTATAAAAACCTCTTATAGAAGTTTATCTCAGTATATCATTCTGAAAGCTCAATGTTAGGATCCACTTATCTGCTTCTGGGATGCCTCACTTACTACACTGTCTTCTGGGATGCTTCACTCACTGTACTGTCTTCCAACTCCATCCATTTACTACCAAGCTTCATTAATTCATTCTTTTTGACAGCTGAGTAATATTATGTCTGCTTACCACATTATCCATTCATCTACTTTGAAAATGTAAGTTGATTCCATTTACTTTGCTATTGTGAGTAGAGCTGCTGTGAACATGGATGTGTGTGGGTCTCTGCAGTAAGAAATGGCATTCTTTGGGAATATCTGGGTCATACTTTATATCAATTTTTAATATTTTTAGGACCCTCCATATAGATCTTCAGAGGAACTAATGAGTAAGTTCGGTAATTCTATATCTTCTAAAAAATGTTGGAAAATACTTTCTCTGGCAGTTCTGAATGGCAATTTATTGTGGCTTTTTTGTTACATGGTGTGTGTGTGTTTTCATTTATGTTTTGTGTATATGTTTGTGTATGTATGTTCTAGAGATCTCTGGCATGTGTGAAGGTCACAGAACAGCTTGTGAATCAGGACCTAACTGAGGAGATCAGAATTGGTGACGAGGTTCAGCACCTGTTCAGTTATCTCAAAAACCCTAGGAAATAATTGTGCTCTTTTTGAACTATTTTGTAACCTGATTTCCATCCATTTTTCTTGGTTTTGGGGTGTTTTTCTTATATAAAGTCATTTTCTGTACACAAAAGTTCACTTAAATGCTCTCCTTCCTCTTTTTCATGTCTTCTTTTTTCTTTTTACCATCTGTATCTGTAGAGTTCAGTATCAGACCTCAGACATAAGCATTTCTTTGTTTTCTCCATTCTCTAAGCAGTATGGGTAAGCATATTTTTAAATTTATTAATGGTTTTATACATATGGTAGATTTTATCTTTTTGTATTTTATCATTATGTGTTTGGAGGTATGCCATGATATGTGTGCCAGTCAGCATTCAACCTTGTGGACTTAGTTGCCTCATCCTCCCTTTGTGTGATTCCCATAAATCAAACTTATCTCACAAGTTTTGTGTAAATGCCTGTAGTAATTACTTGTAGGTGACCATTTGCCCATTGCAATATGAGCCTTTTGTGCACATCTCTGTCAGTAGTTAAGGTCAGTCACGAGCCGGCATGTGGCAGATGATGGAGTTGATGTGTGAAGACCAAAGCTGTGCTGGCTGGAATGATGTCCAGGGGAAGGTGAATTACATGAAGAGAGCTGGCTCAGTACCTTGACATGCACACAGCCTAACAATAAAGGAAGATTGCCCTTTTCTATGCTCTGGTGTGGATATGGCGTAGCTAGTTCTCACTTTCCTGCCATGCCGATGAGGTATAACCATAGTGTTGTTTACTCTTTTCTGTGTTTTCTGTGCTAGGAGATTCCACCTCAAGTCAAACAGTTAAAGGGAAAAAGAGATTTATTGAGATCACGGTTCCAGAGGATGGCTACAGTCTCTCATGGTAGAGGTGGCATGGATGGCAGGAAAACCGGAGGCAGGCAGACTACATCACTGCAGACATCTTGGAGGCCGAGGGCTTCCAGATTCCTGCTGTAAAAGTAGATTTCTCCAGGAGGTGTTCTGGGACTAATCCACCTAAAGGCCCACCCCTTATGACTGCTTTCTTCCGGCAAGGCTCCATCTCCTTGAGGTGCCATGACCTTGTCCCAAACACATGAGACTCTGGAGGACACATTTCAAACCATGACACTCCAACGTGACCCCCATAGGTTCATTGCCATCTCATTATGCAAACCATATTTGGTCCATCTTTAAAAGTCTTCATAGACTACATCAGTAGCCCCAATATAATGCAAAGTCCAAGTCCAAAGCCTTCTGTAAAATCATAAGACAACATACAAAAGCACAGAATAAACATTCCAATTCAAACAGAGAGGAATGGGGACTGTCATAGTTAGGCATAGATCTCAACTTGACAGTTGAAGCTTTGAGCTCTGGGCTTGGTGGTTAAGCCCAGAGCAAACCTGAAGGAGATTGTCTAGTTGATGGGGCAGACCCAGCCCATGGTGGGTGGGACTAGGCCCTGAACATGTGAATGAAATACAGAGAGCTAGTTGAGATCCTTGTGTACACTTGGCCAGACATGCTGGTCTGGCAAGTAGGGATTGTCCCTCTCAGCCATTACATAGCGATGGTGTTCCCTCAGCTATGGTGTTGCTGCATGCTCACCCATCGAGATGGAGTGAGAAATGTAACTGGAAAATCGTAAGAGAATAAAAAACCTTGTTCCCTTAAGTCATTTGATGGTCATTTATCAGCAACCACTTAGGGGAGCTGCAACAGTATTTGGTACCCTGGAAGTGGAGTGTGGCTGATAATCTGACTGCATGGATTTTGTGGATTTTGATCGGTTTTGCTGGACAAAGTTTGAAATGTTTATAAAGATTTTGACTTTGTGGATTACAACTACCATTCTGCAGAGTTTGTTGGGCCATTTGGAAAATAGTAGTGCTGAGAGAGTTCTGAATTGTTTGGGCCCAGGTTGTGAGGAAAGGAACAAGGACTTTGGTAAAGCTGAATTTAAAGAGGATGAACTGCTTTGCTTGATAGAGGAGAGCTGTGTTGGCAGACTTGAAGATTTGCATGAGGAAAGGTCAGGCAGCCAAATAGGTGCTGCTGTTGGAAAAATGAGCATCAATGAAGGAAAACCTAGTTACTTCCATTGGGATGGTGGAAAACATGAATACCACCGTATGGTGAGTTTTTGGTTTGGAAACCCAGGTTCATTCAGGGCCGAAAGCCCAAGTTAAAGCCCTTTCTTGCTCTTTAGAAGTTTGGCTCCCAAAATAGAGGCTTTTTCAGCATCAGCACACAAAACTTGGTACAGCTGTGGCTTGAGTGGATCAAGCTAGTTTCAGCCTCACTTGGGAATCTAGCAGTGTCCCCCAGGTGGTACTGGTTTTGGTGAACTATTTGAGGGCTTCATGGGAAGCAGCAAAAGTTTGGCACCAAGTGGCAGGCATGGAGTTCCTGCAAGGAAAGGTGAACCTTATAGCTGCAGAGGCACCCAGAGTGGTGTTTGATATGCCAGAACCGTGGGACTGCTAGTGAGGATGACTGTGAGTAGAGACTTAACCTGGTTCAGAGGAACTCTGCTTTTACAACTTGGAGCTGCAAACAGGGACTGGGAATGCCTAGAATCTTTGAGCCACCTTCACTATGTGATAAGCCACAGATGGTCATTGAAGTAAAGGATACAGTATTCGAATTGGTGGATTTTGGTCTTTTTAATGTTTTTTTATTGCTTAAGATCCTTCTGTTTTAATGCTTTGTCTTAAAGTACTTAGCTTATTCTGATTTAATGCCCTTTTAAGGTTAAGAAACTTTGAATTTTCCAAATGTTGGAACTGAAGTTTTAATGAGAGGATATTTTAAATTTGTCTATGAAATTATATTTTAAGATTAAACTTAACATCTGTGGAGACAAAGATTGAAGGTTACAGTTTAAAAGTGCTATGTTTTGGGGACGGAGTGTCATCATTGTTAGGCACAGGTGTCAACTTGACAGTTGAGGCTTTGAGCTCTGGCCACATTTGTAGAGAATTGGTGGGCGAATTAAGCCCAGAGCAAACCTGAAGGAGATTGTCTAGTTGATGGGGCAGACCCAGCCTATGGTGGGTGGAACAAGGCCCTGAACACAGAGAGTTGATTGAGGAAGTCAGCATCCTTGTGTACACTTGGCCAGATATGCTGGCATGGCAAGTAAGGATCGTCCTTCTCTTAGCCATTACGTAGAGTTGGTGTAGCCAGTTCCCTCAGCTGTGGTGTTGGTGCATGCTCTCCCATTAAGCTGGACTCTGAACTGTAGCCAGTAATCGCAAGCAAAAATAAACCCTTTGCTCCGTTAAGCCATTTTGATGGTCATTTATCAACCATGAAGGCGAACTGCAACAAGGGCATATCCAGGAAGGGTCGGTTTATAAAAAGACCAAGTACCAGCAGGACAAACTCCAAACCAAGCAGCTACAAGTCCAACAAGTGAACCTCTCATTGAAATTGGCACAGTTCTAAAGGGTTTTCATTGCACCCCTCCAATGCAGCTGCCCGTGGAGCATATCACTCTCAGGCTAGCTTCTCCCAGGGTATACAGCTCCCTTGGCAGATGTCCCACGTTCTCTGGCATTTTTAATGTCTTCACTTTTCAATGGCAAACAAGGCTTTAACTCCACAGCACAAACTGCTCTTCTTGGGCCTTCCAACTGCAGGCTTTCTTCCCCAAGCTGCCTGGATTCTGCCATTTTCCAAAATCTTGGAGGAGGAACCCATAACCTCCTCCCTTTTACATCTTTGATGCTTCTAAAACCAGAACTAGGTGGACAACTTTGCCAAGACTGCCCCCTAGAATCACAGTTGATCCAACTTCTCTGTGCTGAGTGTAAGAAAAATCTCTCTTTCCCTCTTTTGAGCAGTTGCTTTAGGTGAGAAACAGACCAAGTACCCTTGCTTTGGATCTCCACCCTTTAGCTCATTCCTTCCAAAAGGATTTGCCTTGTTATGGGAATCTTGCCTTCAAGGTAGAGCTTGTCCTCTGAGTCAAATTAAGAGCTGGCTTTGAATTGCTAATGGGACTACTAATCTTTTCAACAGCTGCCATTTTCATTTCTTCTCTCTCATTTAACTTTGTGTTTGCCATTGCATTTTTCCTCATCAGTCCTTACTGTTTTTGTTTCTGCTTGATTTCTCACTCATTTTCATATATCTGAAGAGAACTAAAAAGCAAGCATTTCACATTGTGTCAAGAATACATTGCTTTGAAATTAACTCAGGCAAGCTTTCAGGAGGGTAAAACTTCACCAAACTCTCCACCAACCCCTGGCTCTATTTGTCACTCATTCAGTTGCAAACACAGTCTCTGTTTCCCTCTGGACCATCACAAGCTTGGCTTTCACTGTCCGTGTCTCTCACAGCATTGCTGTCTTCAGAGCTCTCACAAGAAAGGCCCATTTGGCTCCATCACTAAGATGCAAAGACTTTCCCAACACAAAGTCTCAAAGTTGTTCTCAAAGTCTCAAAGTTGTTCTCAATTCTCCCAACATACAGTTCCAAAGACACACTAGCCACATCACAGCATTGGCCATCCTGCTAGGTACCAGCTTCACTCGGCTTCAGAAATAACTTCACTTTTTAAGTACCAGATTCTCTTAGTCTCTCACAGCAAGACCCCACCCCTCACTTCTCTGATACAATTCTTCTCAACTTCAAAACACTTCACATTGTGGTGCCAGGTACTCTTAATCTCACAGCAATACTTCATTACTTGGTACCAATTTCTGTAACAGTTACTCTTACGTGTTGCTATGAGAGAATACCCAAGCAAGTCAAACAATTTAAGGGAGAAAGGGAGATTTATTCAGCTTACAGTTCCAAAAAAGAGATATTGTCTTTCATGGCAGAAGTGGCATAGCTGGTGACCAAATTTGGAGGTGGGTTAAGTCACTGCAAACATCTTGGAGACTGAGAGCTAGCAGAGTGTTTGCTACAACAGCAGAGCTCTTCAGGTGTAAAGTGAGGCTAATCCATCTCAAGGCTCACATGCTGAGACCGTCTTCCTCCAGTAAGGCTCCACCTCTCAAAGGTGACCTTCCTAAGTGCATGAGATTGTGGGGGACACATTTCTAACCAAAATCATGACATTAGAGAAATCATGAATTAGAACAAAAATTTCTTTCTGCCCTAAGTTATTTTGGTCATGTATTTATATCATCAACAGAAGAAAATCTGGGATAGGGTTTTTGCCTATCAGCTGTGTAGCTGACTCAAGATTTTTTATTTTTCATTTGCTGTATGCATTGGTATTGGATTTTAGTTTTATTATGTTGATAGGGAAGTTTATACATTTAATTTACCTATCGTGATTGTTGTGTGCCTGGAGTGTGTCACACATGGTCCTGATTGCTAGGTTTTTTTTTAGGTGCTGTTTGGATCTTATGACTGATGTGGACTGGGATGAACACCACATGTCTAACATTGAAATCATTGTGATGCTGTAGTGTATGGTGACGCCCGAAAACTTGGCTGTCTATCATACTATGTGGTATAAAAAGAACTGTATGCAATGTTCCTGTTAAATGTTTATGTTAACTTGGAGCTTTGACAATATCATTGTAATATGAAAGAGAATGATTATCTGGTGAACTCTCTTAAGGTTCTTTCATGTTTTCCGGATCTGAATGTCAATCCCGTGATGTAAATATCCTTCACTTAGTCAGTAGTATGAAACACTTTGTTTTCTTGTGGAACAATGATAAGTCTTGTTTGTTTCGCGAGTTGTAATATATGTGTATGAAATGGTCCATCTGTAAGCTTTCTTAAGGTTTTGCCTCCCTGGGTTATTTTAATACTTTTCCCCTACATACTGTCAGTTGAACTGTAGACTCTCAGACTGTTTACCATAATTGAGTGCATTTTTCCCTTTTCAGATTCTGTTTTCACAGAGGCTTTGTTACCATTGCACTGATATTTAAATTTTTCTTTGAATCCTCAGTTTCTATTATTTATTGTGTAATTCAGTACTACATTACATAGTAGTTATTGAAAAATCTGACAGTGAACCCACTCTAACCAAAGTTCCCCATAAACAGTTTCCCATGAACAGCACAGTTTATGACTTGGAACTGTGGTCTTTCATCAATGTATATCTGACGTAACACTGATTTTATGTATGTATTGTTTTCTACTTACAGGACACAACATGACCAAACCTGATTTGATCTTCAAGTTTGAACATGGATTTGTGCCTTGTACACCTGCAGAATACTCAGTATGGAGACTGCCAGGTCAGTGTGCATCCTGAGCGAGAAAATTCTGCAACAATTATCAGTTATTGATGATGTCTGAGCTCCTTTTATCAGGTTTTGTCTCAGCACAGGGCGAATGGCAGCTTCTCTTGTGGATCCAAAGCTTGGCATTTCCTGTTTCTGAATAGACTGTTCTGTAGAATCCCTTCCCTTTTTGATTTCTTCTTGTGTGTTTTGTTGAGTATTGTTTTTTTAGTTTGCCAGAAATCCTATCCCTTTACAGATGTTCTTTGTCATTTGCTTTTCTCACCACTTGATGAAGCATGTTATGTATTTAGGGCCATCTTCAAACATCTTTTAATGCTGAGCCTTTCTCAGGATGAAATAAACAAATGTAAACACATTGTTGTAGGAATGTTTTTTTTTTTTTTTTGCCTCTGTTCCCGTTAGTAGTGTGTATACTTGGCCATGCTTGCATGGGAGTTGGTGCTAGCTGACAAATCCTTCCTACTTCACATGTGAAAGACATGGTATAGTATCATAGTATTTGTCATTATTGAAATAAATTATGGAACAACCAGAAATGGCTGGCAACTATTGGTTTTTAGAATCTTCTAGGCGAACAATACTACAATAATTTTTTCATATGCTTCAACATATGAAAATATGAATTAGTGATTAAGTGTAAGTCAGTAATTTTTTATGTTCAGGGATATGGAAAATATGTACACTTCCCGTAAGTCAGAATTATATACTTCCATAAGAATAAAGATAGTATGTTTTAATGGCAAGAGGAGTATAAGTTGAATTATTGATGAGGATATTTTTGTTCTTTAGTTGATGATAAAGTGCCTGCCAAAGTTGACCCCATCCAAGAACATCATGGAAAATATTTGTGGGAAATCATCCAACCAAGGAAGCCATCACCTGCAGGGTTTGCTGATGTAAGTAAAATATTTCATGAGAACTGTATTCATATTTTTAAAATAAATGTGAAGTGAGGAAACTATTAGCAAATAGTTTACTTTCAAAGAGGCTACTGTGAAAATATGAAGACAGATTTGCATTCCAAGTTGCCATATGGAAAACAAGGTGTAGTGGCGTTATTGAAATACTTAGAAAATGAAGAACACTGGAAAAGTCATGCTATTTCTGGCTACAAAGATTATTCTAGGTCATCAATGACTTAATCGATAAGATATTTTCAAAAAAATTGGGAGTGTTGTATTTAAAGAAGACACTCATTCTCTTATTTTCCATACACCTGTATAAATCTGGACGTGCACAAGCCTACATGAAAATATACCAACACATACACACAAGATAACTCAAGTATCATTTCACTGTTGTAATGCTCACAAGATCCTGGTTGGAGGACAACCTGATGAATTTCAAGTCAACTGACAACCCATATTTGTTGTCATTAAATAAAAATAAAAAATTTCATGAATTGTAATATATTTGATCCTGTATATCTTTTTATTATACTTTTTTTGCTTAGTCATACAAGCTCAATAGGTGCTCCCCTCTCCTTCCCTCTTCCCCTCCCTGTCATCCCCTATTGCACTCTTCCCCCCTTCTCCCCCTCTTCATCGCCTCCTGCTTCCTTCCTCTCATCCCTCAGAGTATCTGTTCATGGGGGTGCTGAACCTTCTTCTGAGCCATCTACCCTAATGGGGGTTCAGGACTCTGTGGCATAGCCTGGGTCCCATTCTTGGGATGCCCACTAATATTGGAATTCTGTATATCATTTTTTTACACAGGTATGTATATTGATACATGAAAACCTTTGATACTAAAGAAATATTGTAAGAGCTCTCTAATGAATTCGTTAATCACTATTCATAGATCTTATTTATATGAAGTATATTTTTTTCACTACATGCATCATTTAATGTAGCAAGCCAGTCACATGCCACTTACTAAACCGACTAAAGTAGTTAAATGGTTCAAACAAATAAAAGAAATGGTTCATATTGGAAAGAATTGATTGTCTGATCTTAAGAAATATTTTGTTAGTAAAATAGTCTCATAAAGCTGTAATGATTTATCTCCAGGTAAAACTAAAGGTACAACACAAACTCCACATAAGATCCAGATCCAAATCCTATGATGCTACATCACATGTTAAACATCAGAAAATTCATGCAAGTGAGAAGTCATATCAATCTACAGAATGTGGAAAATATTTCTCATGGAATTCAAATCTCAATCAACATCTCAGAACTCATACAGGTGAGAAGCCATATGAATATAAAGAATGTGGAAAAGCTTTCTCACGGAAGGCACATCACACTGTATATCGAAGAATTCATACAGGTGAGAAGCCATATGAATGTACAGAATGTGGGAAAGCTTTCTCATGGAAGGCATATCTCACTGCACATCAAAGAATTCATACAGGTGAAAAGCCATATGGATGTAAAGAATGTGGAAAAGCTTTCTTACGGAAGGCACATCTTACTGTACATCAAAGTATTCATACAGGTGAGAAGCCCTATGGATGTACAGAATGTGGGAAAGCTTTCTCAACAAGGCGTGACCTCACTGTACATCAGAGAACTCACACGGGTGAGAAGCCCTATGAATGTACAGAATGTGGGAAAGCTTTCTCATGGAAGGCATATCTCACTGCACATCAAAGAACTCACACAGGTGAGAAGCCATATGGATGTAAAGAATGTGGAAAAGCTTTCTTACGGAAGGCACATCTTACTTTACATCAAAGAATTCATACAGGTGAGAAGCCATATGGATGTACAGAATGTGGGAAAGCTTTCCCAACAAGGTATGAACTCAGTAAACATCAGAGAACTCACACGGGTGAGAAGCCCTATGAATGTACAGAATGTGGGAAAGCTTTCTCATGGAAGGCATATCTCACTAAACATCAGAGAGAAAGTCACACAGGTGAGAAGCCATATGAATGTAAAGAATGTGGAAAAGCTTTCTCAAGAAGGTCTGAACTCACTGTACATCAGAGAACTCACACAGGTGAGAAGCCATATGGATGTACAGAATGTGGGAAAGCTTTCCCAACAAGGTATGAACTCAGTAAACATCAGAGAACTCACACGGGTGAGAAGCCCTATGAATGTACAGAATGTGGGAAAGCTTTCTCATGGAAGGCATATCTCACTAAACATCAGAGAGAAAGTCACACAGGTGAGAAGCCATATGAATGTAAAGAATGTGGAAAAGCTTTCTCATGGAAGGCATATCTCACTAAACATCAGAGAACACACACGGGTGAGAAGCCCTATGAATGTACAGAATGTGGGAAAGCTTTCTCATGGAAGGCATATCTCACTAAACATCAGAGAGAAAGTCACACAGGTGAGAAGCCATATGAATGTAAAGAATGTGGAAAAGCTTTCTCAAGAAGGTCTGAACTCACTAAACATCAGAGAACTCACACAGGTGAGAAGCCATATGGTTGTACAGAATGTGGGAAAGCTTTCTCAACAAGGTGTGACCTCACTAAACATCAGAGAACTCACATGGATGAGAAGCCATATGAATGCACTGAATGTGGAAAAGCTTTCTCACGGAAGGCAGATCTCACTGTACATCGAAGAATTCATACAGGTGAGAAGCCATATGGTTGTACAGAATGTGGGAAAGCTTTCTCAACAAGGCGTGACCTCACTAAACATCAGAGAACTCACACGGATGAGAAGCCATATGAATGCACTGAATGTGGAAAAGCTTTCTCACGGAAGGCATATCTCACTGCACATCAAAGAATTCATACAGGTGAGAAGCCATATGGATGTAAAGAATGTGGAAAAGCTTTCTTACGGAAGGCACATCTTACTGTACATCAAAGAATTCATACAGGTGAGAAGCCATATGGATGTACAGAATGTGGGAAAGCTTTCTCAACAAGGTATGAACTCACTAAACATCATTGAATTCACACGGGTGAGAAGCCATATGGATGTACAGAATGTGGGAAAGCTTTCTCAAGCTCTGTACTCACTGTACATCAGAGAACTCACACAGGTGAGAAGCCATATGGTAAGGAATGTGGGTAAGCTTTTTCAACAAGGTCTGAACTCACTGTACAAAGAACTCATACAGGTGGGAAGCCATATGAACGTACAGAATTGGAAAGCTTTCTTAACAAGGTCTGAACTCTACAGATAACTCACACGGGTGAGAAGCCATATGAATGTAAAGAATGTGGAAAAGCTTTCTCATGGAAGGCACATCTCACTGTACATTGAGGAATTCATATAGGTGAGAAGCCATATGAATGTAAAGAATGGAAAAGCTTTCTCACTGAAGTCAGCACTCGCTATACATCAGAGAACTCACACAGGTGAGAAGTCATATGAATACAGAATGTGGGAAGCTTTCTCAACAAGGTCTGAACTCATACATCAGAACTCATACAGGTGAGAAGCCATATGAACGTACAGAATGTGTGAAAGCTTTCTCAGGGAAGCCACATCACACTGTACATCGAATAATTCAGACAGGTGAGAAGCCATATGGTACAACAATCATACTAAGTGGAAAAGCTTTCGCTACAAGTTGTATCAAACTGAATATCTAATGTCATGTTGGTGAGAAGCCATTTAAGTGTGCTAAATGTGAGAAATCTTACTCCTGTAAATCAAATTTCACTCAGCATCACAATTCATATAGGTGAAAAGCATTATCAATGTACAGAATATTGTAAAGCTAGTTTTCTTGAAACACCTCCATGCGCATCACTGAGTTTGTGGTATTGAGAACCCTATGACTGTAGAGGAAGTGGGAAAGCTTAATGCTTAGGATCATATGTCAAGATGTGTGAAGTCATTTAATCTTGTCAGACTTTGTTTTACATATCACAACTCAGGGAAGTAATGTGGGTGAAAATTCTTGGATACGTAATTATTTCGGTTAAAACTCATGATAAATCCTGCAAGAAGAATGATACTTTTTTTGTTGTTGAGGGCAGTCACTACTACTCGTTAAAGCTTTTGAAATGTAAGCCACATGGCTTTGTGGAATTTCCATGGCATTAGCGAATTTATGAAGGGGAAGCTATATGATGACACAGGATGAAAGAAACTTTTGTACTATATATGAAAAGTACAGGTGAATGGGCTTATACAAAATGTGAAGATGATTTCATGTGTAATTTAGAAGTCACTCCATTTTATGGATTGGTAGATAAAGCCCTGTAAATGTAAATGATTAATATGTACCTTTTTAGGTTACTCATTTGCCCGTGAAAGCATAGATGAGAATACCTACAAAGTAAAATGTATGGAAGCTTAAAATAGTCTGCATTGTACATTAGAGTATATAAGTATTTCAGGTAAGAAATTAATTTTGTAATTAGCTCTTATTAAATATTGTCATTTCTGACACCTGTAACAAGTGTTGCTTAAAGTTTTACTGACATGGTATACACTGAGCAAAAGTCACGTTTGGATTCAGTTGTATAGGAAAGACTACCTTTCTTTAACAACTTACATCATAGCATTCATGAAGGCAAGTAATATGCAATGTAAGGTTGTAGGGCTCTTTTGCAATGTTCAGATTTGAAAGTTCACAAAAGTTAGGAAACCATTTTAGAGAAATGAATGGAAAGTCTTTGAAGCAGAAGTCAGGCCTCCAAGTACAGTGGAACCCTATGGGTAAAACACTACAGCAAATAAATTAGGTATATTCACATGAGCTTTTGGTCCAGTCTATGTGTGTCTTCTTGGAACAAATTCATTTCAGACTCAGGGTTAAAAGGTAACTTGGCAGCATAACATCTACCACTTCAAACCAAAAGCAACCCTTTTGACTATTAAATTCTCTGTTGTCCTTAGTCCATCTATCTCTCTTGTCATGTTTTGAAATATGTCCCCCACAGATTTATGTGTTTTGCTGAAGACTTGCTGAAAGATGGCAGTCACAGGATTTGGATCTTGAGATTAGCTCCACCCTGCTTTCAGGAGAGCTCTGCTCTTGAGCTGGCAGTCTTGCTGCTCTCAGCCTCCCAGATGGATGGGTCAGCCTGTCTCCAGCTTCTGCCACCAGCCATGCTGCTTCTGCCATGAAAGGCTCTCTCCCTCTGGAACCATAAGCAGGATAGGTCTCCATTAATCCCTTAAGTTGCTTGACTGAGTATTGTCTCATAGCAACACTAATAGTAGTTTGTATACCTAGCGTCACAGTAAGCATCTTGAAGACCTCAGAATCCAAGACATCACACACATACACACGTGCATGCACACACTTATTTGCTTACGTCACATGTGTTTAAGACTGCCTTGTGAACTAAAGAAACCCTGCCATCGCAACCCATGCTTATATGACATGAGGGGTTTTAAAAATCCCTAGTGAGAAAGTAATGGCAAGGGACTAAGAATATTTTAAAAAGATGTTATTTAACAAATCAGGCTATAAAATAGAGGTAGGTAGATGATTGGATACCTATACCATAAAACCGTTTCATCAGTGGAGTTCTCTTTCCTGGGTGGTGGATTTTGTTCTTGTGGTTGGCAGGCAGCAACCAAGCCCAGATGCTGCACAATCTGCTGGCTGTCTGCCAGATTGCTGGGAGGACCATCAGCACAGCTTCATGCAGGCATTTTGAAAATAAAGTTCTGGAGAAACAAAAGCTGTTTCAGGAGGATAATGAAATCCCAAGTAATCTGAAGGGTGGGGTATCCAATGCCCCCACTGTACAGGGCCACCATGCCTCTGGTATTTGCCTGAAAAGTGTAAGTCTTGTATTTTTTGTTTTGGCTCCCTTTCCCAAGAAGCAGAATTGATCTGAGTCATCCTTGGTTCAGTTTTCATTCAGTTGTATCTGGACCAGTAATCTGATGATTAACTCTTTGGGGACCAATATTTATTGACTGTACTACCACCAATAAAGCAGTCTTTACCATGAAAAGGAAAAAAACCAGTTTATCACACTTGGTTTTTGAACTTTGTTGTTTACACTCTGTTCTTTTCACTGCGACCTTTCTCACACTTGCTACTTTCCTACCTTATCTATTTCCATAGGCCTCCTTAAGGATGCATTCTACCACAGGTACATCCAAGCCTGTCACTCACATGATCTGCCTGCCTGACAGACAAGTCACTAGAGTTTCCTTTTGCTCATCCAACATTCCTGTAGAATCCTGTCCTAACATTCTCAACAATTTCACACAACCACTTGGTGGCAGGCCTGAATAGATAAAATTTTAGGCTATTTCAGCTTCCTTTCTCTTACCCTTTGTACCAGTTTGTGTCAGATAGAACTATGGTTCTTTCACTGGAGACCCAGAGAGTTTGTCTCCGCAGGGTTATTCTTAAATAAAATATGTTCACTCAATCTTTTCCTTATTTCCTCCTATTGATCTTCCACTCAGTCGGAGATACAGTCAGAGTAGCCAAAGGGCTATATGACTAGACTATTTCCTTGTTCCCCACAACTAGAGTGGTGCAGACCCAAGAAAGCCTGAGCAGCTGATAGTCCAGAGGGATGTGGGCAGAGTAAAGGTTGATCCCTCCGGCTTTTAAAATTCCCCTTCATCACTCCTGGTGGCAGGAATTTTGGGAATCGAGACCCTTGTTTCATAAATACTTTTGATTGGACAACATATCTCATGGCAAATTGTAGTTCAGAATGATACATAGCCTCTGGTCATGGTCTGAATATGAGTTGCTTCCCACAGGGATAGTTTTCAAATTCTTGACTAAGGTTACAGTTTGGGAAGGTTGTTGCCTCTCTAAGAGGTTGTGCCATAATAGAAGAAGGCACATTATACATTGGTCTTGTTAGCCTTGCCTTTCTTTCTGTAGCTAAGTTATTTTTATTTTTCCTCCTGATGTTTGTGAGCATTATGTGTCTTCTGACTGCCTTCTGATATGTGATTCCTGCCATCCTGGACTGTAGGCCCTCGGTTACTGTAAGATAAATTGTTCAAAAAATAAGATAAATTGTTGTCCACACCAAAGAAGAGTGGCTATAGCACCTCTGTACTGAATTTAGCAAGCACACAAAACTGGAATTCCACTGATACTTTTAATCATATATTGCAGGATAACTCTATTTGGGAGAATGTGGAGAATTTATTAAAAGAACAAAAGAAAAGTGTATGTATGTGGGGTAGTTCCTGAAAAATCCTGTGACGTTTACCATTGTTTTCTAAGGCACAGCCTACTTTGTACCATACCAAAGAGGGACACATTACAGTTCTCAAGCAGGTTTACAACCAAGGTCAGGATCACCACCATGGTTTAAAATACAGGACACTTACAATATAAGTACTGTAGAAAACTTTTGACTTAGCTTCTAAAGCTAATGTCTCTGTTGATAAGGCTAAGCAGACCAAGCTGTTTGTGCCAGATCAGTAAAGTGCTTTAAGTACTCCGAAGGGATTCTCCTGACCCAGACAGTGTCACTGGGCTGGAGCTGGCGCATCAGTTCAGAATTGGGCCAAAATTCTGGCCTGCATATGGTGTGCAGCCTTTCTGTGTCTGTTGTAGTAATGTTAGGAGGGAGTGATTAGCTATTTTAGCCTGTGAGATGTCTCTTAATTTTGAGATTGTCAGGGTGTCACAAATATATACCTGGTACTTGGAAGAGCAAAGGAAAGAGGTTGGCCTAACTCTCACCTGTTTCAAGAAATAATTCAGGTTTCCTTCAGGGTACAATTCATTGTCCCTCTCCCGAACTCTTTGGAGATAAGCACAATATAATCTCCAATTTATATTTAATGCTTTTGCCACAATTTGAAAGATCCTAGCCGTGAGGGCTGGGCCATTATCAGACAACAGAAAAAGGGGCAGTTTGACCCCATGTTCTACTTGTATTGTTACTATAGAAGCTGTTTTTGACTATATTAGTTATTCTTAACTTGCTGTGAGAGAGCATTCTAAGTCAAGTGATTTAAGGGAGATTTAATCAGCTTACGGTTCCAGAGGGGAGAAACAGTCTTTCATGGTGGAGGCGACATGGCTGTGGCTGAAACTGGAGGCAGCTAAGTCACTGCAGACATCCTGGAGAGTTTAAGAAGCAGACGGTTGTTTTGCGCTGCTCGTCTCGCCAGCAAGAACGACGCAACACGATCAGGATCCTTCTGTAGCAAGCTTTAATGCATCTTGAGAGGGAGAGCACTAGCTTTCAGCACGGAGACCCCAACTGCCTAAACTGCCACCCTTATATAGGGATTCTGTCCCGTCTTGGACGTGGCAGCACCTGATTGGTAGTGGGCGTGTCACCCGAGGTGGCGTGATGGTCTTGCGATCAGGGCTAGAGCGGGAAATGGGCCTGGCGCTTGCGCATTGGCTTGTTTTGCTGAGAGGAGAAGGGGAACCGGCGCCATCTTAGAATGGCGGCATGTAGGGCGGCGCCCTACAGACGGTCTCTCTTCAAATTCTCTTGTTCTGTGGCTCCTTTTATCTGGTTTCCTACTGGAAGGTTCCGATCAGATCTAGGGCTGGTCTTTGTATTGTAAATGTATTAATCCAGATAATCTCTTCAGGTGGTCTCACAGATGATCTTAGTTAATGCCAGATGTGGTCAAGTTGACACCCCACTGACCTAGGTGGGGAATGATTTTACCCATACCAAGAGTCTGTCCATAAATGCCAGAAAGTATCTATGGCCAAAAATACAGTTGATTTCACCAACATTCTCCAGGCAGCATGTCATGGGCCCGCATCCCTTCTGGGACTCTCTCACCTCTGTTCCAGTTTAGTTGTGTACATATAACACATTTGGATGTCAGATCTGACTATCGTTCAGCTGTGGAATGTAATATCTGGGTCAAAGAAACTGACTCATTTTTTGTGGACCCTTGGTGAGGAGCTTCATGGAGCTGATTTATCATTCCTCTTCCTAAGACCAGAGTGATTATCAGCCTTCCATGTGTCCATCATTCCTCATTCTTTGATTCTTCTTCTCTTTGTGCCCAGTCATCCTTGTCAGTCGTGTAGACTGGGTCTGTTAGCAAGCCCACTTCTGGAACAGTCACTAAGGTCTGCAGTGGCTCTACTGATTCTTGGACAGCTGATCATGCTGCATGATCTCCCACCTCTTTCCCTTGTGCCCTGGGGGAATCACCTTTTCCCCATCTCAAGGCAAGTGTTAGGGCTATGAGTTACTTTATCTGCCTCTTTCACCAGTAGAGCAGTTGTGCTACTGTTTGTATGTGTGCTGGCCATTCACATGCCGCAGGGTTCAATTTCTTGCACAGGTTTGACATCAGTGTCTTCTGTGACCCTAAAGCTTGAGTTGTGACAACTTTGGCCATATCTCATGCCTCATCCCAATTCAATGGGTGTGCTTGCCTCCTTGCAGGAGATGCTTCTGGTAGTTGACTGTAGACTCACAGAGCTGGGCTACTTTCCTGACACTCCTGTATCCCATTGTCTTAAGTCTCTGTAGGAGTCCTTCTGTGATTCTGCAGCAGTCTTCAGTTT
The DNA here is from genome assembly GCA_023101885.1 of Typhlomys cinereus. NCBI lineage: Eukaryota > Metazoa > Chordata > Mammalia > Rodentia > Platacanthomyidae > Typhlomys > Typhlomys cinereus. The sequence goes on from JALPQD010000400.1 coordinate 985,074, forward strand.
TAGCTGCAGTAAGAAGATCACATATTCAGGGTGCTCTTGTTGAAATTCCAAGAGATCAGTATTTAGAGTTTCATCAAACTCCATGAACGATTAAATCCCTGGGGCATCCTAATCCAGGTAAGTTGCCATATAGCCCCCTTTGGTGTCAGTCCATTTAAAAACAAAGATGAGCTGGCTGATTGGAAGCAGAGAGAAAAAGCATGTTTTCCCTCTCTCATTTCTCTGTCCTTATCTCCTTGTCTTCCCTGCCATGTAGTCTCACCCATTTTAGATCCCTTTAAATCTGTCATTGTTAACCTTGCTATTTTTTTATTCTGTCTTTCTCCAGTGGGGATCAGGTTATTGTAAGTCTTCTGGGCAATTTGTAGCAACTGAGACATACTCATTAAATCCTTTCAATTCTGGTAATTTTATCCTCATATCAGGAGGTAACTAGATGACAAAGGCAATGTTTATTTTATCTTTGGTTATCAACTGTTTCCCTGGGGTGTCCTGGGATTACATTTTACATGTCCTACACAGCCAGAGAATATTTAAAATGATATGCAATGCACCTTACATATTGAGATTTTAGAATGAGCTTCTACTTTTTACTTTTCTTTTTTTATTTATATTCATTGTTCCCCAATCATACAAGCTTAATAGGTACCCTGGTTCCCTCCCTCCTTCCACCCTTTGCCCCTTTTCCCCTTCCTTTCACCCCCTCCCTCCCCTTCTCCCAGTGTCTCCCCCTTACCCCCTCCCATTCCCTGGAGCATCCTTTTGTGTAAATGCCAAACTTCCCTCTGAGTCCTCCACTCTAGTGAAATGTAAGGACTCAGTGGCATTGCCCAGAGCCCTTTCTTGGGCTCCCCTTTAGTATGGGAACACTATTATGACTCATTGTCTGATCCTAGTGCCTGTGACCTATGCTAGAGTTTGGAGATTCATTGACATGTCAGTCATTGCACAGGTCATGCAAAATCCAATTATGGCTACTGCAGCCCTAACTTGTGTGGAGTATCTTGCATATCGTTGATCCTTCCCATCTTCAGGCTCTCTGGTATTCTGATTTATGGTTTGTTGTGGTTTTCAGTTTTGTTGTTCCTGCACCACCCTTATTGGTACTGGAGGTCACCTACTAACCAAAGATAAAAGGCTAAAAAAATGAAATCTTACTATAAGAGGAGATTCAAAGGTAGATGGAATAGGAGTAGGAGACCGCAGTGTGTGTCTGTGGGGGTGTCAGTGTCTCATTTGCAGGATGGTTACCATCTATCTGCCAGTCTATACCCTCTCTGATTAGTGCCCAGGAAGGAAAGTGAGAGTGAGCTTCATCATATGTCTCACTACTTACTTGCAGTACTTGATAGTGACCTATTTTCTCTACTGAAGCATGATCCCCTCTTCTTATTTCTGGCAGCCCTCCTTCCCCTTCCCTCCTGTTTATAATCTTTGCAATTGCTATAGGTATTACAGAGATTTATCTTTGAATATGTCACTAAGTGGGTTTAGTACTAGGATTCACCTATTATGGAGTACATACGGTGTCTAATTTTCTGTGTCTGGGATACTTCACTCAATATAACTTTTTTTACTTCCGTCCATTTCCCGGAAAATTTCATTAATTCATCTTTTTTGATGGCTGAGTAGTGTTCCATTGTATAAATGTACTACATGTTCCTTATCCACTCATCAACTGTTGGGCATTTGGGTTGATTTCCATGACTTTGCTATTGTCAATAGTGCTGCTATGAACATGGTTGTGCTTGTGTCATTGTAGTGAAATTTTGCTTTATGGGGGATTATTCCCAGAAGTGGTATAGCAGGGTCAAATGGCATTTCAATCTTTAACTTTTAAAAAATTGCCAGACTGATTGCCAGAGTTCTGGTAATAGTCATGACCTTTACCCCCACATTTCCTCATACCTTTCCTTGTTAAAGGCCAGATTAAAGACTTTCATATCTCGACTTCAGTAGGGGTTTAGCCTGAGTTACATGAGAGTCTTCCTTTTGTTCACAGCTGTATCACAATATCAAAAACCAATGACATTTTTTCCTTTTGTTAGATGTAAATTGGAAACATTGTATGAATCATTCCATATCCATAAAAATTATTTTGAAAAAATATCATTTTAGACCCTTTTATTTCAAATACACATATTATCTAATTACTGTACTCAAATCTTTCCATGAAATCATGTAGCATTTCTAAAAGAAATTTTGCCATAAATAAGACACATTTGTCTTGTGTAAATATATAATAGCATATTTTAACTTTGTTTTTATTTTAGCCTAGCAATATTATGTTCTAACAACAAAAACCGAGATGATGCAATGGGCCAATCTGTATGTTACAACACTGTTATGTCCAGAAGATAACGGCTGGATGCACTCCTTCCCACTTGATGTTATGTTCCTATCACACTCTCTTCTATAATGTTCCCTGAGCCTGAGGGCAGGTTTCAATGTTCTGTTTAAGGCCTCACTTGTACATATGGTGTCTAATTTTCTGTGTCTGGGATACTTCACTCAATATAACTTATTCTCTGCAGTTTACCCCATTGCTGTTTTCTGTAATGAACTTACATTACAACCTCTAATCTATGGTTATAATGGTAAATGATTACAAGGCAGTCTGATATAAAATCCTTATAACTTATTCTACACCGTTTGTACCCACCTAGGGCCTATATCCTATCATTCATTTAATTTTTCTTGACAGCTGAATATTCTTCCAATGTATGTGTGTAATTATAAAACTGCTTCTTGAAAAGTACATACCAGTTCTCTCTCTCTCTCTCAGAATAAAATAGGTTTTTTAGAATAAGTTTTTCAGTATCAGTTATGTGTTCCCTCCTGAGAATTTTAATTGTTTATAACTTCTGGTAAGAGTGTCACATGATATTTTCCATAATACTCTGTCTTCCTCTCTGTGCTCCCCTGTGTAGCAACATGCCTGTTCATTTTCTGTTTTTAAAAGAAGTGTTTTTTGAAAATAAGCTTACAATATAGGAGGTGTCTGGCTGCTTAAATCTTACAACTTTGGTGTTACATGATAATCCCCAGCCAGTCCTGTACAGTAGGCCCTCATTTCCCTCTTCCACATTTTTCTATCCAACGTATCACATGTATTCTTTCATATCTTCTAAGGTTTTAGCTTATTTCTATCTCTTGACCCCCACATAATGGACTTTTTTCAAATTTTCTTGCTGTTAAAATTATAGAAATTCAAAATTAAGAAAATAATTCTGGAGATTAGTGCTAGCATCTGCATGTAAGAGAGAACATATGGCATTTATTTTTAATGTTTGAGATACCTGACTTGGTGTATTTCCAGTTCCATCCATTTGTCGGCAAATTTAATCATTTAATTTTTCTTGACAGCTGAATATTCTTCCAATGTATGTATGTGTATACCTATAAAACTGCTTCTTGAGAAGTACATACCAGTTCTCTCTCTCCCTCAGAATAAAATATTAAAATAAATGCATTTCTCTCTCTTTCCCTCAGAATAAAATATTAAAACACTTGCATTCTGTGTATTCTGTGGGTTAGGGTTAGGGTTTAGGGTTAGGATAAGGGTTAGGGTTAGGGGTTAGGGTTAGGGTTAGGGGTTAGGGTTAGGGTTAGGGTCGTTGTCCCACCTGGGGCTGAGGGTTCCACAATCATCTATTCTCTGCAACTATGATGCTTGCTAAGGGAAGCTTCTAGGCTGGAGACTGCAAGCTGCACAGATCTGTGAGTCGGATGCTAATATCTGAAAAGGAGAATGTGTAATGCCTGCATATTTAAATTGTCTTCATGATCCACCTCAAACATTATCTGTAAGTGCTGAGGAAATGCAAGTGTGAAAGTCCAGTGAGCATGGGGAGGGAGAGATCATCAACTGCATCCCAAGATGCAGAGTCCCTGCCCGCTTTTACCTGCCCTGTCCCAACCTCTGACACAGTGAACCCTGAGAGAAAAGAGGAGCTTTCACCTAGTTCTATCCTGCAGACAACTCCAAAACTCTCCTGTCAGGGAGCCTGGTCTCCCAAAACTTTCCCGAGGAGGCAAGATGCTTCTGTAACCTCCCAAGAGAAGCTGTGCCACCTCTCATTGGAGAATCCCAGAGATGCTCACAGGAAATGTTCTACTTTGCAATGTAACCTTTTTTTCCTTCTTCAGACCCATGTAACTCGCCCTCCTTTTCCCCTGCTGATCTCTTTCCAGATCCCAAACCACTGCATTGGCACTAGAAATTTAGTGACTGAGGATCTGACTTCAATAGTGCCCAAATCTGGGTGTGTGGGTCCTTGATCTCCTCTCCACCTGCTAATCACTCATCCCTGACCTGGTCTTACTCATTTCACTTTTGGGGTGAATAGGCTATTGCATCTTTTGTTGACGTTGACATGTTTGGCCCTAGTAGCACAGGGTCCACCCGGGTCTTTGCTGGTATATGAGTCCTATTACACATGAGGTAATTATATATTAACTATTACATATTACATGTAATTATAGAGTAACTATGCTCATGAGTTAGTAATATTTAAAAATACAGGTGTCAACTTGACAGTTGCAAGCTGAGATTTGGGCATGTCTCTGAATTATTAAGATAATGGATCCTCAGTCACTAAATTTCTAGTACCAATGCAGTGGTTTGGAATCTGGAAAGAGGAGATCAGCAGGGGACAAGAAGGGTGAGTTACATGGGTCTGAAGAAGGAAGAAAAGGTTACATTGTAAGATAGTTAAGGCAAACCTGCAAGAGATTGTATAATGGAGAAGACCCTGCCCATGGGGTGTGGTACCATTCCCTGGGCAGATGGGTAAGATGGGGAAATCTGGTGATACCTGTGAATTCCAAGAATTGAGCTCTCTGCCTTACTTCCATAACTAGTTCATCAGGTCAGCATTGTTTCAGCATATTTAGGACAGACTTGCAGTGTGGCATGTGAGGTTTGCCCCTCTCTCAGCAGTGGATGAGGTGTGGCCAGTTCCCGGGCTTCTCTGTTGATGGAACTGTCCTGCCAAGCTGTACTAAGAAATAGAACCAGACTATAGGAAGCCCTGGCTCTCTTAAGTCCTTTGATCCTGAACTAATCTGCAGCATGCAGGCAAATGGAGACACCGAGTCATTAATTTTCACGTAGGTCTCTGCCCCCACGAGTAGGGGAACCAGGACACTCTGGTGACTTACATAGACCTGACTTTTCTTTGAGTCTGCAGGCGTCACTTTCTCTCCCCCCACCCACCAGAGCAGCCGACACCCTGAAGCAGCCCAATCCTTCCTTTAGCCACTGGCCTCAGCTCGCTGCTGGCTTCCAACTCCCCACAGTGCGGCCCCTTCCTGGGAGACAAGTGTGTCCCCAGGGCGGCATCGCGGGGGAGCTCATGAAGCCTGCACTGCGGTCCTCGGGAGCCCTGGGGGCTATTTCCACGCTGCGAAGTCCCTCAGGTCTCGCACAAGGATGGGCTCTGCAGGCGCAGGGTTTGCAGGCTGCGTGGGTGACCACTGGCCCTCGTGGCTGTTGGTGGACAACTGACACGATGCTGCCCAGGGGACCTCCCTGCCGGGAACGCAGCCAGGCAGGGTTCCAGATCTTTCTGGGGTCAGAGAGCCGCCTGCCCTGAGCCCTGGTTCCTCCACCACCAGAAAAGAATTTCGTTCCCAGTGGTGATCGATGGGGCAGGCCCGGTGTCGCTGCATCTGATTGGCTGCATCCGATTGACAGGTGGTCTTCCCACCTGTCAATCCCTGCCTAGCTTCCTGAGCACTTTCTTGTTGGAGGTCCTCCCTTAAAGCCGAGAACCCTGGATGCCTACCATGGGACTGTGGGGACTGCAACCTCTAAGCAGGAGTTGGCCTCACCACCCAGTCAGGGGTCAATCACAGGACCCTGTGTGGTGTGCGAGCTCTGAATAGCGATTTCCTGTCCTGGCATTGATATTTACAAACCATGTCATTCGGGTTCAGCGCTGCCTGCTAGTTCTCAATTGCAGCTGAGTGCCAAAGTCTATTTCAAATCTGCAGATGTTTTGTTTCCTAAGAAATCTATGTGTTTTCACCCTTTACTCCCCATTCCCATTTCCACTCGCTACATCCCATCTCCCTCCTGGTCTCATCTGGGGTGTCTGCTGTGGTGCTCACCTGAGCACCTGCTGGGTTTGGGGTGACCCATCAATGGGGTAAATCCTTGAATGAAGAAACTCCCCTTCTCCTGTGTGGCATGAATTTTGAATAATCTCGGGTGGTGTAGTACTTCTGAGTTCTTCTTGGGGAAGTGCTGATAGACCAACTTTGTGCAGGGTTAGTAGAGACATCATGGCAGTGAGTGTGGCAGCCCAGTCATGACCAGACAATACCTGTGGCAGTACCACTTCCCACCATTGGTTCTTACATTCTTGCCTTTCTTTTTCTTTTTGCATTTCTGGTTTTCTGTGGAACAGGTTCTCCCTGCCTTAGACAGGTCACTAAGGGCCTCCTGGTTAAAGGCGGTCTGGCTGGAAGTCCTGGCTGTGCCCATTCAATGTAGGGTTTACAAGCCAACACACTGCTGTCCAGCAGCTGTTTCATTTTATTTTATTTTTTTCAATCATAACACCTTCTCCTTTCAGTGAGTAGAATTTCTTATTCCTTACAAATATGTATGTTGTTTTTTGGGGGGGTTGGTTTCTTTCCTTCAGGGTTTTTTTCCTGTCCTATGTTTCATTTTGGTTTGATGTAAACTAGAACTTGTGATGTTCTTTTTTTTCCACTTCACATTTTGTGGAGTTTGTAGACACTAGGCTTTCAATCCCCTGGCTTGACACCCTACATTGGAAGTCTGTACATACTCAGCCTGGGGCAAGGATAGAAGGCTCCGTGTCAGGTATCCAGGCACAAGCTGCTCTGTAGGGTAGGTGGGGCTCTGGGGAAGGAAACAGTTTCTAGACTGTGGGAAGCAGGCCTGGGGGTCACAGGGGGCACTGGGGCTCTAGCCTCCCCTTTCCTAAGCTGAGAAGACCCAGAGCCCTTGCTTTTCTCTTGCTGTCATATTTTAAATGTCTGGCTTGGCAGCTCTAATGTGGATGGAGAGCTGCTGGAGGCTTCCTTGTCTTTCCAGCTCTTCCAGTGCCCAGAGCAACCCAGGCTGGACTCCTGGACCACCTCACGTCCTAAATGAAAGACCCAGAGGCCCTGGTAGTGGAAACAGACATTTGTTAGTAATAAGAAGTTGTGGGTATGGCTATGCTGCCCTATACCCAGAAATGAAACCCGTTCATGATCCACTTCAACTCATGGGATGCCACTTCATGTAATACATTTCTTCATGCCTTACACTCAAAATCTACATGCAATCACAATTCTAGCTGGATTACTGTTGCTCTTTGCAACACCACGCAAGCCTTATCTTGTTGCACAGATTGTCTGTCCTTAGAATGTTTTTTTCTTACAGATGTGCATGGCCACAGTCCTGCCATGCACATCTTTGAAATGCAATAGCTAAGCATATTACCAGCACAACTCCCATCAGCATGACTTGGTTTGACTGTACTTGTGATTTCTCCTTCCTCCCAGCTGAAATAAACATAGAATGTCCAGGTTAGTCTACCTCCAGTTTCCAAAAATCCTTCTGAATCAGGATAGAATCTCTAGTGTGATTTTTGCTGCATGTACTTTTTTTCCCTCTCTCTCCAACCTATATTCAATGAAATGCTTTGGATTCTGGAAACGTCTATTTTCTAGGGAGACATAACTAGGCACTGGCATGACTGAGAAGCAGTGCCTATGGAAACTGTTGCTGTTACATGAAATCTCTCCTATGGGAGGGAAGCCAGAGACAGGCTGCAGCTCAGTATCTCCAAAGCTCAAGACCAGAGAAGACTGATTATGGCACCACCCAGAGGAATGCCAAGTCCCCCTGGAAAGCCTTGGAAAGTGCTATGCACTGGCTCTAACTACACTCACATCAGGTTCCCTATAAATGTGCGTGGATGGATGAGGCAAAGAGCCTTCTGCTAGCTCCCCCAAAGGTTATCTACAATCTTCCAACATATGTGCAGAGACAAGCTAATGACTCTGAAATGAGATGGTCACAAGCTCAACAAACATGGTAAAAAATGGAACATGACCAAAGTTGTGAAGAGCTATGAAACAAAACCAAACAAACCCAACTGGGAGCAGGAAAACAGGATAAAAGAAAACAGACCCATGAAAAAAATGTCAATATACATAGTTAATTCAGAAGTAAGAAGGCAATCCTAGATAGGACAGGTGACCAAGAAATCATGGTCTCAGGAAATGGGCCATGTTACAGAAGTGCTTCTGATTAAATGTATTTCCTTAAGACTTACATGGTCTAATTTGCCCAATTAACATATCACCAGGAAAGGGCAGAGAACTCAAAAGGCCTCACAAATCCCTGTAAGGATAAAGAAAGTCTGTATGGCGGAGGGAAAATTCTTTCTTCAAGGATAGGCCCATGGATGCATGATTCATCCTCCAGCAAGTGCTCAGGTATACTCCATCCAAGGCAATTCAAATGAAACCCAGGTGGCCACTCATGAAAAAAAAAAGAGTAAGATTGGAAAGTAGAGTTTTAGCCAGAAGGAGAGGGAAGAGGGAACAGGGGATTAAGGAATGAAAGTATCATGAATTTACTGTAATCATGGGTTTTTTTTCCTCCATCTACACATTTACTTTAGTTTATTTATTTTTGTGTGTAGGTGTGTGAGTGTGTGTTTGTGTGTGTGTCAGAGGGTACTATGTGTCCTTCTGGACTTCAAAGGGTGACTTGAGGAATCATCTTAGATTGTGTCTACCTCATTTTCGCTTCGCTCTGGGATTTCTCCAAGGACCACTCAGGATCTTCTTCTAGTGAGGCAGAGTCTTAATTCCTGAGCCATCTCGATAGCGCCACATCTATTTTATAAACCAGTCACCTCCAAGCATCCAAAAAACCCCTCCACAAATTAGAAAAGGGCGTCTTACTCCTCAGGAAGACTTTCTTGAAATGGCATTCAAGGTTCTAACCAAGAGGAAGAATCAAAAAGGGAGAAGGAGTGGAAGCAGGAAAAGGACTGAGGAAAGAGATCAGAAGGAGCCACCACGCCCACTTTCAGAAAGAGACACGCCTACTTTCAGTTTTTTTTTCTTTTTTTTAATACATTTTTTATTATTATTTCAGCTCATACAAACTTAATAGGTACACCAGTTCCCTCCCTCCCTCCTCCTCCCCCCGAAACCCCTGCTCTCCCTCCTTTCACCCCTCCCGCCCCATCCCCCCGTGCCTCCCGCCCCAATTCCCAGAGTCCTTTCTTAGCCATGCCTGACTCTCCTCTGGGCCTCCTCTCGGATGACAAGGACCCAGTGGCATTTCCCTGAACCCTTTCCTGTGTTCCCCTTAAGCATAGGAACACTACTGTGACTGTCAATCCCTTGACTGCAAGGATCTTGGTGCCTTTAGCAGATGCTAGACTTTGTGAGGTCGATAGTGTGTTGGACATTGCGCTAGGCATGCAATGTCCAATTATGATTGCTTCTGCCCTAACTTGTGTGGAGTATCTTGCAAACCATTGCTCCTCCCATCCTTTTGCTCTTACACTCTTACCGCCCCCTCTTCTGCAAATGTCCCTGAGCTTCAGGATGGGGAGAGATTAGTCTGGCCTAGTTCTAGGTGGTTGATATAGAGTCTCTGAAGTTCTGGATAGTGGTTCGTTGATTTTCTTTTGCAGTTTTGTTGCTCATGCAATGCCTTTCACTCCATCGTGATGGGCACTGTATGTCACCCCCTGGCCAGAGACAGAAAGCTGTTAAACTGGAGTCTTATTATAAGAGCACATTCAAGGGTAGATGCAATACTTATACCCAAAAGTGGAATTGCACGGTCATATGGCATTTGGCAATGGGAGGGGTCAAACACCCATTTGCAAAATGGTTACTTTTTAATCTGCCGGACTATATGCCCTCCCCTTCTGGTGAGTTCATACCCCCTTAGTTGTAAATGATCAGGAACTAATTGTGAACTTAACTAGGTGTCACATTACTTTCTTGCAGTCCTTGATGGAGGCCTATTTTCTCTACTGTAACATGGTCACTTCTCTCCTTGTTTCTGGTGTGGCCCTCCAGCCCCATCCCTCCTGTTCATAATCCTTGCAATTACTGTAGGTAATACATAGATTTACCTATGAGTGTCTCAAGATGGGCTGGGTGGGTTTGGTACTAGGAGCCACCTATTAGGGAGTACATATGGCACTTAATTTTCTGGGTTTGGGATACTTCACTTAATATAATTGTTTGTAATGACATCCATTTCCCGGCAAATTCCAGTAATTCATCATTTTTGATGGCTGAGTAGTACTCCCATTGTATAGATGAATCTTCCCACAAAAAAATGTACTGAACCAGATGGATCAGCACAGAGTTCTACCAGACATTTAAGGAGTTAATAATACCAATACTCCTTAAACTGTTTTCCATCAAATAGCAAAGGAAGGAACACTACCAAATTCCTTCTATGAAGCTAATATCCTTTTAATCCCAAAACCTAATAAAGACTCACTTTAAAAAGAAAACTATAGGCCGATTTCTCTGATGAACACAGATGCAAAGATTCTCAACAAAGTTTCAGCAAATCGGATTCAAAAACATATTAAAAAGATCATTCACAGGGACCAAGTATGCTTCATCCCCGGCACACAAGGTTGGTTCAACATATGCAAATCAATAAATGTAATTCATCATGTAAACCAGTCCAAAGTCCAAGACCACATGATACTCTCGATAGATGCAGAAAAAGCTTTTGACAAGATCCAACAGCCTTTTATAATCAAAACGCTAGAGACAGTAGGAATGGAAGGAACCTTTATCAATATAATAAAAGCTGTATACAACAAGCCCACAGCAGATTATGCTCAATAGGGAACAATTGGAAGCATTCCCCTTCGATCAGGAACTAGACAAGGCTGTCCACCTCACCACTCTATTCAATATTGTACTTAAGTCTTAGCTGAAGCCTAAGACAAGAAAGGGACATAAAAGGGATTCAACGGCAAGGAGAAAGTCAAGCTATCCCTATTTGCAGAGACATGATCTTATCCTGAGTGATCCCAAAAACTCCACCAGGAAGCTCCTGGAACTAATGGAGAAGTTCATCAGGGTGGCAGTAAAAATAATGTGAAAAAATCAGAGGCCTTCCATATACCCAGAATGAAAGAAGTGAAAAAGCCTTGAGAAAACAATCCCATTTCTATAGCCCTCAAAAAATGAAATGCCGGCTGAGAGGTGCCTCAGGGGTTAAGCCTCCGTCTTGCAGGCGGAAGGTCCCGAGTTCGGATCCCAGATCCCATGTATAGACGCCAGACGGAAGCGGGGGCGGCCTGCGCTTCTGGTCCTGGTAGGGTGGAGACTGTGAATCCCGGGGCAGAAGGAGGTGGAGGCGTCCATGGTGGTTCGGGAATTCGTCCGTGGTTCTACACATACACAGACACACACATACACACACACACAGACACACACGTGCACGCACATACACAGTTGAATAAATAATAATAATAAAAAAAATTAAAAAAAAAATGAAATGCCTTGGTATAAACCTATCCAAGGAGGTAAAAGACCTTTACAATTAAAACTTTAAAACCCTAAAGAAAGAAATTGCAGAAGACACCAGAAGGTGGAAAGACCTCCCATGTTCCTGGATTGGCAAATCAACATCGTAAAAATGACCATTCCTACCAAAGCAATATACAAATCAATGCATACCAATTAAAATCCCAAAGCAATTCTTCAAAGAAGTTGACACAACAATCTCAAATTCATATGGAGGCACAAAGACCCAGGATAGCAAGAGACAAACACTCTGGAGGTATTACCAACCAACCTGATTCTATATTACAAACCATAGTTAAAAAACAGCCTGGTACTGCGCCAAATAGACACACAATCAATGGATAAGGTTGAAGCCCAGATATAACCCCCAAATTACAGCCATTTGTCTTAAAAAGGGGCCCAAAAATCCAATGGAAAAAAGCACATCTTCAAAAATGGTGCTGGCAAAACTGGATCTCCACATGCAAAGATAAAAGCTGGACCCTACTTGTCACCATACAAGATTAATTCCAAATGGATCAAGGACCTTGATATAAGGCCAGAGACTATACAAACCATAGTTGAAAGGATAGGGAACTCCCTCGAGCTGATTGGGCTAGGCCCAACATTCCTAAACAGACATCCAATGGCACAGTTATTGTTACCAATTCTCAACAGTTGAGATCTGGTGAAATTAAAGAGCTTCTGTTTCGAGTAAAGAGATTGTAAACACGAGCTCAAAGGCACCCCAGAATGGGAGAAAATCTTCACTACCACATATCTGATGAGCTCTACTGTCCAGAGTGCACAAAGAACTTAGAAAACTAACACAAGGAAACAATGGCCCAATTAAAAATGGGCCTGGAACTTAAAAGAATTTTCCAGGATGAAATAAAATGTCTAACAAATATTAAAAATCTCCATATCTTTAGCCATCAGGGAAATGCAATCAAAACTTCCGAAGATCATCTACACCCGGTCAGGATGGAAAAATCACAAATACAAACAACACAAATGCTGGAGAGGATGGGAGAGAAGAACTCTCCACATTGCTGGTGGGATGAGGCTCAACAACACTCTGGTGAGCATCTGGAGATTCTTAAAGAATTAAAGATTGAAATGCCATATGACCCTGCATTCCACTTTTGGAATAACCCCCCATAAGCAGAAGTTCACCTCGATAGCACAAGCACGACCATGTTCATAGCAGCACTGTTACAATAGCAAAGTCATGGAATCAACCAAATGTCCAACAGTTGACGAGTGGACAGCAGTTGTGTCTGTGGGGGTGTTCAGTCGTCTCATTTGCAGATGTACCATCTATCGCCAGTCTATACCCTCCTGATTAGTGCCCATGAGGAAAGTGAGAGTGAGCTTCATCATATTGTCTCACTACTTACTTGCGTACTTGATAGTGACCTATTTTCTCTACTGAAGCATATCCCAGATCTTCTAGTGCTGGCAGCCTCCCTCCTTCCCCTTCCCCTCCTGTTTATAATCTTTTCATTTCTATGTTTCTAAGAGATTTCGCTTTGGAATATGTCACTAAGTGGGTTTAGTACTAGGATTCACCTAGTTATGGAGTACAATAAGGTCTAATTTTCTGTGTGGGATACTCACTCAATATAATTTTTTTTATCCATCCATTTCCCAAAATTTCATTAATTCACGTTTTTGATGGCTGAGTAGTTGTTCTGGTATACATGTACACATTTTCCTTATCCATCCTCAGCTGTTGGGCATTTGGGCTGATTCCATGACTTGCTATTGTAAATAGTGTTGCATGAACATGGTTGTGCTCTGCATTGTAGTGAATTTCTGCTTTGGGGGATATTCCCAGAAGTGGTATAGCAGGGTTATTGCATTTCCATCTTTAACTTTTAAAAAATTGCCAGACTGATGTGCCAGAGGTTCTGGAATAGTCATGACCGTGGTACCCCCACATTTCCTCATACCTTTCCTTTGTTAATAGGCCAATTAAAGACTTTCAATCTCGACTTCAGTAAGAGGGTTTAGCCTGAGTTACTTGAGAGTCTTCCTTTTGTTCACAGCTGTATCACAAATTCAAAACCAAATGACTTTTTTTCCTTTTGTTATGATGTAACATGGAAACATTGTATGAATCATGCCATATCCATAAAAATTATTTTGAAAAAATACTTATTTAGAACCCTTTTATTTCACAATACGCACATTTATCTAATTACTGTTACTAATCTTTCCATGAAATCATGTAGCATTTCTAAAAGAAATTTTGCCATGAAATAAGACACATGTGGTGCTTGTGTAATATATATAGCATTTTTATACTGTTGTTTTTTATTTTAGCTACATATATGTTTTTCTAACAACAAAACCGAGATGATGCAATGGCCAATCTGTAGTATCAACACCTGTTATGTCCCAGAAGATAAACGGGCTGGATGCACTCCTTCCCACTTGATGTTGTTCCCCTATCAACCTCTCTTCGATAAGTTTCCCTGAGCCTGAGGGCAGGTTTCAATGTTCGTGTTTAAGGCCTCACTGTTTTTGGTTTTTTTTTTTTTACATATGTGTGTCTAATTTTCGTGTCTGTGGATACGTCACTCAATATAACTTAGTCTCTGGCATTTTAACCCCCATTGGCTGTTTCTGTAAAACTTACATTACAACACACCCTAATCTATGGTATACATGGTAAATGACGTACCCAAGGCTCTGATCTAAAAATCCTTATCCACTGTATTCTACCCCGACCGTTTTTCCACCTAGCAATATGCTCCATCCTCTCTCATTATTTTTCCTTGACAGGCTGAATATTCTTCCTTAATGTATGTTGTGTAATTATAAAACGCTCTTCTTGAAAAGTAATCCCATTTCCTCTCGGTCATCTCGCAGATAAAATAGGTTTTTTTAGATAAGTTTTTCGTATCAGTTTGTGGTTCCCCAGATCCTGAGAATTTTAATTGTTTATAACTTCTGGGAAGAGTGTCACATGATATTTTCCATAATACTCGTCTCCTCTCTGTGCTCCCCTGTGTGCAACATGCCTGTTCCTATTTCTCTCTGTTTTTTAAAAGAGTGGTTTTTTGAAAATAAGCTTACAATATAGGAGGTGTCCCTGTCTGCTTAAATCTTACAAACTGTTGGTGGTACATGATAATCCCAGCGAGCCAGTCCTGTACAGTAGGCCCTCATTTCCCTCTTCCACATTTTCTATCGCACCTTACCATTCTTATGTTATCTCTTCAAGTCTTCCTTAGTTTAGCTATCCTTCTATCGACTTTGACGCCCACATAAATGGCGTTTTTTCAAATTTTCTTTGCGGTTAAATAATTAGAAATTCAAAATTAAGAAAATAATTCTGGAGATTAGGCTAGCAATCTGCATGAAGAGAGAAAATGGCATTTATTTTTAATGGTTTGAGATAACACACTGACTGTGGTGGATTTCCAGTTTTTCCATCCATTTGTCGCAAAATTTAATCATTTAATTTTTCTTGAACTAGCTTAATATATCGTCCAATGTATGTATGTGTATACCTATAAAACGGCTCTTGAGAGTACATCCCAGTTCTCCTCTCTCCCTCAAATAAAATATTAATAAAATGCCATTCTCTCTCTTCTCGCTCAGAATAAATATATAAACACTTGCATTCTGTGTATTCTGTGGTTGGGTTTAGGTTTAGGGTTAGGATAGGGTAGGGTTAGGGGGTTAGGGTTAGGGTTAGGGGTTAGGTGTTAGGGTGTAGGGTCGTGCCCACCTGGGGCTGAGGTCCCACATCATCTATTCTCTGCAACTATGATGCTTGCTAAGGGAAGCTCTAGGCTGGAGCTGCAAGCTGCACAGATCTGTGATTCATGCTAATATCTGAAAAGGAGAATTGTAATGCCTGCATTTAAATTGTCTTCAGATCCACCTAAACATTATCTGTAATTGCTGAGGAAATGCAAGTGTGAAAGTCCAGTGACATGGGAGGGAAGATCATCCAACTCCCAGATGCAAGTCCCAGCCCTTTTTCCTGCCCTGTCCCAACCTCTGACACAGTGAACCCGAGAAGAAAAGAGGAGCTTTCACCTAGTTTCTCCTGCAGAAGACAACTCCAAACCTCCTGTCGAGGATCCTGGTCTCCCAAAACTTTCCCGAGGAGGCAAGCTTCTGTAACCTCCCAGAGAACTGTGCCACCTTCATTGGAGAATCCCAGAGATTTCACAGAAATGTCTATTTGGCAATGTAACCTTTTTTTCCTTCTTCAACCCATGTAACTCGCCCTCCTTTATCCCCTGTGATCTCCTCTTACCAGATCCCAACCCACTGCATTGGCACTAGAAATTTAGTGACTGAGGACTGACTCAATAGTGCCCAAATTCTGGGTGTGTGGGTCCTTGATCTCCTCTCCACCTGCTAACACTATCCCTGACCTGGTCTTACTCATTTCACTTTTGGGGTGAATAGGCATGCATCTTTTGTTGACTTGACATGTTTGGCCCTAGTAGCACAGGGTCCACCCGGGTCTTTGCTGGTATATGAGTCCTATACACATGAGGTAATTAATATATAACTATTACATATTACATGTAATTATAGTAACTATGCTCATGATTAGTAATATTTAAAAATACAGGTGTCAACTTGACAGTTGCAAGCTGAGATTTGGGCATGTCTCTGAATTATTAGATATGGATCCTCAGTCACTAAATTTCTAGTACCAATGCAGTGGTTTGGATCTGGTAAAGAGGAGATCAGCAGGGGACAAGTAGGGTGAGTTACATGGGTCTAGAGAAGAAGAAAAGGTACATTGAAGATAGTTAAGGCAACCTGCAGAGATTGTATAATGGAGAAGACCCTGCCCATGGGGTGTGGTACCATTCCCTGGGCAGGTGGGTAAGATGGGAAATCTGGTGATACCTGTGAATTCCAAGAATTGAGCTCTCTGCCTTACTTCCATAACTAGTTCATCAGGTCAGCATTTTTTCAGCATATTTAGGACAGACTTGCAGTGTGGAGTAGGTTTGCCCCTCTCTCAGCAGTGGATGAGGTGTGCCAGTTCCCGGGCTTCTCTGTTGATGGAACTGTCCTGCCAAGCTGTACTAAGAAATAGAACCAGACATAGGAAGCCCTCTCCTTAAGTCCTTTGATCCTGAATAATCTGCAGCATGCAGGCAGAGACACCGAGTCATTAATTTCACGTGGTCCTCTCCCCCCGATTAGGGGACCCAGGACACTCTGGTGACTTCATAACCGACTTTCTTTAGTCTGAGGGTCACTTTCTCTCCCCCCCACCCACCAGAGCAGCCGACACCCTGAAGCAGCCCAATCTTCCTTTAGCCACTGGCCTTCACTCCTGCGGGCTTCCAACTCCCCACAGTGCGGCCCCTCCTGGGAGACAGGTGTGTCCCCAGGGCAGCATCGCGGGGAGCTCATGAAGCCTGCACTGCGGTCCTCGGGACCCTGGGGGCTATTTCCGCTGCGAAGTCCCTCAGTCGCGACAAGGAGGGCTTGCAGGCCCAGGGTGCAGGCTGCGTGGTGACCACTGGCCCCTGGCTGTTGGGGACAAGACACATGCTGCCCAGGGGACCTCCCTGCCGGAACGCGCCGCGGTTCCAGATCTTTCGGGGTAAGCAGAGCAGGCGTGCGTCCGAGCGAGTCGCTGCCTAGCCCTGGTTCCTCCCCACCAGAAAAGAATTCTTCCCAGTGGTGATCGATGGGGCGGCGGTGTCACTGCATCGATTGGCTGCATCCGATTGACAGGTGGTCTTCCCACCTGTCAATCCCTGCCTAGCTTCCTGAGCACTTTCTTGTTGGAGGTCCTCCCTTAAAGCCGAGAACCCTGGATGCAACCATGGGACTGTGGGGACTGCAACCTCTAATGGGAGTTGGCCTCACCACCCAGTCAGGTCATCACAGGACCCTGTGTGGTGTGCGAGCCCTGAATAGCGACTTTCCTGTCCTGGCATTGATATTTAAAACCATGTCATTCGGTTCAGTGCTCGCTAGTTCTCATTGCAGCTGAGTGCCAAAGTCTATTTCAAATCTGCAGATGTTTTGTTTCTAAGAATCTATGTGTTTTCACCCTTTACTCCCCATTCCATCTTCCACCGCTACATCCCATCCCCTCCTGGTCTCATCTGGGGTCTGCTGTGGTGCACCTTGAGTACCTGCTGGGTTTGGGGTGACCCATCAATGGGGTAAATCCTTGAATAGAAACTCCCCTTCTCCTGTGTGGCATGAATTTTGAATAATCTCAGGGTGGGTAGTACTTCTGAGTTCTTCTTGGGGAAGTGCTGATAGACCAACTTTGTGCAGGGTTAGTAGAGACATTCATGGCAGAGTGTGGCAGCCCAGTCATGACCAGACAATACCTGTGGCAGTACCACTCCCACCATGGTTCTTACATTCTTGCCTTTCTTTTTCTTTTTGCATTCTGGTTTTCTGTGGAACAGGTTCTCTCTGCCTTAGACAGGTCACTAAGGGCCTCTGGTTAAAGGCGGTCTGGCTAAAGTCCTGGTGTGCCCATTCAATGTAGGGTTTACAGGCCAACACACCTGCTGTCCAGCAGCTGTTTCATTTTATTTTTTTTTTTCAATCATAACAGTTCTCCTTTCAGTGAGTAGAATTTCTATTCCTTACAAATTGTATGTTTGGGGGGGTTGGTTTCTTTCTCTTCAGGGTTTTTTTCTGCCCTATGTTTCATTTTGGTTGATGTAAACTAGACTTGGATGTTCTTTTTTTTTCCACTTCACATTTTGTGGAGTTTGTAGACACTAGGCTTTCAATCCCCTGGCTTGACACCCTACATTGGAAGATTATAATACTCAGTCTGGGGCAAGTAGAAGGCTCGTGTCAGGTATCCAGGCACAAGCTGCTCTGTAGGGTAGGTGGGGCTCTGGGAAGAGTTTCTAGACTGTGGGAAGCAGCCTGGGGGTCACAGGGGGCACTGGGGCTCTAGCCTCCCATTTCCTAAGCTGAGAAGACCAGAGCCCTTGCTTTTCTCTGCTGTCAATTTAAATGTCTGGCTTGGCAGCCTCAATGTGGATGGAGACTGCTGGAGGTTCTTGTCTTTCCAGCTCTTCCAGTGCCCAGAGCAACCCAGGCTGGACTCCTGGACCACCCACTCCTAAATGAAAGACCCAGAGGCCCTGGTAGTGGAAACAGAATTTTAGTATAAAAGTGTGGGTATGGTATGCTGCCCTATACCCAGAAATGAAACCCATTCATGATCCACTCAACTCATGGGATGCCACTTCATGTAATACATTTCTTCATGCCTTACACTCAAAATCTACATGCAATCAGAATTCTAGCTGGATTACTTTGCTCTTGCAACACCAGCAAGCCTTATCTTGTGCACAGATTGTCGTCCTTAGAATGTTTTTTTCTTACAGATGTGCATGGCCACAGTCCTGCCATGCACATCTTTGAAATGAATAGCTAAGCATATTACCAGCACAACTCCCATCAGCATGACTTGGTTTGACTGTACTGTGATTTCTTCTTCCTCCCAGCTGAAATAAACATAGAATGTCCAGGTTAGTCTTACCTCCAGTTTCCAAAAATCCTTCTGATCAGGATAGAATCTCTCATGTGATTTTTGCTGCATGTACTTTTTTTCCCTCTCTCTCCAACACATATTCAATGAAATGCTTTGGATTCTGGAAAGTCTATTCAGGGAGACATAACTAGCACTGGCATGATGAGAAGCAGCCCTATGGAAAAGTTGCTGTTACTGAAATCTCTCCTATGGGAGGGAAGCCAGAGACAGCGTCACTCATCTCCAAAGCTCAAGACCAGAGAAGACTGATATGGCACCACCCAGAGAAACCAAGTCCCCCTGGAAAGCCTTGGAAAGTGCTATGCCTGGCTCTAACTACACTCACATCAGGTCCCTATAAATGTGCTGGAGGATGAGGCAAAGAGCCTTCTGCTAGCTCCCCCAAAGGTTATCTATAATCTTCCAACATATGTGCAGAGACACTAATGACTCTGAAATGAGATGGTCACAAGCTCAACAAACAGGTAAAAATGGAACATGACCAAAGTTTGAAAGATCTAGAAACCAAACCAAACAAACCCAATGACAGGAAAAACAGGAAAAAGAAAACAGACCCATGAAAAAAACAATATACTAGTTAATTCAGATTAAGAAGGCAATCCTAGAGGACAGGTGACCAGAAATCATGGTCTCAGGAAATGGCCTGTTACAGAAGTGCTTCCTAAATGTATTTCCTTAAGACTTACATGGTCTAATTTGCCCAATTAACATATCACCAGGAAAGGGCAGAGAACTCAAAAGCCTCACAATCCCTGGAAGGCTAAAGAAAGTCTGTATGGGGAGGGAAAATTCTTCAAGGATGACCCACTGATCATGATTCACCTCCAGCAAGTGCTCAGCTAACTCCATCAAGCAATTGCAAATGAATCCCGTGGCCACTCATGAAAAAAAAAAGAGTAAGATTGGAAAGTTGGTTTTAGCAGAAGGAGAGGGAAGAGGAACAGGGGATTAAGAATGAAAGTATCATGAATTTACTGTAATCATGGTTTTTTTTCCTCCACTCTACACATTACTTTAGTTATTTTATTTTTGTGTGTATTGTGTGAGTGTGGTTTGTGTTGTGTCAGAGGGCACTTCTGGACTTCAAAGGGTGACTGAGGAATCATCTTAGATTGTTCTTACCTCATTTTCTTCGCTCTGGGTTTCTCCAAGGACCACTCAGGATCTTCTTCTGTGAGGCAGAGTTTAATTCCTGAGCCTCTGAACAGCCCCATCTATTTTTATAAACCAGTCACCTCCAGCATCCAAAACCCCTCCAAAATAGAAAAGGGCGTCTTACTCCTCAGGAAACTTTCTTGAAAGTTCATTCAAGGTTCTAACCAAGAGGAAGAATCAAAAAGGGAGAGGAGGGGAGCAGAAAAGGACTGAGAAAGGATCATAGGAAGCCACCACGCAACGACCACGCCCACTTTCAGAAAGAGACACTCCTAACTTTCTATTTTTTTTTTTCTTTTTTTAATACATTTTTTATTATTATTTCAGCTCATACAAACTTAATAGTACACCAGTTCCTCCCTCCCCCTCTCCCCCCGAAACCCCTGCTCTCCCTCCTTTCACCCCTCCCGCCCCGCCCCATCCCCCCGTGCCGTCCCGCCCCAATTCCCAGAGTCCTTTCTTGGCCATGCCTGACTCCCTCTGGGCCTCCTCTCGATGACATATAGGACCCATGGCATTTCCCTGAACCCTTTTCCTTGTTCCCCTTAACATAGAACACTACTACTGGCTGTCAATCCCTTGACTGCAATGGTCTTGTGCCTTTAGCATGCTAGACTTTGTGAGGTCAGATATGCGTTGGACATTGCGCTAGGCATGCAATGTCCATTAGATCTGCTTCGCCCTAACTTGTGTGGAGTATCTTGCAAACCATTGCTCCTCCCATCCTTTTGCTCTTACACTCTTACCGCCCCCTCTTCCCAAATGTCCCTGAGCTTCAGGATGGGGAAGATTAGTCTGGCCTAGTTTAGTGGTTTGATATAGAGTCTCTGAAGTTTCTGGATAGTGGTTCGTTGATTTTCTTTTGCAGTTTTGTTGCTCATGCAATCCCTTTCACTCCCTCGTGATGGGCACTGTATGTCACACCCTGGCCCAGAGACAAAACCTGTTAACTGGAGTCTTATTATAAGAGCACATTCAAGGGTAGATGCAATATTATACCAAAGTGAATGCACGGTCTAGCATTGCATGGGAGGGGTCAATCACCTTTGCAAAATGGTTACTTTTTATCTTCGACTATATCCCTCCCCTTCTGGTAGTTCATACCCTTAGTTGTAAATATCAGGAACATTGTGAACTTAACTGGTGTCACATTACTTTCTTGCAGTCCTTGATGGAGGCCTATTTCTCTACTGTAACTGGTCACTCTCTCTCTCTTGTTTCTGGTGTGGCCCTCCACCCGCCTCCTCTGTTCATAATCCTTGCAATTACTGTGTAATACATAGATTTACCTATGAGTTCCAAGATGGGCTGGGTGGTTGGTACTAGGAGCCACCTATTAGGGAGTACTAGGCATTAATTTTCTGGGTTTGGGATACTTCACTTAATATATTGTTTCTAATGACATCCATTCCCACCGGCAAATTCCAGTAATTCATCATTTTGATGGCTGAGTAGTACTCCATGTTATCGA